>CM064506.1:44732729-45080995 GCA_032716605.1 Paralithodes platypus
TCTCTCTCTCTCTGTTTCGCTTGCTTTGCAGGATTTTTTTTTTTTTTGTATATATATATATTATTTCAACACATTTCCAAATCACCCTATGGAGTAGTGTTGACTCATTTTTGTTGTTGTGGTGTTCCCAGGAGGTGTAATCCACATGTGATTGAGGTAGGCAAAAGGCAGTTATGTGATTGAAGTAGGTAAAAGGCAGTTATGTGATTGAGGTAGGGAAAAGGCAGAACTGCCTATAGTGAGTGTATGAATGTGATTGAGGTAGACAAAAGGCAGAACTGCCTATAGTGAGTGTATGAATGTGATTGAGGTAGACAAAAGGCAGAACTGCCCATAGTGAGTGTATGAATGTATGTATGAATGAATGACATGGATGTATGAGGTGGACCAAGAACCAGATGGATGGATGAGATTCGAAACTTATGGATGTAATGGGTGATGTTGCTGATGATGATGAATGCACTTGTGTTTGGGTAGTGTGCTATTCCACCATATGAATGATTGAATGACATGAATTCATGAGGTACTTTGAAATAGATGAATGAATGATTGAATGAAGTTATGAATGATTGGCAAGAAGGGAGGAGGTTAGAAGTGTTCCAGTGTGTGGTACTCGGTGTAGCAAGGAATAGGACAGAGTTCCACATCACACCGACTACACTTGGACGCGACTTCCCTCCTATGTCGGGGCCTCCTTGTCGTGTGACTGCAGACGTGGCACACCTTCTTTCCGGCCACCCGGCCAGCAGCAAGTTGGTTAGGGTTGGGAGGTACAGTCACAAGCCTGTGGGTCAAGAGGTAGTCCCGGGACTCAAGGCGGCTGGGCAAATCCACGATCGCCCTCGGAACTGGTGCCGCACGTGTGGTTCCGTGCTTACAGAGGATAGCCTCTATGATGTCCTTGGAGAACAGCCTTACAGAGGTCTTCTTTCCTGTGTGCGTCATCCACAGGTTGGATGCGTTGAGGACAGTGACATCAAGAAAATGGAGTACGACCTTCTTGTACCATTTACAGGTCTTCCTCAGGCAGTCAACAGCAGTGATCTGCATATCACTTTTGTCCACCAACCGCATGTTCACATTATACTCCAGGACAGCGTCAGGTTTGGAGATAACAACTACAGTCCTGTTGCCTGTGACACGGTCCTGCAGGTATCTCCTCTTCCCGCTATCTAGCAAAAAAATCAAAAATAAAAAAAAAATGTGACCGAAATTGCCGATATATAATAATTTACTTATCATTACTTACTATATTTTATAAACAATAGTAGGTAGCCAACTTACCATAATACCGATATACCAAACCGATACGCATGCGGTTTTGTTTATCACCTGTTTACTAAAGTGCCACCATTATCGATTTTCTTCGAGCCGACTCGAGCGGGAGGGTTACCAATTGAAGTTAAATCCGCTAGCATATATTGTTAGATGTAAGACATGATAAATACCACTAGAAATATGAATTGGCAAAATCCATATAATATCACTTCGAAATTGTTCTGAAATTTCAAAACAAAACCGCTAGTGTAAGTCATTGCTGCTAGATCGAAGTAAAGGTCTCTAGATCTAGCGGAAGTCGCTATACGTATTGGCAGTACTGCACACTGCCGACGGCGATACGTTGTTGACATTGTTGTTGATGTTTCAGTGGAGGGATGAACAAAATATTTTCCTTGTCCAATAATAGCTATTTCATAGTCCCACAGGACTTATTTTGATATATTTATGACCCCTGGTATGAAGGTATGTTGCCAATATAATAATAGAGACAAATAAATAGTTAAAAGGACTAATAACCTAATAATAATGACAAATAAATAATTTACTCCGACCTACTCTAAAGAAACCTGGACTTGATGTTGAGAACATGTTGAACTATCGTTCTGTCTCCAACCTGTCCTTCATATCAAAGATATTAGAGCGTGCAATACTTGACCAATTACAACCACTACTTCAGCAGAATGAAACTATCCCAATTTTTCAGTCTGCTTACCGACAGCATCATTCAACTGAAACAGCATTGATTAGAGTACATAATGATCTAGTTGAGAACATTTGCAATGGTGTGGCCTCACTATTGGTCTTGCTTGATCTCTCTGCGGCCTTTGACACAGTGGATCACGAGTTGTTATTGAGTGATCTTTATGATTGTGGTGTGCGTGACTCCGCTCTCTTGCTTCTTGGGTCGTACTTGTCAGGTAGATCCCTGAGTGTGATGGTAAATCAAATGGTCTCGGACTCGGACACCCTGCAGTATGGTGTTCCGCAGGGATCAGTTTTAGGTCCTATCCTATTTATAATTTATATCAGCAGTTTGTCTCTTCTGCTTCGTGCACATAATGTCACCTTTCACTTTTATGCAGATGACACCCAGATTTATGTAAGAATCACAAATATAGTTGATATACGGAGTAAGATAGAATTGTTGATGTCTGATATCAAGAAGTGGATGAGAGCGAGAAACTTAAACTAAATGATGGTAAAACTGATATTCTCATCATCCGAGGAAATAGAAGAGCTGATGATATAGTAGGTTCCCTCTCCATCAATGTGGGTGGATCTCAGCTGCGACCGGCCAACTCTGTTCGAAATCTGGGTGTATATGTGAACTCCCGATTAGATTTCAAAGAGCATGTAAACCAGATAGTTAAAAGTTGTTACTTGCACATCAGAAATCTCTATTTGGTGAAGCCGTTTATAACCAGACGTTGGCTCCTGACGTTGGTTCACTCATTGGTCTTCTCTCGTGTTGATTATTGCAATGCCCTGTTGGTGGGTCTTCCAAATTATATTTTAAAGAAAGTTCAGTCTGTTCTTAACAGGGCCGCAAGACTCATTTTTGGTGTTCCACCTAGAACTCCTACTACATCTCTTCACATAGAACTGCACTGGCTGCCAGTAAGAGCAAGAATAGAATTTAAGTTGTGTTTGGTGACTTTTAAGGTTCTCAAATTTGGTGAGCCTAGGTACCTTGCGGAGCTGCTCAGGCGCCCACCGGCACACCATGGTGTAGTTGTGCGTCATGACAATGACCCTTTTCGTCTTGATGAGCCAAGGGCTTTCCAGCAGTCTTCTTTCTTTGGGAGGTCATTCTCCTACATGGCTCCGAGGTTGTATGACAGGTTGCCGCTGTCCATGAGACAACTGAGTTCTGTTGAATGCTTCAAGAGACAACTTAAGACTTTTCTCTTTGAGAGAAGCTATGATCTTGAGAGAGGTGTCATGACAGATGGCTATAGAGTTTAGGCTGTTTTGCCACTGCTAGTGATTGTTAAATGTGTGTTGTATATAAGCCTTCTTTTGATGCATTGATTTTGTTCTTTCTCTTTCGGAGCGCTAGTGAATTCTTCGGAAAAATTGGCGCTTATGAGAAATAAGTAACATGCTTATTATTATTATTATTATTATCCGAATACTCCCTGTGACCGAACTGGCCATGGTCCATATACCGTAGTTCGATTATGGGAGTGATCACTTATAATGCCAAGCACAAATATTCAATCTTTCGTTGTTTATATTACCATAAGAAATTTACTGAATGCCTGAAAATAATACGCTATAAAATGCTTGCAATCAAACTTTCAAGCAATTACAAGATCACATGCAATTATAAAAAGGTATATTGTAGACCACAATCTTCGCCAAGCTTCGTTGTTGCTTGTATTATCGTGAGAAATGTACCGTACACCCTGGTTATCGTGAGAAATTTACCGAACGCCTGCAAATAATACGCTATAAAATGCTTGCAATCAAACTCTCAAGCAATTTCAAGGTCACATGCAATTATAAATGTATAGGTAGACCCAGAGAGGAAGAGACAGAGAGAGAGAGAGAGTGTCGTGATAATATAACAATTTTACATAGACTATGTATCATATATATGATAAAATAATATATCCGGTACATAGGCCTATGTTCCCCACAATCATATAATGCCAAGCACAAATATTCAATCTTTCGTTGTTTGTATTACCGTAAGAAATTTACTGAACGCCTGAAAATAATACGCTATAAAATGCTTGCAATCAAACTTTCAAGCAATTACAAGGTCACATGCAATTATAAAAAGGTATATTTATTAGTGGCCCCTCCATCATTGACGATTATGCCTATTACATAAGGCTACCTCTTCAAACGCCCATAAGCGCAGTTTGAAACTACCGCCGCAGAGCTCAGAGGAACCTTCATCATAAGCACACGCTAAATCACTCATGGTTCGTCTTTATGATTGGGTTCTCACTACGAAAAAACTTTGTAACAAATAAAAAATAAAAGTAAAGTAAGAATAACTATTCATAAGCTTTCCATATTCCGTGGATGTACTTTTGTGGATTCTTGGACCAGACGCTGGCTAGCGCATCTATCCACCTTCCTTGCTCTGCGCTCTCACCACCCAGACGTGTCCCCCATAGTGCTCCGCTTTGATTCCGCATTCTTGCGTCCCTAGTGAGTTTTTTCTCATTTGTTTACTCTGGGATGTCTTGAGTAAGGTTAGGATTAGCTAGCAGGGGTGTCATGGGTGGTTTTCTCGCAGAACAAGTGTATTTTGGGTCGTTTTGTTGGGGCATCTATTTCGGACGGACCCTCGTGGCCGAGTTGAGGACGCTCTGAAACATTTTTCGTGTTTAGCCATCTTTAGGCCTAGCTGGTTAGGAGGCTGTAACTACGCGATGTCGGGCTTCTAGCTATCTTTCTGATGGAGTAGCCTATGTTATTTGTACTGACGTTCCTGGTGTATTTTTCTTCACTTAGTGAAGTTCTTTCTGGGTCCCGAGTCAGTGTTTTCCCTTACCCGGGTGTTTTCTACGATTTTGTTGTGGCGGCTGTTCCAGTTTTGGTGGGATGAAGTGCTTTTCGATGGTGTTTCGACGTCATTAAGTGTTTTTTCCGTTTTCACCAGGCCTAGCCAGCCACTCATAGTTTTTTCACATATGCAAGTGTTTTCATTGTTTATTATAATAAAAATGTATTCATGTGCCATGTGTGTCCTGGATTAGTTGTGATTGGCTGATCCAGGAGCTTCGGACTGGGGGTCTGATTATGTTTATCAGACTGCGTTCTGTTTGGTGTGGGTTGCCTTTCCGGCGGTTTTTCTCGATTGCTCCGAGAAAGCCGGTTTGTTTACCGAGTTTTAATCAGGATGGTTAAAATAGGTAAGTTACCCCGGCGAGTTTTTACCGAGTTTTAATCAGGTTGGTTAAAATAGGTAAGTTACCCCGGCGAGTTGGATAGCTTGAGGGCTCATCAGAAACTGCGTTTTCTGTGGTCGAGCCTGTGATCAGGCTTCTGTTTTATTCACGGCGAGGTGGGCTCCACACTTTTATCTAGGTGATCATGCTGACACCTGTTGGATATGGTTTTCTCGGCTTTTCAAAGTCATTGAAACAATGCTGTTGGTTTTGTTTGGTCTTTCCCTCCCGGCGACCTTTTTAAAAAGAGGTCTGGGGCAGGTACAATTGGTTTGTCATTACAGTAAAAGTCCGGCGGTTGTACCGACGACGATGATTCGAATATTAGTCCGAATTTTTCAATTTGAGGCCAAATCCGAATTCACCCGATGGTCCGAATTTCAAGAAGTCCCAAAGTCCCCTTTTTGAGGCATTAGGCCACTCAAATGACACATAATGGAGCACACACATATCATATGTTCATGAATTCACTTTAAAAGTTTACCATTGTCATTGTAGCCTATTATCTACTTCAAAACATTCAGATTAATGGTCAAAGGAAGCTACTGATATAATCGTAAACACCTTCGTCATCTTCTTCTTCCACATCGTCTGCTAGAGAGTTTGTTTTGCTCTTGAACGCATCCTTGGGACGCTCCGATGCGCTACTGGCTTGCACCGCATTTTCTGCAAGCGCATTCAGTCTTGAGCTTGAAAACGCACCTTTCAAGAAGTCCCAAAGTCCCCTTTTTGAGGCATTAGGCCACTCAAATGACACATAATGGAGCACACACATATCATATGTTCATGAATTCACTTTAAAAGTTTACCATTGTCCTTGTAGCCTATTATCTACTTCAAAACATTCAGATTAATGGTCAAAGGAAGCTACTGATATAATCGTAAACACCTTCGTCTTCTTCTTCTTCCACATCGTCTGCTAGAGAGTTTGTTTTGCTCTTGAACGCATCCTTGGGACGCTCCGATGCGCTACTGGCTTGCACCGCATTTTCTGCAAGCGCATTCAGTCTTGAGCTTGAAAACGCACCTTTGGACGTATTAGTCTTGAGCTTGAAAACGCACCTTTGGATGTTCCGATACGCTACTATTTATAGTTCAGTGATCGGAGCATCCCAAGGGTGCTTTCAAGACAACAATACAAGGGTGCTTTCAATACAATATAATATAACAGAGCACGTCACAAAAGGAAAATCACAAAAGGGAAATTACAAGAACCTCTCAGGGAAGTGCCGTTGTTAAGGCATTACTTCCCGAACCACATCTGATCTTCAAGAGCAAGAAAAACTCGCTAGTAGACGGAAGAAGAAGAAGACGTTTATATCAGCAGATTCCTTTGACCATTAATCTGAATGTTTTGAAGTAGTTAATAGGCTACAATGACAATGGTAAACTTTTGAAGTGATTTCATGAACATATGATATGTGTGTGTGCACCATTGTGTCATTTGGGTGGCCTAATGTCTCAATGTTTTCGTCATACACAGGTTCATAGGGGTAAAGTCCGATAATCCGAAAAATCCACTAATCCGAACGAGAGCCGGTCCGCTGCCCTTCGGATTAACGGAAGTTTACTGTACATATAAAACCCGGCGGTTGTACCTTCGGGTGGTTATATTACCAGATTTGCAATTCGTGATAAATTGCCAAACAATTGATTGATACAAGGTTGGCGGCACACCATGGCGGAAGGCGGACGCAAGTTTGAGGCTCCGGCATATGTTATGGGAATAGTCAATTAATTCAAGGATATCGAGTGCATACGGGGCTAACAAGAAGAGGAAGGATTTAGTGAAGGTTTGGAGGATATATTGGTGTGGTGGAGGGGTGATATATAGTGTAATAAGAGTGTGTAGTGACGGGACAGCGGTAGGGTTGTGAGTTGTTGAGTTTGTAAACAAACATGGCAGAGGGAATTTCGGGTATGACGGAGTCGCAGGCAGGGTTACAAGGTTTTCGGGGATTTAAGAGCACAGATAAGACGTTAGAAGAGGTTAGTATTGTTGTGAAGGATTTGGAAAATTGGATGAGTGATACGGAGAAATGGAAGGGGGATATTGTGTGAGAAAGTTAAGGCACTGTGTGTAATGTGTGGTGTGATAGGTGGGGAAGGGAATAGGCCTAGCGAAGGAAGTGAATGCAGGCCTTTTTGGCAGTTAATGAGAGCCTAGAGATGTTATTGAAAAGGGTAGATGAACTGGGAGCAGAGAATATGGCATTGAAGGAGCAGCTGAAGGAATACGAAGGACGTTTCACGGAAGTAAAGGAGTCGACTGCATGGACGGTGGTAGGTAAACAAAAAGTCAAGGATTTGGAGGATATTATGAAAGAGCAAAAGGAAGAAATGAATATGACCAAACAAAGTTTTGAGAGTGCAGGTGTAGGGGTCATGAAGAACAAGGAGAGTGTCGTGAGGGAGGCCATGGACAGGGATAGGGGTGTAATCTTGTATGGAGATATAGAGACTCATATGAATGATAATGGAGTGAGAAAAGTGAGGGATATGGAGACAGTGAAGGAGGTCTTGAAAGGTGTGGATGAGGACGAATATGGATGGGAAGGGCAGGTGGAGGAGATCAGTAGGATAGGTAGATATAAAAGGGGAGAGATGAGACCTATAAGGGTACAGTTTAAAACTAGGGTAGTGGCGGAGACTGTGACAATTTTAGTTGGAGGCTAAATACAAATGATAAACTGAAACACATAAGACTAAAGAAGGATTTGAGTATAGAACAAAGGAAAAAAATTAAGGAATTACAAGAAAAGGCTGATGAAAATAATGGAAAGTTGGATGAGGAGGAAAAGAGAAATTTTTACTGGAGAGTGAGGGACGGAAAAGTGAGGAAGTGGTTTATAAGAGTAGAAAGGAGGGGGAGATCAGGGAGGGGAGAGAATGTGATGAGAGTTGTGACGGAGGAGGAGAACGGGGTGGAGGTGTCACAGGGAGAGACAGGAGACAAAGAGGCAGACCCAGTAGTGCTAACAGGGGAGTAGGGTACGGACTGGAGGAGCGGGATGGTGTAATTGCTGGAGGAATGGTAGATGGATTAAGGATTATGTTTAGTAATGTGGATGTGTTTACTCAGGACAAGAAAAGAGAACTGATATGTAGGTTGCAGGATGAAGAGGAAAAACCTGATATCATAGCCCTACAGGAAGTAAGACCAAAAAATGTTAGAATTGAGAGGGAACTGGTGGAATATAGTTTGGAGGGTTTTGAGTTATATGAGAGAAATGCTATTAGAGCAGAGGTTGGAAGAGGACTGTTTATTTATGTAAGAAAAGAGCTCAAGGTTAATGAGGTGGATATGAGACAGCAGTATTGAGTATTTGTGTATTGAAGTAAAATGTGTAAGAGGATCAATTCTAATTGCCTCTATATATAGAAGCCCAAATAATAGCAGGGGAGAGGATGATAACCTACTGAAAGCAATGGAGGAGATAGATAATAGAGAGAACAAATATAAAATTATGATTGGAGATTTCAATTTGCCAAGGATCAACTGGGCAAATTGTACTACTCCAGCGGGACAGGGTAGCATGGAAAATAAGTTTATAGAGAAAGTGAGAGATTGTTTTTTAACGCAACATATTGTAGAGATGACAAGATATAGAGATGGGACGCAGGGGAGTGTACTTTATTTGATTTTTAGCAATGAAGAGGATATAGTTGTTGTTGTTGTTGTTCCCCAGGCTGCCTGGCCGAACAGCCCCAAGCTCCCGAGCAAGGCCAAGGCCATAGAGCGCCCCCACAAAGCCCTCCCTGCTTACCACTAACAAAACCCAGGTGACCGAAGCCACTCTAAGGCAGGGAGCTGAGGAGGGCGCGGAAACGCCCGGGAAACCAAAGCCCCACCCAAGGCCCTGTGCCCCTCAGCAATTATGAAGGGAAAGTTGAGGGGTAAGGGAAAAATGTGACGCTTTGGCTCCCAATCTGCCAACATTTAGGTTGGCAGTAAGGAGGTCGATCCACGGAAAAGACGCCGTCACTTGAGATCTAGAAGATATATAAGTAAAAGGAACAGTCAGAGTAAGCTATGGGTATGGCAGAGATCGCTCAGCTCTCACTCTGATAGAGGATATAGTGGAACATGTTAATGTGGATAGCCCTATAGGTCGTAGTGACCATGCCTGTATAAGCTTTAGTTGTAACATTAAATCGGAGAGGGATAATAAAAGCAATAGAAAAATATACATGTATGATAGAGCAGATTATGAGCTGCTGAGACAGTGTTTGGACATTGACTGGGGGGAATATTTGAACGGTGAAGACGCTGAAGGAATGTGGAGGAAAATTAGAGTCAAACTGGAGAATGCTGTATCCAAAAGTGTACCAGTAAGGGAATATAAGGATAAAACAAAATTGAGGAAAAAATAGAACCCAAATGCCAATGAATGAAAAGCTTGGATATTGATTAGAAAGAAACGATTGTGGGAAAGATTAAAATTGTTAAAAAAGAACAGGGGGTCTAGTATAGAGGCTAAGGAAGTGGATCTGGAACGTAGACAAATACACAATAATAAAAGGAGGTGGGAAGGGGGGGGTGAAGGAGAGGGAGAGGAGAGAGAGAGATAGCTAGAAATGTGAAGGATAATCCAAAAATATTCTGGAAGTACATTCAGGAAAAATTAACAAGAAGAGTAGGGATCCCAGAGCTGGTGGGGGGGTTGAATGATGGGAGTAGAGCGGAGACTGATAAGGAGAAAGCAGAGGTGCTGGGGAAATACTTTGGGGGGGTACTAACAGTGGAGTCGGAGGATGCAGTGCCTACTATTCCCATCAAACAGGCACCGGCACTAGAACTAGTAGAGTTTTCCCATGCTAGAATAAGAAGGGCTATAGAAAAAATGAACAGAAGTAAGTCACCGGGACCGGATGGGATACACCCAAGAATCATAAAGGAAGGAGGGGAGATGTTAGTAGAGCCATTGAAAATTTTATTTGGGGTATCGTTTAATACAGGACAAATCCCGATGGACTGGAGAGAGGCGAACATAACAGCTATATTTAAGAAGGGAAAGAGAAATGACCCAGGAATTATAGACCAGTCAGTTTGACAAGTGTTGTGTGTAAACTAATGGAAATGGTAATTAGAGAAGGAATAATGGATCATATGAAGTCAAACCAACTTTTCAGTGGGAGACAGTTCGGATTCTTGCCGGGGAGGTCGACGGTACTACAGCTAATTAAGGTGGTAGATGATTGGATGCAAATTCTAGAAGATGGTGATGTAATAGACGTGGTATATTGCGATTTTATGAAGGCCTTCGATAAGGTCCCACATAAAAGGTTAATAGAGAAAGTTAGAAGCTATAATATAGGGGAGAAATGTGTGAAATGGATAGAAGCCTTCCTGAAAGATCGGAGACAGAGGGTATTGGTGAATGGAATAGGCTCGGGGTGGAGGGAAATTACAAGTGGGGTACCTCAGGGATCTGTGTTGGGACCACTGCTGTTCGTTATATTTATCAACGACTTGCCTGAAGTTATAACTAATGGAAGTGAGGTATACCTGTATGCGGATGACACTAAACTGTATAGAAGAGTGAGGAGTAAGGAAGATATGGGTTTGCTTCAAGGAGATGTGGAGGGCATGAAGGGATGGTCTGAGCATTGGTTAATGCCTTTTCATCCAAAAAAATGCAAGTGCATGCGGATTGGGACCAGCAAGATAGACAAGGTAGGATACAGTATGTATGAAGCGATGGAGGAAGTGAGTGCAGAAAAGGATATAGGAGTAGTGATAGATAATAAGTTAAATTTCTCAGAACATTTAGCGGAAAAGATAAACAAAGCCAATAGAATTGTAGGGCTGATAAGGAGGACATTTGTGTCACTTGACGAAGAAATCTTCAGGAATCTATATACAGCGCTGGTTAGGCCACACCTGGAATATGCAAACCAGGTGTGGGCTCCATATATGGTAAAGGATATAGAAGCAGTGGAGAAAGTGCAGAGAAGAGCTAGCAAGCTGGTACCAACGTTGAAGAACGCGGGCTAGGAGCAGAGGTTGAGGACACTGGGACTTCCGACACTGGCATATAGGAGAAAGAGAGGGGATATGATAGAGACTTTTAAGATAGTGTCAGGAAAGTACGATGAGGATGTGTGTGAAGGTATCTTCTTGATGCGGGAGGGAACAAGAACGAGAGGACACTCTAAGAAAATTTACAAAGAAAGAAATAGGCTTGAGAAGGCGAAGAACTCATTTTGTGATAGAGTGGTAAATGAGTGGAACGCACTGCCCCAGTATGTAGTCGATTCCGAATCAATAAGGGAGTTTGAAAGTAATCTTGATAAAGCATGGGGAAGACAAGATTTGAAGTTTGATTATAAAACAAAAATACAGAATAGTAAAAATGTTGCGTCTGCTACCGCCGCCGCCAACACCGTGAACGACCGCAGCAGTGCAAGTACTGGTACTGAGCTGGATACACAGGCATAGTTTGCCTTTTTCCAGAGGATCTACTGTAAGAAACTGTAAGAAACAATAGGGTATCACAGCCTTCAATACGGCGATCTATGAGGGCTTCTGGGAGAAGCCGGATTAGTGATTAAGATAGGCTTAGACTTTTTATGGGATAAAAAGTTGCCGGAATCTTACTAGTGTTTCAAGTGTAAAGGGATACTTGAAAGCCTTCCTCTTTAGTAAAGATATGCTTCATCTTTAGGAGGATTCAGAAGATATGCTTAAATATTTTGGACAGGTAAAGATATGCTGAAATCTTTATACAGATATGCTTCATCTTTATGAGGATTCAGAAGATATGCTTAAATCTTTTGGACATGTAAAGATATGCTGAAATCTTTAATATGAAACTAAAGGAAAACGAACAGTAGTGGTGGAGTGCTACGGTTCGTTGACCGGCGGTTTTAAGGCACATGTTTTGTACCATTTTGGGGTAACCTTATGAGCATTAATTCCTGGAAATTTCTCTTTCCAGGGCGGAGTACCGGCGTTGCACCAGGTGACCAGGTAGTTCCCGGGGGCGGGGTTGATTTCCCCCAGTCTCTGTCATGGCGGCACTTGAACCTCTCATTGCTTTATGTTCAACACCGTTATGCTCAGGTATCCCTATTTTTGCTCACGAGCTCTGTATTAAATGTGTTAAATGCCTAGATCGGTCACGGGGGATATGGGTGACAAAGAATTGCACTATTTGTCACCTCTTAAGTGTTAAAGTTCTAATTCAGAAGGATAATACTGCGGCGGTGGCTTTACAAGAAGTGAAACCACTTCTCGCTACTTACTCAACGAATGTAGCACATAAAGCATTGCAATGTGATAACCTTGAGCTATGGGAGCTTTTAATTATTAAACATACCCCCCCCCCCTCAGTATTAGATACGTGCACGTAAGACCTCAGAGACTGGGCGGGGACAAGTTGCCACACCCTCCCCCGGCAAGTCTAAGAGGCCTCGCTCACCGTCACCTTTGGCAACGGAGACGTGGTCCACTTCAAGGTCACCACTGAGGCAGCAGGTGACAGATTCGGGCCACTCTGCTTCCCCTTCCAAAAAGAAGAAAAAGGAAGCGAGTGGGGGATCTAAAGACAGTACTAGTACTAAGCATAAGTCAAGTAAAAGTCATAAATCATCCAAAAGGGATCCTCCGGCGCGAAAGGACTCACGGCGGTCGCCGGAGCCTGGTACCCCGCTTTCTGCCTCTACCCCCACCAAGTCTAACGTCCAATCTGACAGGTCGGAGGTGGAGTCAGAGAATGTGGTGGAGGATGCCCCGGCGGACATTTAATTACCTGATATTCAGGCTTTTTCTACTAGGTCACGTGTGTCAGCCTCAGATTTAGAAGTGTCTTACAGAAACTATAAACCTCTAGGGGGCTCGGGTGAGGGCTCTCAATGAGAGAGTATTCCTAGCTCGCAAGCGAGTGACAGCCACAGCCAAGGGGTATGGCATTACTCACAGTCCTGGCAGGACACAACACACCCTTTTGTGACTCAAGTAGTGGCTGACGTCCACCGGGATGCCGATGTACCATCTTCTATCCCAGATTTAACATGGCAGCATGTGGAGGTCTCGCCTTCGGCGGGATCTTCCCATGATAGGCCAGACTTAACGGATGAAGAACAACGATCTCTGGTCTCAGAGATGGAGGTTCAAGAGTCCAGTCAACTTCTAGACGACTCTCAGGTTACTGTCGAATCTCCACGGAGTTCGTCATCGGCTAGGTATGTAACAGCAGAAGAGATTGATGGATTACTATTGAATGCACTTAATAGGTTCTTTGGCCCTGCGCCGGAAACTCCTACAGTTGGTACGGGAGCTCCCGCAACGTCGACAAATGTGCGACCTCTGGCTACATCCTTTGCTTTAGCTAAAATACCTAACCCCCCCTCTTGTGTCAGATCCAAGTTCCAATGTGCCAGGCACAGCAGCTCTCACTACTTCCAATGTGCGAGTCATATCAGACATAACCCCCCCTCCTTTAGACAAGGTGCCAGTCAAAAAAGGAGCTATGCCTCTTTTATATGGGCCTGCTGAGTCATGGGTAGCAATGTTACCAACTAAGCCAGAGGCAGCACAAGCTACTATTTCGGGAGAGCTCCCTGTACCACATGAGTGGGTAATCCAAGGTAATAAGTCTAGAAAACTCAGAGCTTTGGATAGTCAAGGAAATGTTTTGGATGTTCATATTAAGGCCATTCCAAGTTATTATAACCATGAAATTTTTGTGTATGCATCAACACCAGCCCTACCCCCTGCCTCAGCTTCAAAGCTATTTTCTGACTGGACTAAGAATGACGGCTTTAACGACGTCAAGGCACTTTCTGCTTTGACGCCGGAGTTGGATATGTTTCCGATCACAGACTCGGTCTCTAATCCAGTTTTGCAGGTGGGGCAGTTGGGTACGGGACCTAGGGTGGAATGGGAAACAGAGACTCAAAATTTTGCCACTACTTTCACGTCAAAATCTTCCCACCAAATCCCTCAAGAACACCATTCTTGGTTCTCTCTTCCGGTTTATAGTGCCGGCGGAGTCCCCTCTGCTTGTT
Source organism: Paralithodes platypus (assembly GCA_032716605.1). Classification (NCBI taxonomy): domain Eukaryota; kingdom Metazoa; phylum Arthropoda; class Malacostraca; order Decapoda; family Lithodidae; genus Paralithodes; species Paralithodes platypus. The sequence continues at coordinate 44,746,931 of CM064506.1, forward strand.
TGATTTCTTGGCTGCCCCTAAAATCAATTTGTGCGAATTAAAAGATCCTTTTAGCACGCCTTCCCCAGCTCACCTAGACCGCGAGTTTAGGTTAAGAGGAAAAGCGTTTAGACTGTTTTCGCAATATGTTGTTACCCAGCAAGTAACAAAGTCTCTGTTACGCCCTGTTACGCTCAGGCAATAGAAGCCGCGGAAGTCAAGAAAGCCATTGAACTTGCCCGGCGCTTGCTTCTCCAGACTTCCATACAGTCTTTAGGAGATATTCGGACGGCCTTATTAGAGGCAGTTCGAGCAAGGCAGGATCTGCGGATGTTCTTAGTGAAGAAACTTCCTGACCGTATTGCAAGCCAAGTAGTTCTGTCTCCAGTTCTAACTCCTTCTTTGATTTCACCAGCAGTTTGGAAGACTGTTTTCAATATGGCACAAGCATTCAAACAAAGTCCCTCTCAACCTAAGAAACCTACCTTCACTTTCCCTAAACCCAAACCAGTTTCGAAAGTTCAAGCTAGTGGGTCTAAGCCTTTTCATCAGCCAAAGCCCCCTTCCACCCAGGGTCAGGCTCAGTTCAGGTATAAACAGGGTAGTTTCTCAGGTAAAGGCCACAAGTTTCACCAACGACCAGGTCAGGGCCCGCCTCCAGCCAAACCCGGCCAGTCGTCCAAGGGTACACCTCCACCAGCAAAAAACTAAGGTCTCTCTCACTCCCGGGGCCATTCAAAGGCGTGTTGGAAACGAGGGTAGTCCAGCCGGCGAACCCCAGTCTGCTAACTGGGTCCTTCCGGGCGTGTCATCAGGCATGGCCTTTAACCCTCCTGGCCCGGGCAGGCTCTCAAAATGACAGTGTGGGCTACCCGGGCGATCTGGCCGAAAAACGTCTAGGCCTAGGCTACCGTATTTTTGTTTAGTTTAACTGCTAGAAATTTCCCACGCATCTATAAATGTAATTTTCCAATCTGTAGACTGGCATTGAGTAGAGCTCTCTATGTCAACTGGTTCAGTTGTGATGACGATTTCAGTGGAGAGCACTTGCAGGCGATGTTAGCAATATACGATCTTTTCACTACTGAAACAACGACATACAGACGTACAATAACAAACGAGTCTTCTCCTTCTTGTTTTCGGAGGTGCGGTGACGTAACGATCGGCTTTGTTTACATGCGTCGGACGCACAGCGTTCAGACCAAGCTGAATAGGCTTTCAAGCTTACAGATTTTAAAATGACACCCAGGCTCCTGCCCTTAATTCGTGGTGTAATTTTAAAATGATAACCGGGCCAGGAGGGTTAAGAACATGGGCGAGGACTGTGGTACGCAAAGGCATCACTTGGCAGTGGCTCCGGCGACCTCGCTTACGTCAGCCGACAACGGCCAATCATGTTTCTTTAGAGGTGGAGTCACTAGTTCAGGAGATGATTACCAAGAGTGTCATTATCCCCGTCCCCCCGACTTACCCGGTGTTTACGTCCAAACTCTTTCTAGTACCAAAAAGGGACAGTATTCAAATGAGACCGGTCGTAGACCTGTCTTATTTGAATCTCCACATTCACAACGTGTCCTTCAGGATGCTGACAGTGAATCAAATCAGGCTAACACTTCCGCCGGGAGGGTGGATGTGTTCATTAGACCTGACAGACGCGTATTGGCATGTCCCGGTAAACAAGAGATTTCAAAAATTTCTGGCGTTAAGAATAATGCATCAGAATTATGTCTTTCAAAGGATGCCGTTTGGGTTGAACCTAGCGCCACGCATCTTCACAAAATTAGTCCGGCAAGCCCTGATGCCCATTTTAGAACAAGGGATCAGGATCTTGTGGTATCTGGACGACTGGCTGGTGGTGGCAGAGACAGAAAAGTTATGCAACACTCATGTCAACATTACGTTAAACCATGTCAAATCTCTAGGATTCAAGGTCAACTTGGTAAAGTCAAACCTTGTTCCCTCACGAGTAATTCAGTGGATAGGGCTGGTCTGGGACACAGCATCTCTCACTCTGAGTCAGAGTGTGGATAATCGAAACAGATTTCGCAAGAAACTGTTTATGTTTCTCCACAGTCTGACTACGACACGGAGACTCTGGGAATCTCTAGTCGGTTCTCTCAACTGGGTTCAACTAACTGTGAAGTTGGGCCGGTTGAAAGTCAAACGTTTAATCTTGGAGGGCAACAGATATTTCCCACTCTTACCGGCGGGAAAATTATGGCCTATCCCAACATTAATACACAGCTTACTAGCGGTCTGGGCGAAGAGGGAAATGTTGCACTCAGTCATGTCATGGACCTCTCCTCCGCTGACGGTATGGGTGGACACGGATGCGTCAGGGACGATAGGTTGGGGCTTTCAGTCAAACCTCGGGCATCAGGGTCAAGGGCTTTGGTCCCCTTCAGAAACCTCTCACATAAATGTAAAAGAGTTACTAGTCCCCTTGTATTTCCTTCAGGTTCACTGCTCTACTTTACGGGGAAAGTCGTGGCCTTCAGGATGGACAATCTCAATGCAGTTCACTGCATTCAGAAACAAGGGTCAACGAGGTCTCGGAAGTTACTAGACGTGTCAGAAAAGATTTTTGTGCTAGCCAACAAGCTGCACATTCATCTTCATGCATCATATCTCCCAGGCGTAGCAAACGTCTGGGCAGACGCGCTGTCTCGGAGACAGAGCACAACAGTAGAGTGGGCACTCAAACAAAACATTTTCGATCAAATGATTGCAGAGCCTTACCGTCCACAAGTGGATCTGTTTGCGTCAGAGGAGAATCACAAACTCCCTCGGTACCTCACACGCCGGACATTAACGCCGGCGGGGGGGCCCAATGCATTGGTGACGGATTGGAACAGGTGGAGTTCCATTTATCTGTTTCCGCCACCAGACGCTTCTCTAATGTGCCACGTAGTCAACAAACTACAGGATTATCGAGGCGTAGTCTCGTTAATCGCGCCCCTGTGGTACCAGCAATTGAGAATGTGGTGCCCGAACCCGGTGTCGCTCCCGGTCGGGTATTTCCACTTAGACACGATTGGCAACCTAAAGACCTCGCTGACTTTTGCATTGTGGACATTCAGGAGGCCAAGTGGCTAACGCCGTATGGTAGAAACGTGACAGATAAATTTATGAATTAGTACACACAATCTACCAAGAGGCAATATCAATCTCATTGGCAGTCCTTTATTTCTTGGATAGTTGGAACAGAACAGACAGTACCTTCGGTGGCATTAGTTTTTAATTATTTAAACTATTTGTTTGAACAGAAACGTCTATCTGTAGTGACTCTAAAAAATCACTTAACAGCTATCAGGGTGCCATTCTTTGACCTTACAGGTCTAACCATACCACAAGCGGAAGAAACAGGTTTCATGAGAGCATGCTTCAAACTCCGCCCACTTCCCCGTCAGCTCATGCCTACCTGGTCTCTTGACAAAGCGTTATCTTTGCTTCATTCCTGTCTGTATCAGAATACGGCAGATTTGAATTGCTATTAACCCGGGAACTGCGGGGAGACTCTTAAGAGTTCCCCCGGCGGACTGCGGGGAGACTCTTAAGAGTCAGAGAAAAAAAAAATCAACTTTTGACATCGAAAAAAAAAATATATATATATTTTATTTTATTTATTTTTTATTTTTTGGCCCCTGGGCCATGCAAAATCTCAGTCCTCTACCTCCCCTCCTTCCCCACTTTCCTCCTCTCCTTCAGTTATCACCTATTTTCCCTGTTATTCCCTTATTCTGAGGTATATTTTCGTGCTAACATTAGAAATCCGGTTTACAGGGTGTGGTCATCACTGATAGCAAGCGAATGCAAGAGAGAGAGAGTATCGATCGACTGTGTCTCAGTGGCCTTGGGGAAATTGGCGGGAAAGCAGCTTGCCTCACCCATACATTATACAACTCGCGGGCTATATCTCCGATTTTGACCATCCAAACGCTGTTTTCACTCGTTTTATTGTTGTTTCAGGTTAATACCTTTATAATCAACCCATAATAGGTGCATATGGATAAGTATTAATGCTATTAGTGGTACAATGAATATTTTAGTGACAGAAACACCTCAAATACGTCAGCACAGGGGGACGTTTCCAATTACCCCCATGCGCACTTGTTAGGTTAAAAAAGGCTGTGTTCCTTATGGCTTTGGCAACTGGTAACAGGGTGTCTGAGCTGGCGGCGATGAGCAACACCCCTAATTGCATAAGGTTTGGTAGACTAAATGATTGCATTCATATTGCTCCTTCCCCAGGGTTCATCGCCAAGAATGAACACAGTGAACATGTTTTCTCAGAGTTCACGGTGCCGACGTTGAAACGGGGTAAAGTGCACCACAATTTGTGTCCTGTACAAGCTTTAACCAAATATATGAGAGTGGCACCTCTTAACCAGCAAGGTGCTTTATGGGTATCGAGTACAGGTAAAAGATTAATGAAACGTAAAATGGCTTCTCTGCTAGTAGAAGTCATTAAAGAGAGTAATCCCGGCGTAGTGGGTAGGGCCCACGATTTACGCAAATGGGCAGTATCTTTACGTTTTCTAAAGAATTTTTCTGTTGAAGACATAGCTACTACTCAACTATGGGCTTCAAATCATACTTTTTTGACTCGATACCTGTCGGTAGCACTAGACAAACCGTCAATGCCATGTATAGCGTTACGGCAAAGGGTCTAGATGGGTCTCTAAGTCACTAATTGTTTAGGTTAAGAAGGAGGGGGGGGGTGCAGTCAGTGAAATATAAGACACCCTAGACCCCGCCGGAGGATATGTACAGAGTATACGAGCTGTGATACAATGTATAAGTGTTGTGATTAAAATTTCTCTGTAGTAATGCCTACGGGAAATGTTGTTGAGGTACAGTAGTACAACAATGGTTTCTTTCAGTGGGATACACTGTTGTTGTTGTTGTTGTTGTTGCTGTTCCCCAGGCTGCCTGGCCGAACAGCCCCAAGGCCATAACCGAGCGCCCCCACAGAACCCTCCCTGCCTACCACAATAAAGCCTGGGTGACCGAAGCCACTCCATGGCGGGGAGCTGAGGAGGGTGCGGAAACGCCCGGGAAACCAAAGCCCCACCCAGGGCCCTGTGCCTCTCAGCAATTATGAAGAGAAAGTTGAGGGGCAAAGGAAAAATGTGACGCTTTGGCTTCCAATCTTGGTAGATTGGGAGGTCAATCCACGGAAGAGACGCCGTCACTTGAGATTTAGAAAATATATAAGTAAAAGGAACAGTCAGATTAATCTATGGGTATGGCAGAGATCGCTCAGTTCTCACTCTGATAGACCAGCCCATCACCACATGACTAGAACCCAATCCTCTCAGCATCAGCTAGGAAAGGCCCTAGAAAGCCGCCTTTGGCGGGGGGATAGCTCCCCTATTTCAACCCCTTTCGGGGTTGGGCACTCGCCTGGGATACACTGTTGAAGCAATTTAATTTTAAGAGTTGTTGTTGTTGTTGTTGTTCCCTAAGCTGCCTGGCCGAACAGCCCCGAGTCCCTGAGGAAGGCCATGGCCACGATCGGGCTTTCCCACAGAGCTCTCATTGAGTGTAGATTATGTTGTTGGCGTAAGTGGTTGTGTGAAATGCAGTCTTCTATGATGTGTTTAATGGTATGGGGTGCTGTGTTACATCCCGGGCAGGCGTCGACAACGGAGTCATCCAGTCTCTTCTGATAGCTCAGGAGAGCTGGATGGTGTCCGCATCTCAGCCTGGCCAGGTGGACTCTGTCCTCGCGAGGGAGGGAGGATTCGGAAGGATGGATTTCGGGAGGTCGTGCATGCAGCTGCGTGTTGTCTGTGAGTGAGTGGATGGATTGGCGAGAGATATGAGTATGGATGTGCTTCTGGAAGTTGGTTCGGGGTGGGCAGGGAGGGAGAGAGGACAATAATTGTGTGTGATACCGTGTACTGGGTGTTGTTTTGATATTTCTTGGTGTCTGTGGGTGTGTTGCCATGTAGTTTAGTGGGTGGTCTTAGTTTTAAGAGTTCTCGGTAGTTGCAACTACGAGTAGCATTTTAGTAAGTACATCTGCGATATATTTTTGTGTCTAATTTTAAGGAATATACACATTAGAATAATGGGGTTTATATGTGCACATTTTTTTTTTTTTTTTTTTTTTTTTTTTTTTCTATGTGATTGAGGGAGGCAAAAGGCATAACTGCCTATAGCGAGTGCCTCCCCCATAGTTGAAAGAGTGACAGGGCCAAAATCAAGGGACGTTCGAGCCAAAATGCCTGGACACACGGAGTTTGAAGCAATTTAAGTCATAGGAAGAGGGAAAGACTGATTCTGGGAGAGAGTTCCAGAGCTCAGCTGTTGAGTAGAAGAAAGTTTGAGAGTAACGTTTCACTCTTGGGTTGGAGAGTTGCACAGAGTAGGGGTGGGATTGAGTTGCAAGACGGGTACCACGTGCCCTACGTAAAGGAGGTGGTATGCACTGGGATAGCTCTGAGGAACACTGATTATTATAGTAGCGATAGAATAGCGAGAGAGATGCAACATTGCGGCGGAGAGAGAGAGAGATTGCAGAGAGTTGGTGAGTGGACGGGAGTTAATGATACGAAAGGCCTTCCTTTCAACTTTGTCTAGGAGAGCAGTGTGAGAGGAACCTCCCCACACATGTGAACAATACTCAATACAAGGGCGCACTATGCCCCTGTACAGAGCAAGAAGCTGTGCAGGGGAAAAGAACCCCCTAAGGCGGTTGAGCACACCCAGCTTCTGGGATGCTGCCTTAGCAAGACTGGTAATATGGTCCTTCCAAATGAGAGCAGAAGAAAAAGAGACACCAAGAATATTGAGAGAAGATGAAGGGTTGATTTTTGTATTGTTGAAGAATAAGGGATAGTCCGCTGGGGGATCCTGACGGGTAGATAGATGGAGAAATTGGGTTTTGGAAGCATTAAAGTTAACAAGGTTTTCTCTGCCCCAATTGGAAATAGTATTTAGATCAGAATTTAAGAGTTCTATGGCTTCATTACGTTTGTCGTTGAGGGATTGCTGGCTGGGGCGTTCTGAAAAACTAATGGAGTAGTGCAAGGTTGAGTCGTCTGCGTATGAATGGATGGGAATTAAGGTACAGTTAAGGAGATCATTTATAAAAATTAGAAAGAGAATAGGAGATAGGACAGAGCCCTGAGGAACACCGGAGTTTATAGAGTGAGGAAGTGAACAATGGCCGTCCACAACCGCGGCTATGGAACGGCCGGAAAGGAAATTAGAGACAAAGGCACAGATGGAGGGATAGAAACCGAAGGAGGGTAGTTTAGAAATTAAAGATTTATGCCAGACTCTATCGAAGGCTTTCGATATGTCTAGTGCAATAGAAAAAGTCTCACCGAAGTCCCGAAAGGAGGATGACCAAGAGTTAGTAAGATATGAAAGAAGATCACCAGTAGAGCGACCCTTAAGGAAGCCATACTGGCGATCTGAGAGCAGATTATGAGAAGAGAAATGCTTAAGAAATTTGGAAGCAAGAATAGTTTCAAAAACTTTAGAAAGACAAGAGATAAGAGCAATTGGACGATAGTTGGAGGGTTGAGAGCGGTCACCCTTCTTTGGGACAGGTTGAATGTGAGCAAACTTCCAGCATGAAGGGAAGACGTTAGAGGATAGACAGAGACGAAAGAGTTTGCCTAGGCAGGGAGTCAGCACGGAAGCACAGTTTTTGAGAACAACAGGAGGTACACCGTCCGGACCGTACGCCTTATTAGTGTTAAGCATAAAGTTTTATTTTTCACCACTTACTTTAAGTGGGGTGCCTTTAACTTTCAGATCTGTGAACAGATTCTCATAGTTACCTTTTTCCTCAAGCAGGCTTCTTTAAGCACGCCCCTGCTTGTACCCCTTTTTATATGTTGTATAAAGTTTTTACAAAGTAAGAATACTATGTGGTTGTTTGATTATCTGCCTATTCTACTGTATTTGCAATGGTTATGATATGATTACGAATGTCCCCCTCCAGTCTTAGATATCAGGCATAATCGTCAATGATGGAGGGGCCACTAATAAATTATAGGTTTGACTCCTGCAAGGAGATAAAGAAAACCTAATATTTAGTAGTGGCCCCGTAATCATTGACGACTGGGGCCCTCCCGACCATCCCCTTCCCATTCGTTGATGTATTAAGGATTTTGGTATACTTGATATGTCAGTGAAGGTGGATAGATGCGCTAGCCAGCGTCTGGTCCAAGAATCCACAAAAGTACATCCACGGAATATGGAAAGCTTATGAATAGTTATTCTTATTTTATTTTTATTTTTTATTTGTTACGAACCATGAGTGATTTAGCGTGTGCTTATGATGAAGGTTCCTCTGAGCTCTGCGGCGGTAGTTTCAAACTGCGCTTATGGGCGTTTGAAGAGGTAGCCTTATGTAATAGGCATAATCGTCAATGATTACGGGGCCACTACTAAATATTAGGTTTTCTTTATCTCCTTGCAGGAGTCAAACCTATAATTGTAGACCACAATCTTCGCCAAGCTTCGTTGTTGCTTGTATTATCGTGAGAAATGTACCGTACACCCTGGTTATCGTGAGAAATTTACCGAACGCCTGCAAATAAGACGCTATAAAATGCTTGCAATCAAACTTTCAAGCAATTACAAGGTCACATGCAATTATAAAAAGGTATATTGTAGACCACAATCTTCGCCAAGCTTCGTTGTTGCTTGTATTATCGTGAAAAATTTACCAAACGCCTGCAAATAATACGCTATAAAATGCTTGCAATCAATCTTTCAAGCAATTACAAGGTCACATGCAATTATAAAAAGGTATATTGTAGACCACAATCTTCGCCAAGCTTCGTTGTTGCTTGTATTATCGTGAGAAATTTGCCAAACGCCTGCAAATAATACGCTATAAAATGCTTGCAATCAAACTTTCAAGCAAGTACAAGGTCACATGCAAATATAAAAAGGTATATTGTAGACCACAATCTTCGCCAAGCTTCGTTGTTGCTTGTATTATCATGAAAAATGTACCGTACACCCTGGTTATCGTGAGAAATTTACCGAACGCCTGCAAATAATACGCTATAAAATGCAAAGGAAATTTCTTGTAGAGTGCAATTTTGAGGACGTAATGTGCTCTGAGAGAGAGCGGAGCGGTGATTAGGAGCATAAATTACCTCCTGACCGCTCGCCACGGCCGCCGTGGACCTACTGAGCTTTACTCCACTTACATCTACCCTCCCTCCCTCGCCACACAGGGAATTATATAAGGAAATTACCGTATTTTAGGGTTTTTGCACTCGTGTTGCACGATCGTTGCAAGAGTCAGGTAGTGGATCAGCCCGAGGACGGAGAGATGGTTAGGGAGGGGCGGGAGATTGTGGAGGGGGGGGGGGGGGGAGAATAGAACTAGCAGGGAATGTGGAGGTAGGTCAGGGAGGGGATGGAAGAGGAGGTGAACCTGATGGGAGGCAGGGAGGGAAGAAAAACAAGGAGGAGGATTCCAATATACTGTGCTACTACACTAATATAGATGGAATAAACAGTAAAAAGGTAGAATTGGATGATATATTAAGAAAGGATCAACCACAGATAGTCTGTTTGACGGAGACAAAGCTGAACCAGGACTTTGACAGCAATATAGTGTTTAGTGAAGGATATAATATATGGAGATATGATAGAAAGGGAAAAAGGGGAGGTGGAGTGGCAGTATTAGTTAAGAACCCTATGACAGCAAAGCAAGTGGAGTTAAATAATGACAAGGCAGAAATAATGGCAGTTGAACTCAATGATATAGAAGGAAAAAAGCTAGACATAGCAGTAGCTTACATGCCACCAAAGACCAGAGCATGGAGGGAGTTGGAGTTTGAGGAGATGGTCGAGGATAGGATTCAGTCGTTGAGAAGATTGCTTTTAAGGAAGAATCGATTGATCTTGGTAGGAGATTTCAACTGTAGTGAGGTTGATTGGGAATCGGGAGATGCAGGGCCAAATCAGAGATTTTGGGGAAGTCGGCTAGTGGAGTTGGTTACGGAAAATGTACTTGCACAACATGTGAAGGAAAATACAAGAATGAGGGGTAATAACGAACCTTCTAAACTCGATCTGATTTTTACAAAGGATCCTCACGAAATTAGTGATATAAACTATCTATGTCCTGTAGGTAAAAGTGATCACCTATTACTAAAATGGAAGTTGACCTCGAGTAATGCCAATAGATTAGACAATAGCTACATAAATGACAGATTAAATTATAGTAAAGCTGATTATGTATCCTTGAAAAGATATTTAGAGGGAGTAGATTGGGATCTTATTTTGAAGGAACAGGACGTACAAGGTAAATATAGTAGATTCCTCGAAATTTATAGAGTAGGAACCAATCTGTTTGTCCCAAGATATAAAACTGGAAATTTTACTAAGCAGAAAGATTGGTTTAATTTGAAATGCAAAAGAGCTTTGGGTAGGCGTGATGCAGCTTGGGCTAGATTAAGAAGAAGGAACACTGAGAGTAATCGGAATAAATATAAACAGGAGAGGAATAGATATGTTAACATAATTAGGCAAGTTAAAATGAACTATGAGAAGAACATAGTAAATAAATGTGAAAGTGATCCTAGATTATTTTATAAATATATAAACAGTAAGTTGAAGGTAAAGAAACAAATTACTAAATTAAGAGTTGATGCTAGGACGTATGAAAATGTATCGGACATGTGCGAGGTAATGAATAACAAATTGGGGTCAGTTTTTACTAGAGAGGAAGGTTTTGACGAACCACAGGCGGGAGTACTGGAGAGTGGTCTTAGTAAGATTGAAATAACTAGAGATGAGCTGTTATCTGCAATGAGAGGACTTGAAGTAAGGAAAGCTATGGGACCGGATGAAGTGTCTGCCTGGGTTTTAAAGGAGTGTGCAGAGCAATTAGTGGAGCCAGTGAGGGACATAATTCAAGCTTCCTTAGATAAAGGACAGGTTCCTGTTGAATGGAAAAGAGCTAATATCATTCCGATATACAAGAATGGAAACCCTGAGGACCCTCTAAACTATAGACCAGTTTCACTTACTAGTATTGTATGCAAGATTTGTGAAAAGCTAATTAGGAAGAGATGGATGAAAATGTTGGAGAGAAAGAAGATAATAACCCCAAAGCAATTTGGATTCAGAGAAGGGACATCTTGTGTTACCAGTTTGCTATGTTATTACAGTAGGGTGATAGATGTACTCCAAGAAAGAGGCGGATGGGTGGACTGCGTCTACTTAGACCTTTCCAAAGCATTCGATAAGGTACCACATAAGAGATTGTTATCTAAGCTTGAGATGCTAGGATGTGTCAGGGGGAGTTTGCTGAAATGGATGGAGAGCTATTTAACAGATAGGGAAATGAGGACCAACATTAGAGGAACTTACTCATCGTGGCGGAAAGTTGAGAGTGGTGTGCCGCAGGGATCTGTGTTGGCACCTCTCATGTTCCTTATGTACGTGAATGACCTGCCAATAGGCATAAACTCCTACATGTCAATGTTTGCAGATGACGTAAAAATTATGAGACAAATAACAAATAAAAGTAGTTGTGAGGAGCTGCAAGGGGATTTAGATAAAATATAGGAATGGAGCACCAAGTGGAAAATGAAATTTAATATAAGTAAATGCCATGTGTTAAATATGGGAAGAAGTGTGAATAGACCAAATTGGGAGTACAGGATGGGAGATAATATAATTAGCAAGGCCGAAAAAGAAAAGGATTTAGGGTTGATTATACAAGATAATTTGTCGCCAGAGAAACATATTAACAAGCTCTTTAGCGGAATGTATGCAATGGCCGGGAATATGAAAGTTGCTCTGAACTACTTGGATGAGACCATGGTAGCGAAAATTATGAAGAGTATGATTAGACCAAGATTGGAGTATGCAGCAGTGGTGTGGTCCCCGCATCTAAAGAAGCATATTCACAAGTTAGAAAGAATCCAGAGAGCAGTTACTAGATTGGTTCCAAGTCTCAGAGAGCTGCCATATGAAGGGAGGCTAGACAAATTAAATCTACCGAGTCTAAAAGAGAGGAGAGAGAGGGGAGACATGATAATGATGTACAAATGCACCCGGGGGCTGGAGAGGCTGGATAGGGAGGATATATTAATTATGGATACAGGAATAACTAGAGGCCACAGCTACAAAGTAAAAAGACCTACCTGCAAGAACGATATCAGGAAGTTTAGCTTCCCCTATAGATGTATTGACAAATGGAATGGGCTGGAGGAGGAGGTGGTAGGGGCAAGGAATATCCATATTTTCAAGAAAAAATTGGATAAAAAGTAGACTGAGAGACGGGACAACACGAGCTTAGCTCAACTCCTGTAAACTACAATTAGGTAAATACAATTAGGTAAATACAACCAGTGATCGTAGAAGGATGGTTAGGGTGTCATTCGAAAGCTTAATTTACGCCCTTTCAGGGATACATACTAGTATTACGCTCTGGGTCTTGTTTATGCATGAAAAAGAGCACGGAAACAACCCCATTTAGGGTAAAAAAAAAAAAGCTGGGCGGCACAGTGAAATATACTCCACCACCCACTCGTAAGGTGATAAAATGCTTGCAATCAAACTTTCAAGCAATTATAAAATGTAAATTGTACTTGCCAACACCCACACCAGTATGTTCTTCGTCAGGAACGTCTCCATTTTGCTCAACGGTCTGTGCAACATCAACCACAACATTTGCGACACGCAAATTATGCTTGGGGTGAAAGCCTATGATCGGCATATTTTCGTCTTCCGAGTCATCCACACTATCAAAACTCTCACCCAGACCTTCCATGGTTTCATTCAACAGCCTATTAGAAAGTTCTGAAGAGTTCAGCATGATATCTAGTTCCTGGGCGGTGAGCCGGGCGTGATGAGTAGGGTGGCGCGACGCACTAGGGGCCACCGAATCGGACACGGGCAAATCTTGACCTTCCATTACGGCTGCTTGAGGGTTACTGAGTCATGGTCATGCAGTGGGGATGTGTGGGTGGGACCTTGTAGTACACCGCCTGACCACCATGTTTCGCTTTCTACCTAAATTAGGGTGGGAATACACCCACAGACTTTAGTCGTACCCCGCCATTTAGTCCAATTTTCTCGATTCGGACTTAAGTCAGGCCCCGATCTTTAAGGGTTAAAGACTGTTTCCCCCCGACTTTATTCCACTAATCGTTACTTTGACCTTATAACCATCACTATTGAAAAAATTGTCCTTAAAACGTTCTATAACAAGATCTGTGCAGTTGTCAAACGCAGTATCCTTGACAACAAGATGCTTTCATGGCGATCATATATCTCGTCCTTCACTTCCCACACCCCTCTCTCTGCTTTATGGAAAAAGTTTCGCAGTATCAACGGACGCACTGTACGGCCTCCACTCTCTCTACTCAAAGACCCTGCCTCAGACTCGCTTACACATGACCCCCTTGACATCGCTGCCATACATGCCAAACATTTCTGTCACGTCAGCTCAGACCAGTCATTGCCTCGTCCATTTCTTCGTTATAAATGTATGGAGGAATCTCTCCCGCTATCTTTTCATAGCGGGGAAACACATGAATATAACAACCCTTTTTCAATTCCGGAATTGCGACACGCGCTCGACCTGTGTACAGACACTACTCCTGGCCCGGATGGATTCTCGTACGCTCTCATCCGTCACCTCCATCCACGTGCGCTACAACATCTTTTACAACTGTACAATCAGTTTTGGATAAGTAACTACTTCCCACCGTCTTGGCGGCATGCTTACACTATACCCGTACCGAAGCCTGGAAAAGATCATAGTCTTCCCACAAATTACAGATCGATTGTACTTACCTCATGCCTCTGCAAATTAATGGAAAAAATTATCAATCCTCGACTTTTACATTACGCTGAGTCACATGCCCTACTATCCCCATATCAGAATGGTTCCCGCCCTGGCCGTTCTACACTGCACTCACTTATTCGCCTTGAACACCATGTACGTGATGGGTTCTCCAAGAACCAACCCACAGTGGCAATATTTTTTGACATTGCTAAGGCTTATGACACAACATGGAGACACAGGATTTTAAAAAATTTACACGATTCTGGCATGCGGGGTCCTCTTCCCTGCTTTTTACAAAATTTTCTCTCTAACCGTACATTCCAGGTCAAAAATAATGGTCTCCTATCGGACATTATGTCACAAATTAATGGAATACCACAAGGATGTGCCCTTAGCAGCTTACTCTTTATTATGGCGATCAATAGTGTCATACGCAGCCTCCCACCTGAAATATCGTATAGCTTGTATGTGGACGACTTCACAATATATTATACTTCTCCCAGTCTGACTCACATACAACGGCGTCTCAACATTGCTCTAAAATCCATCCACTCTTGGGCATCCACTGCTGGTTTTCAATTTTCTGCTGAAAAGACTAATGCCGTTGTATTCTATAGAAATGTTCGACATTTACGTAAACAGTCCATTACTCTCACCATGGGAAATTCTAATATTCAGATCCTTCCATATACCAGGTTCCTTGGTTTAATCTTTGATACTCACCTCAATTGGAAGAGTCACATTGCCTGCTTAAAGGCACGTTGCCTCCAGAGAATGAATGTTCTGAAAACAGTCGCACGAGTCCATTGGGGCACAGATCGCGCTATGCTTTTACTGTTCTACAGAGCTACCATCCTCTCAGCCCTAGATTATGGTAGCCCTGTCTATGGCACGGCCTCTGCTTTCACATTAGGAACCCTCGACAGCGTACACCATTTTGGCATCCGCATTTGCTCGGGGGCATTCCGTTCCTCTCGTGTCTACAATATCCTATGTGAGGCTGGGACCTTACCTCTAGCCTACCACCGTCGATTAGTCCTCATGCGTACGACTGTTCGCCTCCGTCATGACCCAACTCTACTAGAACTATTCCATTCCTCAGATAACTATCGTTCAACCATTCCAGTGCCATTCCCAATATTGTCTCGCCAATTGCTCTCCACTTACAGTATCACCGTTCCTCCCATAACCCCCTCCTAGTCACATCACTCCGTGGACCCTAAAACACCCTACAGTTTGCTTTCACTTAGCGGATCAACTTGATGCCCAAGCCCCATCTCAATGTCGACATCTCGCTTTACAACATCTTGATGATCACATCCCGGCTGTTTTCATTTACACCGATGGCTCGAAAAATGCGGATGCCGGGGGTTGCGCTGCAGTCTCAGACCATGGCTTGTATCAAAGTACCTTACACCATCACTCCACGGTTTTCACTGCTGAATTATGGGCTATTCAAGGTGCTTTAAGCACCATCTCTTCATTGTCGAGGAACTCTCCATGGGTCGTTATCTGTAGTGACTCAAAGAGTGCACTGCAAGCCTTATGTGTATTTGCCCCCAAGGACCCATTGGTCAAGACTATCATCCACACAATACACAAATTACAGTGCGCTAATCGTTCCATCACACTGTGCTAGATCCCCGCGCATGTAGGAATTCCCGGGAATGAGCGTGTAGACTTCCTCGCTAAGCAAGCGTGTCATGGTACACCCTCTACTACTTTGCTGCGTTCGGAGGATATGCTCCCTGTCCTCAGTCGCCATGTTTATGACGCTTGGCGAGTTGAGTGGAGAGCGCAACCATTAACTGTCCACCTTCGCTCCATTAAGGATGACATACACTTGTGGCCCTCTTCAATTAATGGTTCACGCGCAGACCAAACCCTATTAACTAGATTACGTTTAGGCCACACACGCCTCACACATGGTTACCTGATGTCCACCCCTCGTGGTCAACCACCTGAATGCCAACATTGCCATACATCATTGACTGTTTTTCACTTTCTTTGTATTTGTCCCGTCTATGCATCTGAAAGACGGAGATTCTTGCTGAACACCTCATTACATGGCATCCTCTCTGACTCAGACTCTTTCAATTTCACCCCTATTCGTCACTTCCTGAGAGCTATAAATTTATACAATGACATATAACTACTGACATATACGTGACTTTAAACTCTATACCACCTCGTCCACCACTAGCCTTGAGAGGGCCTAGGCCCAGTGGGCTAGTATAAAATAAAAGCATCAACAACAACTGTGGAGGTGGTTTCTTTGTTGTGTCCAAATTTTGTGTGAGCAAGTGACCTGAGGGCGTTAAGTCTGGGTGTCAGTTTCTTTTTAATATTTGTGGTGTGCTGTTTGAATGTCATATGAGTATCATATGTTACTCCTAGGATTTTGGGTGTGTGTGTATGTGTTAGGGGTGTGTTGTTTATGGTGAGTTGAGGGATGTATTCGTGTTCTCCTGTCCAGCTTGTGAGCAGGGTTGCGGTGGATTTGGCTGGAGCTAGATTAAGTCTGTTTGTAGTGCACCAGCAAGATAGGGTTGAAGGAGATCTGTTGCTCTGTTTGGGTCATGGTGTGTGCATGTGAGTGTTATGTCATCTGCATAGGAGGCTAAGTTTATTTGGGGCGTATTGGGTGTAGTTATATCGTGCATGTACAGATTGAAGAGTGCGGGCGATAGGACGGATCCTTGTGGGACTCCGTTTGGAAAGTTTCTGATTCTAGATGACTGACCGGCAAAAGATACGTGTGCACATCTGCCTGCTAGGAAGTTGGCCAGCCACCTTTTTGTGTTGTTGTGCATGTTTGTGTTGTAGATTTTGTTTGTTAGGTTGTGGCGGGGGATGGCATCGAAGGCTTTGGTACCATTGGTACTATGAAATGCCATTTATTTGACACAAAAACATAATCTGCAAGTGTGGCTACAAGTTGCTAAGCTGGCCACAAATCTACCACCTTCAATAAAGTTACAGTTTAATGGAGTTTTCTTTGGCTTTTACTATTATAAATATTATTAGGCAAATTGAAATTCAATTCCATAGAGCATAATTATAATAAAATTTATTGCATACCGTACTTCAAGGGCGGCCGACATAGCCACACAAGCACACACACACACTCGACATAGCCACACAACAATAACACACACGTGTTTCGGTAATGATACCGGTACACTGAATTTTCATTTGAACTTATAACTCGTGTTATATAAGTTTATTATGAAATATTATGAAGAATTAAGGTAAGTACTGTATACATAACCTACTGTTATGTATACAGTATAAGAGATATATAGTACTTATGATTAAATTATCGTATTTCGACTATTTCGGTCACTGAAAATCAGCTGATGAATCTCGGCGCTCCAAATTCACTTGCATAGATAGTACAGTATATTCGTTTTATAAGACTACCCATGGTTTTGGAGGGTTTATTTAACCCTTCTGGCCCGGGCTGTATCTCCAAAGGACAGGGTGGGCTACCCGGGCGATCTGGCCGAAAAACGTCTAGGCCTAGGCTACCGTATTTTTGTTATTTTAACCGCTAGAAATTTCCCACGCATCTATAAATGTAGTGCGGTTTCCAATCTGTAGACTGGCGTTGAGTAGAGCTCTCTAAGTCAACTGGTTCAGTTGTGATGACAATTTCAGTGGAGAGCATTTTTAGGCGATGTTAGCAATACGACGATCTTTTCACTACTGAAACAACGACATCAGATCAGATGTTGTTCGGGAAGTAATGCCTTAACAACGGCACTTCCCTGAGAGGTTCTTGTAATTTTCCTTTTGTGATGTGCTCTGTTACATTATATTGTATTTCTTTTTCTTTTTTCTATATGTTGCATTATAATATTATAGGTTTGACTCCTGTAAGGAGATAAAGAAAACCTAATATTTAGTAGTGGCCCCGTAATCATTGACGAACATGCCTATTACATAAGGCATCCTCTTCAAACACTAATCCGCCGTAGTTTGAATCTACCGCGCAGAGCATTTAAAAAACTGAGGAACCTTCATCATGAGCGCACGCGACCTCACTCATGGCTTCAGTCATTATGAATTGGGTTCTCACTACGAAAAAACTTCGTAAAAAATAAAAACAAAAAGAAAATAAGAATAACTATCTAATAAGCTTTCCATCATATCGTGGATGTACTTGTGTGGATCTTTGACCAGACGCTGATTCAGGCGTCATTCTTCCTTCACTGACATATCAAGTAAACCAAAATCCCTAATACATCAACGAATGGGAAGGGGATGGTCGGGAGGGCCCCAGTCGTCAATGATTACGGGGCCACTACTAAATATTAGGTTTTCTTTATCTCCTTACAGGAGTCAAACCTATAATTTATCAGTGGCCCCTCCATCATTGACGAACATGCCTGATTTCTAAGACTGGAGGGGGACATTCGTAATCATATCATAACTCTAGAAAAGCAGATAATAAAAACAACCACTTTGAAAATATATTTAATAAGGCGTAGGCCGTATATATACAAGAAAGGGGTTCAGGCAGGTGCGTGCTTCAAAGAAGCCTGCTTGACAAAAAAGGGTAACTCTGAAGATTCTGTGAACAGATCTGTAGTTACAAAGGCACCCCACTCAACGAGTGGTGACAAAAATAACAAGTTATCAGTTTACATGTGCACATAATAAACCCCAAAATAATCGTGGAGATAAATTGCAAAAGATCTTCACTGTTTTAATATTAAATTGCTTTCGCAGCTAAAACTACTATAACAACCCCGTTGTTTTGTACTAACATTGTACTAGCACAATTTCTCGCCGAGAAATTTTCATATCACATTAACCATAAATTGTATCACAGCTCTCACACTCCGGCGGGGTCTAGGGTGTCCTATGTCAACTGACTGCACCCCCCCCCCCCCCCCTTTTCTTGAAAGTAAACAAAAGTGACTGCAGGGCCACCTAGACCCTCTGCCTTAAAGCTATACATGGTAAGGAAGGTTTATCTAGAGCAACTGACAAGTATCTAGTCAAAAACGTATGATTAGACGCCCACAACTGAGTGGACGCAATATCTTCTACTGAAAAATTCTTCAGGAAACGTAAAGAGGCTGCCCATTTGCGTAAATCGTGGGCCCGACCCACAACGCCGGGATTACTCTCTTTAATGACTTCGACCAGAAGAGAAGCTAATCGCCGTTTCAGTAAGCGTTTACCCGTACTTGCTACCCATAAAGCACCTTGGGGGTTTAGAGGAGCTACTCTCAAATATTTGGTTAGAGCTTGCACTGGACATAGATTATGATGCACCTTTCCCCTTTTTAACGCCGGCACCGTGAACTCAGAAAACACGTGTGCACTGTGCTCATTCTTGGCTACAAATCCCGGGGAAGGTGCAATGTAAATACATTTATTAAGTCTACCAAACCTAAGGCAATTAGGTGTGTTGCTCATCGCCGCCAGCTCAGACACTCTGTTCCCGGTGGCCAAAGCCAAAAGGAATACAGCCTTTTTTAAGAGTAATGCAAAATCTGCAGTATTTTGGTACAGACGAGAGTGAAGTAAAGACAAAGCTTTGTCCAGAGACCAAGTAGGCATGAGCTGACGGGGAGGTGGGCGGAGTTTAAAACAAGCTCTCATAAAACCTGTTTCCTCTGCCACCGGTATGGAGAGACCTGTAAGGTCTAAAAAGGGCACTCTAATTGCAGTTAAGTGATTTTTTAACGTTACCACAGATAAATGTTTCTGCTCAAACAGATAATTTAAATAATTAAAAACTAAAGCTACTGATGGCACAGTCTTTTCTGTTCTAATGATCCAAGAAGTAAAGGCTTGCCAATGTGAGTGATACTGTCGTTTCGTAGACTGAGTATATTGATTTAATAATTTATTGGTCACATCTCTACCGTATGGTGCTAGCCACTTGGCCTCCTGAATGTCCATAATGCAAAAGTCAGCGAGGTCGCTAGGTTGCCAATCGTGTCTAAGTGGAAATACCCGACCGGGAGCGACACCGGGTGCGGGCACCACGTCTTCAATTGCTGGTACCACAACTGCGCCGGCCACAGGGGCGCGATTAGTGAGACTAAGCCTCGATAATCTCGTAGTTTGTTCACTACGTGGCACATTAGTGACGCATCTGGCGGCGGAAACAGATAGATGGAGCTCCATCTGTTCCAGTCTGTCAGTAGGGCGTCTGGCCCCCCTGCCGGCGTTTTCGTCCGGCGGGTGAGGTATAGAGGGAGTTTGTGAGTCTCCTCGGACGCAAACAGATCCACTTGTGGATGGGAGAGCTCTGCAATCATTAGGTTGAAAATTGGTTGCTTGAGCTCCCATTCTACTGTCGTGCTCTGTCTCCGGGACAGAGCGTCTGCCCAGACGTTCGCTACGCCTGGGAGATAAGATGCGTGAATATAAATGTCTAGTCTGTTGGCTAGAGTAAAAATCTCTTCCGACACGTTTAGCAACCTCCTTGACCTCGTTGACCCCTGTTTCTGAATACAGTGAACTGCGTTTAGATTGTCCATTCTGAAGGCCACCGACTTGCCCCGTAACGCAGGGCCGTGAGCCTGAAGGAAATACAAGGGGACTAGTAATTCTTTGACATTGATGTGAGAGATTTCTAAGTGGGACCAAAGCCCCTGACCCTGGTGCCCCTGATTTGACTGAAATCCCCACCCTATTGTGCCTGACGCATCCGTGTCTACCCATACCGTTGGTGGAGGAGAGGTCCATGACATTATTGAGTGCAGCGTTTCCCTCTTCGCCCAGACCGCTAGTAAGGTGTGGATTATTTTCGGGATGGGCCATAATTTTCCCGCCGGTAAGAGTGGGAAATATTTGTTGCCTTCCAATATTAAACGTTTTACTTTCAACCGGCCCAACATAACAGTTAGTTGAATCCAGTTGAGAGAGCCGACCAGAGACTCCCAGACCCTCCGCGTCGTAGTCAGACTGTGAAGAAACATGAACAGTTTCCTGCGAAACCTGTTGCGATTGTCCACACTCTGACTCAGAGTGAGAGCGACCGTGTCCCAGACCAGCCCTATCCACTGAATTACTCGTGAGGGAACAAGGTTTGACTTTACCAGATTTACCTTGAACCCTAGAGTTTTGACATGATTTAAAATGATGTTGACATGTTTGATGCATAATTGTTGTGTCTCTGCCACCACCAGCCAGTCGTCTAGGTACCACAACACTCTGATTCCTTGTTTTAACAACGGCATCAGGGCTTGCCGGACTAATTTCGTGAATAATCGAGGTGCCAGGTTCAAACCGAATGGCATCCGTTGAAAAAAAAAATTTTGGTGCCTGATCCGTAAGGCCAAAACCTTTGAAATCTTTTGTTGACCGATACGTGCCAATAGGCGTCTGTCAGGTCTAGGGAACACATCCAACCTCCCGGCAGAAGTGTTAGCCTGATTTGGTGTACTGTTAACATTCGGAAAGACTCGTTGTGAATGTGAAGGTTCAGATAAGACAGGTCTACGACCGGTCTCATCTGAACACTGTCCCTTTTGGGAACCAAAAATAGCTTGGACGTGAATACAGGGTAATTTGGGGGGACCGGGATGATGACATTCTTGGCAATCATTTCCTGGACCAGTGACTCCACCTCTAAAGAAACAAAATTCGCCGTTGTCGGCTGATGTAAGCGAGGTCGCCGGAGCCACTGCCAAGTGATGCCTTTGCGTGCCACCATCCGTGCCCAAGTGTTTAACGGCCATGCTTGGTGACACGTTCGGAACGACCCAGTTAGCAGACAAGGGTTCGCCGGCTGTACTACCCTCGGGTCCGCCGGCCTTAAGGTTGGCACCGGGAGTGAGAGAGACTTTAGTTTTTTTATGGTGGGGTTGGTGGTGCTGGACGCTTCGCCGGCTGGCTGGTGTTGGCCGAAGACGGGCCCTGACCTGGCTTATTATGGCCGCGTCCTCTCTGACCTGAAAACCTACTCTGTCTATGCCTGTACTGACCTTGAGGGGAGGGGGAGGACTTAGGTGGAAGAAAGGGCTTAGATCCCCCCGGCTGAGCTTTAGCGGTTGGCCTGGGCTTGGGGAAGTTAAAGGCAGGTTTCTTAGAAGGGGTGGGAATGTGTTTAACCCTCCAGCCCCGGCTATGTATTATATATATATTCCTCGAAAACCGGGTGTTTTGGCCGAAAAACGTCTAGGCTAGGCTACCGTATATTCGTTAATCAGACTGCTTCCCGCATTCCCGCGCATCCCCAAGCGTAGCTGTGTTATTTACCTGTAGAATGGCATTAAGTAGAGCTCTCTAAGTCAACTGGTTGAGCTGTGATGATGATTTCATTGGAGATAACTTTATGGCCAAAACAGCCACTTTACACCACTTTTCGATACTTAACAACAACATACAGGCACACACGAACAAGCGACGCTCTCCTTCTTGTGGCCGGAGATGCGGAGCGTCGGTCCACCGGCTGTTGTTTACATGCGTCGGACCGACGCCTCGCACACCAAGCTCACAGGCTTTGACGTCATGGGTGTTTAAGAGCCCTTCCGGGTAGCTCGTGTATGCTTTTTTATGGGCGTTCAAGAGCCCTTCCGGGAACAGAGGGTTAAAGGCCTGCGCCATATTAAACACCGTTCGCCACACTTCAGGGGACATTAAAGAGGGAGTAAGCACTGGTGACATGACCACCTGATTCGCAATGCGATCAGGCAGTTTGCGAACTAAAGACATTCTGAGGTCTTGTCTCGCTCGTACCGCCTCAAGCAAGGCGGTGCGTATGTCACCCAGAGATTGGATTGACGACTGAAGAAGCAGTCGCCGGGACAATTCAACCGATCGTCTGGCATCCGCGTCTGCGATTGCCTGAGTGGACCGAAGCAAAGACTTTGCTACCTGTTGAGCACTATGTATTGAGAGAACAGGCGAAAAGCTTTCCCCCTTAGCCTAAATTCTCGGTCTAGGTGAGTTGGGGTAGGGGTAGTGAAAGGGTCTTTTAGCTCACAAAGATTAATTTTAGGGGCAGCTAAGAAAGAAAACAAAGCTGAAGGGACTCCGCCGGCAGAACACACTGGCATGGAGAACCACGAATGAGTATCTTGAGGGATCTGGTGGGAAGTTTTGGAAGTAAATGTGGTCGCAAAGTTTTGAGCCTCTATCTCCCAATCCACCCAAGGTCCTGGACCCAACTGCCCCACCTTCAAGACTGGATTAGCTGCTTCGTCTGTGACGGTTTGTAAATCAAGTTCTGGAGTGAGAGCTGACAGAGTCTTAATGTCATTGAACCCATCCAGCTTAGACCAGTCTGAAAACAATTTTGAATCTGAGGCAGGGGGTAAAGCTGGCTTAGTAGCATACACAAAATAGTCTTGGTGATAATAACTAGGTATAGCCTTTATATTAACGTCTAGTACATTTCCCAAAGTATCCAAGGCCCTTAATTTCTTGGATTTATTGCCCTGGATGACCCACTCACGCGGTACTGGGAGTTCCCCTGACAAGGTAGGTTGGGCGAGCTCTGGTTTAGTGGGGGTCAAAAGGACCCATGACTCGTCTGGTCCGTAAAGCAAGGGCATAGCTACCTTTCTGAGAGGCGCCTTGTCTAGAGGGGGTGGATTGACATCCGTTATAACCCTTACATTCGAAGTGGTCAATGCCGCCATAGCCGGCCTAGTAACCACTGATGGTGACAGAGTGGGAGGGTGAGGGATCTTAGATAAAGCAATAGAAGTCATCAGAGGCCGTACCGTAGAACTTGTCGTGGGAGCCCCCAAGTCCACTGTGGGAGTTTCCTGTTGTTGGCCAAAAAATTTAGATAAAGCATGACTAAGTAGCCCATCAATTTCCTGCGCAGTGACAAATTGACTTGATGATGTACTTACTGGTGAATCATTAATATCCTGCGCGGCGTCTAAGCCTGAACCTGACTCTTGCCCTTCCATATCCGAAATTATTGAAACCTCGTCTTTCTCCTGTTCCTCCTGAGAAGATCCCGCCGAAGCTGGGGTACCTTGCTGCCAAGATAAGTCAGGAATAGAGGATGGGATCGCCGCGTCCCTGTGGACGTCAGCTACTGTGTGACTAGTTTGAGTCGGAAGTGGGTGGTCAGACCCCGGCCGAGAAAATCGCCAAACACCGAGGCCCTGGCCTACACTCTCTTGGGAGTCTGAAACACTCTCAATCACTGATCCCCCTGAACTCTCCAATTCCAGGGTTAAAATGTTAATGGGTAAATCCTCTTTAGGTACAGGCACCGTACTGGACCCTTGAGACCTAACACCAACTCTGTCTGGGGTAGAGGTACGATGAGAAGCACTAGAAGCTGGCGAATGTAGGGAGGTCTTTCTTTTATGGGAATCCTTTTTGGAAGATTTATGGCTACGGTGTGACCGTGAACTACTCTTTGATTTGGAGGATTCATCGCCGTGACCACTGGTGGAACTTTCCGTCCTACTCTTCTTACTCGATGGTGAAGAGGCAAGACTAGATGGCTGGTGTCTGAGAGGTGACCTAGACCGAGATCTCTCCCGAGACGAGGAGGCGGTCGCCGGGGGTGTAGGCTCTCTTGGACGTTTCGGAGTAGCAGCAGAAGACACAGAACCCTGACCAGTCTCCGCCGGCTTATGACTAGTTACTCGAGAGGAACGTTTAGGGGGAGGGTGTTCGAAAAGCAGTCTATCCCAAAGAGGGACGTTGTCACATTGAAGTGACTTATGAGCTACAATCGTAGTGTATGCTGACATCTGTTGCCTAACCTCTCTTAATGCGACCGCTGCGGTCTTATCATTGTCGCGGAGGACCTTGACACTTAATTGGGAGCAAAAGGAACAGTTGCGCATCACCCACAGACCCCTTGAACGGTCTAGACATTTAACACACTTGATGCAAAGAGTGTGCGCAAAAATAGGGATACCGGCACAGGTAGGGGTAGTGCATAAAGCAAAGACTGGGGCCAAGGTAGCCATGACAGAGACTGGTGGAGAAAACTACTGCCGGGTCTGTATTGGTCCGCCGGAGCCCAGCTCTGGAAAAAAAGAAAATTTCCAGGAATTAATGCTCATAAGGTTAACCCAACATGTTCGCACACAAGTGTTAATAACCCACCGGGTAACGAGATGTAATGACACAACGATCACAGCTCGCTACACGGCGGGGTTCAGAATATCTAAACATATCTTTTTAAGAAAGTGAAGAATACCCTCTGACATAATATAACGGACCAGCATGGCGTTTATAGTCTTTCTGGTGGTGACTGTTTCAAGATTCAATTTCGGAAAAAACAACCCCCCACAAAGACGCCGGCCCTTGAATTATTTTAGTAGAACAACACAGGGCAGGCTGATACGAGATCTGATTTCTAACGAATTGTCACAAAAAGATTGCCGTAAGTTTGAAGGCGGCGATACATAAACGTATCACTAAATTAAGTGGTTAATCGAAATTGAATTGTAAATTCCTTATTTCCTCCACCCAGGAGCACCCGCCGGGTGTAAAAAACTATGTTAACCCTAATTGAACCTTCAAACGCCGTAAGTGTAAAGGCGGCGATACATATAGTATCACTAAAATGGATCGGTTAACTAACTGAATGACTTAGTCGTGCATCCCACCCTACCAAGGTACACCCGCCGGGTGAGATGTCAAAACGTTAACCCCATAAGTTCCTGTCCCCACATCTTTGTAAAAGATCGCCGGGGAGGAAAGCCCTTAACAACAGCTAGGTTTTCTGTGGTTTGTAAAACCGGGTAGAAAAACTTCATAACATATGTTCGCATGAACAATGTTAGATGGGTACAGCCACTCCGCCGGGAATCAAAGGGAGCCTGAAAACAGGCACCAACACAGAGACGCAATCCTGGAGAGCCACAGACACCTCATCGCCGGGGACACAAGCCTGTGTTGAAACCACGTGTGGCCCAACACGGCTCTCGGCCGGGGTTTTTTCATGGTGAAACCGAGAAAAAACCCGCCGGAAGGTAACCCACCCCGTTCAGAAACCATCTGAACGTACAACGGACTCGAAGGAAAGCCAAGCACGACTAACCTAAGTCCACACAATAATCCGTGGAATTAGCCAATACACAACTAAACCAGGAAACAAACATAGTCCGTGGAATTAGCCAATACACAACTAAACCCGGATACACATGACACAGTAGAGCATATTTATAAAATAAACAATAACACTTGTACATGTGGCAAAGCTACGAGCGGCTGGCTAGGCCTAAGTAGACGGCATAAGAAATGTTGAAATATAAACAAAAACACTGGAAATATAACAACAGGAACCACCGCCAACACACCACTGTAGCAAATACTTCCGGCAAAGGGAAGACTGACTCGGGACCCAGAAAAAACTTCACTAAGTGAAGAAAAATACGCTGGGAACGTCAGTAAGCAACGCTTACCTCATCAGAAAGATAAAAGGCAGCATAATTAACGCGTAATGAAAGCCGCCTGCATCACAAGCTAACTCAACTGTGAAAAGATCACAAGTCCACAACAGGACCACGAGGGTACATCCGAAATAGATGCCCCAAACACACGACCCAAAATACACTGCACTGCGGGCAACCAGCCCAGGACACTCCTGCTACGCATATCCTAACCTTACTCGATACATCCCGGAGTAAACAAATGAGAAAAAACTCGCAAGGGACGCAGCAAATGCGGAACCAGCGGAGCGTGGGGAGACACGTCCGGGCAGGCTGAGCGCAGAGTAGAGAAGGAAGAATGACGCCTGAATCAGCGTCTGGTCAAAGATCCACACAAGTACAGTAGGGTCTCACATAAAACGAGTTTATGGTCGATAAACGAGGGCGTTTTATGTGAATTCGCTTTATGTGAACACAGCATTTTGGTGGCGCAATATCGTCAATGTTCACTGTAAGCGAAAATTTTCGTACAAAGCGAACGATATTTCGTACGTTTTGTACGATATTTCGGCGTTTTATATGAAAGCGTACGATATTTTGTACGTTTTGTACGATATTTCGGCGCTCTATATGAAAACTCCTTGTATTTGCCCCACTTTGGCGGCGGACTCGTTTTATGTGATCACATTCGTTCTGATCGAAAATTAAATATTAATATTTTAGGTCGGTCGTTTTAATCGAGACTCGTTTTATGCGAACACGTTTTATGCGGGACCCTACTGTACATCCACGATATGATGGAAAGCTTATTAGATAGTTATTCTTATTTTCTTTTTGTTTTTATTTTTTACGAAGTTTTTTCGTAGTGAGAACCCAATTCATAATGACTGAAGCCATGAGTGAGGTCGCGTGCGCTCATGATGAAGGCTCCTCAGTTTTTTAAATGCTCTGCGCGGTAGATTCAAACTACGGCGGATTAGTGTTTGAAGAGGATGCCTTATGTAATAGGCATGTTCGTCAATGATGGAGGGGCCACTGATAAATACAGACATACAATAACAAACGAGTCTTCTCCTTCTTGTTTTCGGAGGTGCGGTGACGCAACGATCGGCTTTGTTTACATGCGTCGGACGCACGGCGTTCAGACCAAGCTGAATAGGCTTTCAAGCTTAAAAGTCCTGAAAGGACACGTACAGCGGGTAAGCTAACCTATTGTGCATTTTTTGATAAAAGCACCAATTTTGGCACAGAGGTAGACCAATATATTATGAACAAATTTGGATGTGGAGCCATCGCCCAACTGCCCCCTGGCGGCCGTGGTGGCCATTTTCCAAAATGGCCGCCAGCAGACACCCAAAAGACACACAGAAGTTAGATAAAGTTTGCTGCTGAAGGTTTTAGTGAATGTTTATTGAATGTTTTGAATCAAGATATGCCAGATAGCTCTTAGTCACATTTTGGGAGATGCTGCTGATATTAATTAACATATTTAGGCTAATTGCAGATGAAATGGCGACAAGGAAACCCATGATCAAGCATCAAATACTGACATTCCTTGTGAATAGGCTAGATTCATTTAAATTGTGGAAATGTTATCTGAGCTTCTTCCTCTGTCTGTCAATTCATGGACACTGCCCACGCCAATTAAGATGCCAATTAACAAAATTATTAACACAATTATGCTAATTACTGTACATCGATAATACAACAATAACAGAACCAGATAGTGATAATTATCTTACAGTTTCTTACAGTAGATCCAGGAGTTATGGATCTACTGATGGTGGCTTGCTCTCATCAGATCAATCCTGGGCAAGTCAAATGTTATACTTCTGTGGTCAATGGACACTACTACATTTAATTATCATGTTAATTAACACATAATCTGCTAAATGCAATATGCAGATAAGTTCACTGTTTTACAGTACTGTACCTGTGTACTGTCTGGAACAGTTCAGAATCTTCATCTTAAGTTTGCGAGTTCAGTTCTGAGAGCACTCCTCGTCGCAAGCACACAGTGGTGTGCATTCCAGACTGGCCTTCTTGCACTTGCACATCTTGATGCAGCCCTTCTGGCATTTGCAGGAGACAAACTCCTGGCAGACCTTGGATGCCTCGGGGAGCGTTGTCCAGAGAGGTTCGTACATGTCGCTGGTCTTGATCCAACCCCAGTCGGTTGGTGATGGCAATGTTGGTGCAGGAACCAGGGCCTGACCCCAGACATGTCCGCCCTGGTATATTACTCGTCGGACGTGCTGCTTCAGGGCTGCACTTGTCGGTGGGATCAGCTGGACATTGCTCTTCTTTGCAAACAGTTTGCGGCGTGCCTTGTCGATATCGGTTGCGGTGCTTGTTCTGTCGTAAAGCAGGATGACGAACCTCTCGATGGTGTGCATGGCATCTTCATCAATATGATCCGGTGCAGTGGAGAGGTCAGTGAGTGTCTGGGTCAGCTGAGGTAGAGCTGTCCACACTGCCCATGCTGTCCTCTTGCCATTTCCGGCGAAGCAGGAGACCGTGCCGCAGCCCGTCAAAGCATTAAACATCTGTAGTGCCTGTGCTTTCTCAGGGCCCAGAGCCCGCGCCATCTCATGGGCTGCCAAGAACCGGAAAGCCTTGCCCGTGCCGAAGGACACCCACACTTCGGCTTCCTCCTCCAGGGTGCGTGCCAGAGCCACTGCCAGGACAACAACATCAGTGTCAAATGTGCGGATGAGGATCTTCGTGTGGCCATTGTGAGCAGCGTGGGCGGCATGCAACATCATGTGGCTGTCGGCTTCTTCATGGTTGCAAGGAGCCAGGACTGCAGTATCTAGGAGCGGTGGCTTGCTCAAGACATCATCTCCTTCAGTGATGACCAGCTCCTTGTCTGCAAGCTGGAATGAGTCATGGAGGACGCCAGAGAGGAAGCTGAACAGCTCTGTCTTGTTCTTGTCGACTCTGAGGAAGCTGGCCCAGTCCCGGGGATCGTTGCACCACCCACCACCCGTCTTCTCACCCCTTTTCTGCGCTTGGCTCTTGCTGTACCCTTCAACGAGTCTGTATTGTAGCGGTCCCACACCAGGTCCAGTCGCGTGGCTTGATGGAGTTTTGAGAGTATGTAGGGCACAAAGACCTGCTGTGCATACTCGTTGAAGCTTTTTGCTGTAGCTGGCTTCAGCATCTGGATGATGACCGCTCCATCTAGCACAATGCAGCTGGTTGGAGGAACCTCAGACTTGGGCTGACTGAGGTCTTCTAGACAAGCGAGAAGATCACTCTTGACACCCAGCCGGATGCCACCACCATCTGATAGTGCAGGGGGCCAGGCTTGGTTTTCATGTTGGAAGAATTCCTCTAGATTCCCATCCCGTTCTGACACCCGATATACAGACGAGAGAACAGGTCCACGTCATTCTTCAGGGATTTCATGTGCTGCTTGCCCTTTCCCGGAGGTTTTGAAGCAGGCTGACCGAAGATTTTCAGCTTGTTTCTGTGGATGGCATCTCCTATGGGTTTCGTTCTCTCCTGCTTGACTCCCAGCTGTTCCATCCTTGACGTGTATAACTGCGCCAGGTCAGCAAGTTTGAAGACCGGAGACGTCTCGTCATCCATGTGAGCTTCTTCAATAAACACCACCAGCTCTGCGAAAGCAAGTCCTGCTATTGCGTGTTCATCGTCTGTACCTTTGCCCGCCATTTCCTTAATCTTCCGTGCGCGATTGTCCAAGTTCAGGAGACAATTTCGGTGGTACTTGGCCTCCTGTGCAACCATGTCCCCAGCGTTCAGTTGCGTCAGGAGGTCCATGTCGTCCAGAATCAGTGCGCACGACCTGACACGCGAGTCCAGTTGGAATGTCGCAGCTTCATGAAGACCAGCACTATCAGGAGCTTCTCCGCAGAAGAAGCATTTCACTTCTTGGTGTTTCGTCTCAGTACTTGATGGTCGTGACAGATATCGAGTTCGCTTGCAGGCAACAACTTCCTCTTCTTCGTCGGCGCCTATTTTCAGGTGCCTCTTCTCAGCTCTGTCTAACTTGGTCTTGTTATACCTCAGCCTGCAGGTCTTGTGGTATCGTGCATTGTTGTCGCTCAATGCTGCTTCAACGCCACTGCCTTCATCTAATCGGCTCCACAGAAAAGAGTTGGGGAGCAATCCAAGCTCATTGAACCTTCTCAGATGTCCAGCGAGAATGCTGTAGCTGCTCCCCTTGTCTTGGCGTGTATTCTGGGATGGACTTGTCAGCGACTCTGGCGTCGTTTCTTGGCATATGAAGCATAATGACCAGTCTGTCTCTGTTGCTGGCTAGCCGGAGGTAGACGGAGCTGCTTCTGCACCACGAGGCTCAACGAGTTTGAAGCTCTTCGACATTGTTCTGGAAATGGAAAATGACAAAGTTGTATGAAAGGAGCACTCAGAATCCAAGTGAATTAGGACATACAGTATTCAATTGAGAGATGTTTGTCATGGTTGTTATGCTAATCTATGAATAATTCAATAAATCGATAATAAGATAAGATTCTAAAAACACATGGGCACCTTTCTTTGTTGTTAAGTGCTACCCTACATTAGCAACAACACGCAACATATTGTTTGCACAATATTGCAGATTCAAAACAATAATTTTTTCCTGCACATATACTCAGTACATCTCATTCACCTAGGGATAAGTCTTCCTCGGCAGCCACATGGCAGCCATTTTGGAAAATGGCCGCCAGGGGGCAGTTGGGCGATGGCTCCACATCCAAATTTGTTCATAATATATTGGTCTACCTCTGTGCCAAAATTGGTGCTTTTATCAAAAAATGCACAATAGATTTGAATATCCTAGGTAAACCGCCCCACTACCTGCCCTTATTTCGTGGTGTCATTTTAAAATGACAACAGGGCAGGAAGGGTTAAGGCTTAGAAATGTGTCTTACAGTATATGCCGATATATACGGTACATGATTAGATTAATATCCAAAATTTGAAAATGGATATTAATCGTGATACTGTACATAGCCTTTAACTGTGTTGGGCGGGTGCCCAACCCCGAAAGGGGTTGAAATAGGGGAGCTATCCCCCCACCAAAGGCGGCTTTCTAGGGCCTTTCCTAGCTGATGCTGAGAGGATTGGGTTCTAGTCATGTGGTGATGGGCTGGTCTATCAGAGTGAGAACTGAGCGATCTCTGCCATACCCATAGCTTACTCTGACTGTTCCTTTTACTTATATGTTTTCTACATCTCAAGTGACGGCGTCTTTTCCGTGGATTGACCTCCCAATCTACCAAGATTGGAAGCCAAAGCATCACATTTTTCCTTTGCCCCTCAACTTTCTCTTCATAATTGCTGAGGGGCACAGGGTCCTGGATGGGGCTTTGGTTTCCCGGGCGATTCCGCACCCTCCTCAGCTCCCCGCCATGGAGTGGCTTCGGTCACCCAGGCTTTATTGTGGTTGGCAGGGAGGGTTCTGTGGGGGCGCTCGGTTATGGCCTTGGCCTTGCTCGGGGCCTTGGGGCTGTTCGGCCAGGCAGCTTGGGGAACAACAACAACAACAACAACTGCATTGGTGGTGTAATTTTGTATTTTTGTTTATTTTATAAAATTAGTTTAACCCTCCGGGCCCGGGCTGGTCCGCCAAAGGACGGTCGCCCGTACCCGGGCGAAATGGCCGAAAAACGTCTAGGCCTAGGCTACCGTATTTTTGTTTATTTTTACTGCTAGAAATTTCCCACGCATCTATAAACGTAGTGCAGTTTTCAATCTGTAGACTGGCGTTGAGTAGAGCTCTGTAAGTCAACTGGTTCAGTTGTGATGACGATTTCAGTGGAGCGAACTTTGCCGTGATGTTGACAATATCGGAGCTTTTCAGACACTAATTTCGTCTTACGTCACAACAATAACATTGATCCGACGTCTCCTTCTTGTTTTCGGAGGTGCGGTGACGCAACGATCGGCTTTGTTTACATGCGTCGGACGCACGGCGTTCAGACCAAGCTGAATAGGCTTTCAAGCTTGCTGCCTATTAACATGACACCCGGGCTCCTGCCCTTCTGCCGCGGTTGCCTTTTAATATGACACCCGGGTAGGAAGGGTTAACGAGATCACCGAGTTCCACAAAAGAACTCCCATAGGGCTGGCCCGAAGGATTAGATCAAGATGGACAACTAATCAAGTCAAGATAGATAGGGAAGGGCAGGAGGTGAACAACTACACTACATACAATTTTAAGACTGAGTGTTCCACACATACTGTACGTGCAGTTTCAGTCGCTTGTCATAATGGCGGCATTCCAGGCAACCCTGTTAAGGGCTGCTTCACTTGTCAAGTTCTTGGATTTGAGATCGGTACGTATAGTCCGATCCCAGGTCTTCCTCGGTCCACCCCTTGGTGCAGCTCCCTCCACAATCACAGACATGCATTTTTTCACCCAATTTTGTTCATCCATTCTCTCCACATGTCCATACCATCCCTGTCTACTTGTACACATCACCTCGCTAATATTCTTTATACCTAAACGTCTCCTCAGCTCAACATTTGTTATTCTATCCTGTAAGCCTGGCCCCACACATCTATCTCACCATTCTCATCTCATTACGTTCCATTCTGTTGACATCCTCTACTTTAACGGCCCATGTTTCTGAGGCATACGTCATTGCACTTCTAACACATGAGGCATACACCTTTCCCTTCAGGGGGAAAGGCATTCCCTTCATGGTCAGGATTGGCAGCAGTTCTCTGAACTTCCACCAGCCACACCTAATTCTAGCAACAGTGGCAGCCTCGGCCCCACCACCGGCAGAGATGGTATCTCCTAGGTAACAAAACTTGTTCACCAGCTCCAGTGACTCATTTAACTAGGAAGGTGAAGACATGCAGGCATTTCTCTCCATTTCATCAGTTCAGCCGAACCACATGAGCTCCACAGCAGAGCTCTTATAGGGCAGGGCCGAAAGATGAGGCAAGAACTGCTACACTGCAGCTGCGCAGCACCAACAAAGAAGTGATCAAGGGCGAAGAATGAAAGATCAGGACTAAGGTAGAAAAAAATCACAGCGAGATGCAAAACAAAAAATGTGATAGTATACTGTACTGAGGGTAATCAAGTCAGCCCAGCCACATCAGCAACCGAAGAGACAATCTATATTTTATTAATTTCACCACAACACCAAACACCTCCAATGAAATTAATGAAACCATATATTATGTGATCCACCGGGATTCGAACCTGGGTTATCACACACAGATTTGTAAACACTTAACCATTACACCACCAAGACGGTCAGGTCAGGAGTCTACTACCTAGCCAGGCCAGGCAGGCATGTAATATAGGCTGTACAAGGACAACCAAATGGGACAGAATAAGAACAGAAGGGGGAAAACATAGAAAGAGGAATAAAAAACTACGCAAAATTAGTCAAGCCAACGACAAAAGCTCAAGGGGAGAGGGAAAGGTAAAACTCCCAGACCCTCCCCCATCAAGCCCCAGTCGCTGGCTCCGAAGCCTCCCAACCTCCTCAAGGGACGTAGTAGTAGGGGGTTGGTTGTGTAATGGTTTAGATGCTTATGTTCTGGGTGTGGTGTCCAAAGTTTGAATCCCGGGAGGACCATATGCTTTCATTAATTTATTCAAGTGCATTGGGGTTTGTAATGGAGGTTTAATGTTAAGAATGGAGTGTTCCTTAACTCAATGACTGCGGGCTGTTATATAAAAAATACGGTCATCACTGCGGGACTTGTCATATGACAATTGCCAAATTTCTGCCTTGAACAAGGGCTGGCAGACAGGCAAGCGAGTCTAAGCAGCGCGGGACCATCCCATCCACCGTCCCCCGTGTCTGAGCCATCACTAGTGGCAGTAGGATGTAAAGTCAGTAAAAATAGGTTAGCCTAAAACAGACTGGATGCGGAAATAACTTGAGCCGACCTTGCCAAGTGAGATATCTTGCTTGGTGACACTGGTAAGGTGTTTGCCTCATAGCCTAAGGGTCCTGGGTTCAATCCCAGGCCCTGGCATATTTTCGTGAGGCTATTCCCGCAGCTAACGAAGTTTAGGTGTATTGGTAAAATTGTTCAGATGGTTGAGAGTAAGATCGGAGCTCCATAAATCTTCTTTCGGGTATGGTGTAAAAACCGATTCCTGAAAGAGGATTTATGGAGCTCCGATCTTACTCTCAACCATCTGAACAATTTTACCAATACACCTAAACTTCGTTAGATGCGGGAATAGCCTCACTAAAATATGCCAGGGCCTGGGATTGAACCCGGGACCCTTAGGCTATGAGGCGAACACCTTACCAGTGTCACCAAGAAAGATATCTTGGCAAGGTCAGCTCAAGTTATTTCCGCATCCGGTTTGTTTTAGACAGAACAGACCGGATGCGGAAATAGCTTGAGCCGACCTTGCCAAGTGAGATATCTTTCTTGGTGACACTGGTAAGGTGTTCGCCTCATAGCCTAAGGATCCCGGGTTCAATCCCAGGCCCTGGCATATTTTCGTGAGGCTATTCCCGCATCTAACGAAGTTTAAGTGTAAAGTCAGTAAAAATAGGTTAGCCTAAAACAGACCGGATGTGGAAATAACTTGAGCGATCTTACTCTCAACCATCTGAACAATTTTACCAATACAGTCCGCCCTCGGGTAACGCGGGTATATCGTACCGGCCCTAGGCCGTGTTACGCAAACACGCGTAAAGAAAGCTTTGGACATTGATTAGAAGAAAGAAACGATTGTGGGAAAGACTAAAATTGTTAAAAAAGAACAGGGGGTCTAGTATAGAAGCTAAAGAAGTGGATCTGGAACGCAGACAAATAAACAATAAAATAAGGTGGGAGACAAGGAGGGGGGTGAAGGAGAGGGAGAGAGAGATTGCTAGAAATGTGAAGGATAATCCAAAAATATTCTGGAATTACATTCAGGAAAATTTAACAAGAAGAGTAGGGATCCCAGAGCTGGTAGGGGGGTTGGATGATGGGAGTAGAGCGGAGACTGATAAGGAGAAAGCAGAGGTGCTGGGGAAATACTTTGGGAAGGTACTAACAGTGGAGTCAGATGATGCAGTGCCTACTATTCCCATCAAACAGGCACTGGCACTAGAACTAATAGAGTTTTCCCATGCTAGAATAAGAAGGGCTATAGAAAAAATGAACAGAAGTAAGTCACCGGGACCGGATGGGATACACCCAAGAATCATAAAGGAAGGAGGTGAGATGTTAGTAGAGCCATTGAAAATTTTATTTGAGGTATCGTTTAATACAGGACAAATCCCGATGGACTGGAGAGAGGCGAACATAACAGCTATATTTAAGAAGGGAAAGAGAAATGACCCAGGGAATTATAGACCAGTCAGTTTGACAAGTGTTGTGTGTAAACTAATGGAAACGGTAATTAGAGAAGGAATAATGGAGCATATGAAGTCTAACCGTTGCGGGTGGATGGGACTCGTTAGCTTTGGTCGGCAACCCCTCTAGGGGAGACAACCTTATACAAATTCGGGTGGATGGGACTCGTCAGCCTTGGTCGGCAACCTGTCTAGGGGAGTAAACCTTATACAAATTCGTACTGCTCACCTAAGGTGAAGCAGGTAGTGGATGGACTAGCCGTGTGCCACTGTAGAAAAATAGTGCTAAAAATATACATAGAATGCCTCGGAGTCAAACGGACCCTAAGCTGAGTGGTCAATCCTGTAAGTCCTTCAATAAACTGGCACAGATTGTCCTTCTCACAGGGGTTAGGTCTGCTTAGGGGCGTTCTGTGTATGGCCACCCTCGTAAAGAGGAGTAAGGCGTCTGGCAATAGATAGATAGATAGATGAAGTCAAACCAACTTTTCAGTGGGAGACAGTTTGGATTCTTGCCGGGGAGGTCGACGGTACTACAGTTAATTAAGGTGGTAGATGATTGGATGCAAATTCTAGAAGATGGTGATGTAATAGAC
The DNA here is from genome assembly GCA_032716605.1 of Paralithodes platypus. NCBI lineage: Eukaryota > Metazoa > Arthropoda > Malacostraca > Decapoda > Lithodidae > Paralithodes > Paralithodes platypus. Next base: position 44,782,920 of record CM064506.1, read on the forward strand.
GTGGTATATTGCGACTTTATGAAGGCCTTCGATAAGGTCCCACATAAATGGTTAATAGAGAAAGTTAGAAGCTATAATATAGGGGAGAAATGTGTGAAATTGATAGAAGCCTTCCTGAAAGATCGGAGACAGAGGGTACTGGTGAATGGAATAGGCTCGGGGTGGAGGGAAATTACAAGTGGGGTACCTCAGGGATCTGTGTTGGGACCACTGCTGTTCGTTATATTTATCAACGACTTACCTGAAGTTATAACTAATGGAAGTGAGGTATACCTGTATGCGGATGACACTAAGCTGTATAGAAGAGTGAGGAGTAAGGAAGATGTGGGTTTGCTTCAAGGAGATGTGGAGGGCATGAAGGGATGGTCTGAGCATTGGTTAATGCCTTTTCATCCAAAAAAATGCAAGTACAGTGGGCCCCACAAGGGTGCGGTTACCTAAGTCCGAGACATGCGCGCACCCTTGTAAAACGCACCCTTGGAGCTTAAGAACCTATGGGAAATTCACTATGTAGTCCGGGGACTCTTCAAACTTACCCTTTTTTCGCCCAATAACCCCTGAAAAACATGAACTAAGGAAAGAATACCTGCACAGTATAGAAATGTGATTAGATATTAGATAGAATAGGGGTATTACACTCACTTTGGATGGTTTATGTATGCGTGGAGGTTGGGATGTTGGTCTTACTGAGGGTCCGAGGCTGCCCCCATGCCCACACCAAAATGTCTACCCACATTTGCCTGTTTCTCACCTCTAGCCAACATGTCTAGTAACTGTGTTTTCTGTTCTAAATCAAGAACTTTCACTTTTGTTTTGGTGGGTAACACGATCGCCCTGGGCGGTGGGTTAGGGGCAGCAGGTGTAAAATGCCCCCATGTGGGCATGGGGGCAGCCTCGGACCCTCAGTAAGACCAACATCCCAACCTCCACGCATACATAAACCATCCAAAGTGAGTGTAATACCCATATTCTATCTAATATCTAATCACATTTCTATACTGTACAGGTATTCTTTCCTTAGTTCATGTTTTTCAGGAGTTATTGGGCGAAAAAAACGCACGCTTTGCTTTTTTCGCGCTTTTTTCGCACCCTTGGATTATAAGCACCACACGGACATCTGCCGCACGGTTGGAGAATCGCACCCTTTTAGTGCGCACCCTTGCGGGGCCGACTGTACATGCGGATTGGGACAAGCAAGATAGACAAGGTAGGATACAGTATGTATGAAGCGATGGAGGAAGTGAATGCAGAAAAGGATATAGGAGTAGTGATAGACAATAAGTTAAATTTCTCAGAACATTTAGCGGAAAAGATAAACAAAGCCAATAGAATTGTAGGGCTGATAAGGAGGACATTTGTGTCACTTGACGAAGAAATCTTCAGGAATCTCTATACAGCGCTGGTTAGGCCGCACCTGGAATATGTGAACCAGGTGTGGGCTCCATATATGGTAAAGGATATAGAAGCAGTGGAGAAAGTGCAGAGGAGAGCTAGCAAGCTGGTACCAACGTTGAAGAACGCGGGCTATGAGCAGAGGTTGAGGACACTGGGGCTTCCGACACTGGCATATAGGAGAAAGAGAGGGGATATGATAGAGACTTTTAAGATAGTGTCAGGAAAGTACGATGAGGATGTGTGTGAAGTTATCTTCTTGATGCGGGAGGGAACAAGAACGAGAGGACACTCTAAAAATAATTACAAAGAAAGAAATAGGCTTGAGAAGGCAAAGAACTCATTTTGTGATAGTGGTAAATGAGTGGAATGCACTGCCCCAGTATGTAGTCGATTCCGAATCAATAAGGGAATTTGAAAGTAATCTTGATTAAGCATGGGGAAGACAAGATTTGAAGTTTGATTATAAAACAAAAATACAGAATAGTAAAAATGTTGCGTCTGCTACCGCCGCCGCCAACACCGTGAACGACCGCAGCAGTGCAAGTACTGGTACTGAGCTGGATACACAGGCCAAGTTTGCCTTTTTCCAGAGGATCTACTGTAAGAAACTAAGTTACATAAAGCAAAGGTTATATGGGAAAAATTCAGTTCGTTCTGGCCACTTCCCCAAAGTCCCCTTTTTGACCCATTTACCACCCGATAACCTAACAAAATATGGATTAAACATTAGTCTGCTGGCGGACACGAAAGACTTCTGTGATGCGTAACTGTTGGCGAGCATTGACACGATCGGTGAACATCTCGGAGTAGGCTCTTACAAGAGTTGAAAGTTGTGAGGATGTTGCTGCAGCCCTATCTCTATTAGAATCTTTGTTTTGGATACGATCTGCCAAGCGGTCAGCCAATTCGATGATCTCCCTTAAATCTTGGGTGATAGGTTCTCCTTCAGGCCCTTCTTCTTGGACAGGTGCTTCTTCTGCTAGCTCATCATCTAATTCCTGCAGTAACTCCTCGGGATCTTGGTCAGGTGGTACAACCATTTCTCGAACGTCTTCCTCGTTAACTTCTTGCAAACCTGCAACGTTACGAGCTGCTGCTACTGCCTGGCCAACCCCCGCTTCTACCGTCTGTCGCTCACCTGGCAGGTCTAACTTGTGGCCAGGTAACCCCTCCAAAATGTTCCGCCAGGTGTGGTGGATAGTGGGCTGGCTTATTTCATTCCAACTTTCCATAATAAAGTCAATGCCATTTTTAATGTGGAACTTTTTCCAAAATTGGAAGACAGTGATTATTGCAGGATCCTCAGGGGCAGGGGCAGGTTCAGGGTCATCTGGATCTGCAACCTGTGGAGAGGGCGGTGGAGAGTCGAGGTCGGACAACTGGTCAATCTCTTTGTGGTTGTCTGTTGCAGAGTCCAACATTGTAAAGGTCTTGGTAGCATAGCTGGCTTTTAGGTTGGCAATGATCTCTTGGTCTAGGGGTTGCAGAAGAGACGTCGTATTGGGAGGCATGAACACGACTTATTGCAGGGTGTCGGTCGACTAGCAGGGGAGAATGGCCAGGAGCATTGTCGAGAAGAAACAGGATCTTAAAGGCTAGGTTTTTTCGGCGACAGAACTGTTGTAGGTCAGGTACAAGGCACTTGTCGAACCACTCAAGACTTAGGGCAGCCGACATCCAAGTTTTCTTGTTAGACATCCAGTGGACATTCAGACGGGACATATCATGGTTCCTGTAGGGGTGAGGCTTCTTTGCACGGTGGATCACTAGGGGTTTTAATTTACAGGACCCTGAGGCATTGCATGTTAATAGCAATGTCACTCTGTCCTTTGCACCCTTAAAGCCCTTGCCACTCTTCTGTTTCTTATGGATATAGGTACGCTTAGGCATAGACTTCCAAAAAAAGCCAGTCTCATCAGCGTTAAATATCTGGTCTGCCGTATATCCCCCTTCTTCTATAATTTGGCGTAAATAGGTAGGGATTTGATTTGCTGCTGCTGTATCTCCACTGGCTGCCTCGCCTGACGAATAGCCTTGCCATCGAGCGGTACCCCATTCCTACTTTGCCGATCTATATATCTGCCCCCAAGTTTCTCCGTAGTCTTGAGTACAGGGTTAGCAACTTTGAAGGCATGCAGGCTAGCTTGGCCAGGGTGTCCCTTCAAAACTTTGCGGATCTTCTCTCTATCCTTGACGATGGTTCTAATAGTAGACTCGTTGACCCCATATGTATGAGCAATATGAGCCTTCTTATCTCCACCTTCCACCTTCTTCACTATCTCCAGCTTCTCAGCATATGTAAACTTCCGACGCTTGGTGGGGCGAGGCATGGTTGTGGCGAAACTAGTGAAAACAGAGACGTTTTGCACGGACACTGGTAATCACGGGTAAACGCGGCAGCCCACTGACTGGCGGGAAACGAGACGCACCGAGCACACCCGAGTCTGATGTCACCGGCCGAGAGATGCCGACCAGCCGTCACCCGCCATGAGCGCTACATAAACAAAACCGTGTTAGATGCTGACTCGGCACATTTGGGGTACCCGTGTTAGAGCAAAACCGCGGAACCTAAATGCGCATTACCCGAGGGCCCACTGTACACCTAAACTTCGTTAGATGCGGGAATAGCCTCACGAAAATATGCCAGGGCCTGGGATTGAACCCGGGACCCTTAGGCTATGAGGCGAACACCTTACCAGTGTCACCAAGAAAGATATCTCACTTGGCAAGGTCGGCTCAAGTTATTTCCGCATCCGGTCTGTTTTAGGCTAACCTATTTTTACTGACTTTACACTACTTCTCCTTCCGGGAAGCGAAGGCTCCGAACAGAGAGGAACAAGCCTGAGCCGAAATGACCTGGAGTCCGTCAGAGAGGCGAACGGGAATGGTGAGTCAACTTCACTGAGCGGTGCACACACGCACCGTGGGCTACACAGACACACTAACGGCCCAGTTGGCAACTCGCTTGAGTTGGGTTGTGGAGTTGCCAGCCGCTCAAGCGAGTTGCCAAATGGGCCGTTAGTGTGTCTGTGTAGCACACGGTGCGTGTGTGCACCGCTCAGTGAAGTTGACTCACCATTCCCGTTCGCCTCTCTGATGGACTCCAGGTCGTTTCGGCTCAGGCTTGTTCCTCTCTGTTCGGAGCCTTCGCTTCCCGGAAGGTGAAGTAGTGTAAAGTCAGTGAAAATAGGTTAGCCTAAAACAGACCGGATGCGGAAATAACTTGAGCCGACCTTGCCAAGGTCTTTCTTGGTGACACTGGTAAGGTGTTCACCTCATAGCCCAAGGGTCCCAGGTTCAATCCCAAGCCCTGGTATATTTTCGTGAGGCTATTCCCGCATCTAACGAAGTTTAGGTGTACAGTAAACTCTCGCTAACTCGGACTAATTGGGGGGAGACCACTTCCGAGAAGTCCGATTTTCCGAGATGTCCGAAGTCTGACTTAGTGTCCGACTTAAGAGAGGGAAAATTCCGAATTAGAAGAGTGAGTCCGCGCCACCAGAGAAAACGGAGACTACCCTATCACTAACAACGTAGACTCAAGATTAATTACAGTACTGTACAGGTATACAGCAGACATATTGTATGTTAATGTACAGGTAAATATACAGGTACAGTAAACCCCCGCTCTTTCGGACTTCAATCTTTCGGAATTCTCAGACTTTCGGACTAGCATTTCAATTCGGACTCATGGTTCAGCCTTTCGGATTTGTCTGAAAGGCTGAGAAAATACCTCCGTCCTTTTCGGACTACACTTTCGGACTACATTTAACTTCGGTCTCATGCTTCAGCCTTTCGGATTTGTCCGAAAGGCTGAGAAAAATTAAATCGCATTCGGACCAAAGAGCCGAGTTTCGGACTTGTCTGGTTAGGTGAATGTGTATTCGGACTTATAAACTTCGCACATTATTTCAGCCTTTCGGATTTGTCTTAAAGGCTGAGAAAAATTATTTCGCATTCGGACCGAAGAGCCGAGTTTCGTCCTTATAAACTTCGGACAAGTCCGAATGGCTGAAGTGTGAGTTCGAACTCGGCCCTTTCGGACTTTTGACTCTTTCGGACAGGGGTCTCCCCCAATTAGTCCGAAAGAGCGAGGGTTTACTGTATATACATGTAGTAGTATAAAGGGAATACAACAGTACAATATTTTTAGTGAACAGTACATTACTGTATAGCACAGTGTACTATACTGAAATGTACTGATCAGGAACACTCACCTTCCCATAAGAAAGACTGGAAACGGGTCCCTTCTTCACTCCTTTCCCTGTGATGTGTACTGTAGGTTTGTATGTAGTCTTGCTGTAGTTTTTGATGGTTATTCCTTGATGATTGTTATTCCTTGATGATTGTTATTCCTTGATTGTCTTTTCCCCCCTCCCCCCTCTCCCATCCCCACACTTCACTGCCCCTTCTCCACCTCACTCCCCTTCTCCACCTCACTGTTCTGCTCCATTGCACTGTTCTCTTCCATCTCACATTCCTTCTCCACCTCACTCCCCTTCTCCACCTCACTGTTCTTCTCCACCTCACTGTTCTTCTCCACCTCACTGTTCTTCTCCATCTCACTGTTCTTCTCCATCTCACTGTTCTTCTCCATCTCACTGTCCTTCTCCATTGCACTGTTCTCTTCCATCTCACTGTCCTTCTCAACCTCACTCCCCTTCTCCACCTTACTGTCCTTCTCCATCACACTGTTCTTCGCCACCTCACTGTTCTCCACACCCCCACTTTTCTTCGGACCATGTCCCTTACCGCTCATAGGACCTTTACCCTTACCCTCAGGCAATACCATCACATCGTCAATGTCACTACAGATATCTAGGTCCATGGATATATCTGACCATGGGATCGTGTCAGCTGTACTGAGGGAGGTCGATGCAACTGAGATTGAACTAGCAGCAGAGGAGGTTCGAGGTCTGCTTGCTATTGGCGTTGGAGTGAAGAAGGAACTAATCTTGCGTTGCTTCTTGCTGTCCAGGTAGGCCTTCTGCACAGTAAAGCGGCCACTTCGAAGGGGCTCGTAGAGAAAAGTTAACTTATCATCCATTTCCTGCGACAGGTACTTACCCCATCGGATCCAGGGGGCCTCATATAATCCTGATCGCTGTGTCCGGGGCCATTTTCATACAGTCAAGCTTCATAATTCAGTAGCTACTGATTGAGACCACCTAGAGCAGTCAATTTTTTTTTGCAAATTGTAGAACGTTTTCTTGTCTGTAGACTGCCGTTGAGATAACATCGCTACGTTGCATGGTTGCCGAGTTATGATGATTTTAGCGGCGATTTTTAGCCACGCATTTTGCCTCATATGAGGCCTCCCGGATTCCTGCCAATATTTTTGTTTGCCTCATATGAGGCCTCCCGGATTCCGAGGGTTAAGAATGGTATCAAATGAATCCAGGACACTGGCTAGGCTGACCTTTCCCTCACCAGTTTCTGCTGCGTCTTCGTCTTCGTCTGGCTCCTCCTCTACAGTGCCACCGAGCACCTCTGCAGCAATTTCTTCATCAGTCCTGTGTTCATGGCCTGGTAGATCGACATCTTGCTGTATCCAGTCCTCCACCTCTGCCTCTGGAAGGTCACCCTGGTTGGCCTGCTGGAGTAGGTTGCGAAAATCCCCTGCCTCGAACCCAATGAACCCATTATCGTTGGTTTTGGGGATATCAAGCAGCTTACACCATCCGTTCTTGAGAGTGTTAAAGGAGACTTCTTTCCAAGCTTCGGCCCAGTTGTAGATACAATCACGGAGGGTGTACTTCTTTAAATTTTTTAGTGTTTTCTTGCCTCGTTCGTCCACGTAGCCCTCCTCGTCCATCCCATCCTCAACTATCACAAGACACTGTTCTAGAAATGTCCTCTTGTATCGCCTCTTACAACTCTCGATGATACCCTGGTCCATGGGCAGGATAACACTGGTTGTGTTAGGGGGCAAATACATGGTTTTTATTTTACCATTCGAGCTCTCCAACTTAGAGGTACACGGGTGTGCAGGTGCATTATCCAGCAGGAGGATTGCAATGGCATCGTCAGGAGGGATACCATAGATCCTATGCTGGAAAGATCGAACTGAAGGCACAAAATGTCCATGAAACACCTCCTCTGTGATGCGCTGGTTGAACCAAGCACTCTTGGCCCCATAATAATCCACAGGCAGCTGGTTGGTCTTCATTAAATCCTTTAAGATTCTTGGTTTCTGTGATTTCCCTACAACAGTTGGTGTGAGGCGGTGACTCCCGTCAGCGTTGGCGTAACATCAGAAATGCGCTCCTTGACATTCTTATGTCCGGGAGTCGACCTTAACTTGTGGTACGCCTGGGTCTTAGTAGGAAGGGACCGCCAGTACAGTCCGGTTTCATCTCCGTTGTAGACCTGGAATAACTGTAAATGTTCATTGGTCATAATCTTGTTAAGATGTTCAGTGAAAGGACCAATCGCAGCTGTGTCGGCATTCAGGATCTCGCCACAAACACTCCTGTTAGACAGGCCATGGCGCTTCCTAAATCGCCACAGCCAACCTTCACTACACTTGAAATCGGGGTGATTAACCCTCCTGGCCCGGGCTAGCTCTCCTAATGACAGTGCGGCGTACCCGGGCGATCTGGCCGAAAAACGTCTAGGCCTAGGCTACCGTATTTTGGTTAATTTTAACTGCTAGAAATTTCCCACGCATCTATAAATGTAGTGCGGTTTCCAATCTGTAGACTGGTGTTGAGTAGAGCTCTCTAAGTCAACTGCTTCAGTTGTGATGACGATTTTAGTGGAGAGCATTTTCAGGCGATGTTAGCAATATGACGATCTTTTCACTACTGAAACAACGACATACAGACATATGACTGCTGTGTCGATATCTGGGAAAGGCAACTTGGCTTTCCGGAATATCTTGGAAGAGGTTTGGCCATGAAGAAGGGCGGCACCGTGCTCTCGGATCTTTTCCTTGTCACGGATGAAGTCGTAGGCAGTAGACTTCCCAAGCCCATACTTTTTCTTGTAAGGCTTTGGCTCTCATACCGCCATCCAAGTCCTTGAGCATCTGCAGCTTCGTCTCCAGAGATACGGATGTCACTTTACGCTTCATTTTAGCCTTGGGAAGCATAATGGCTGATGAATAGATATGGTGCGCACGAGAGAAACAAGAGGACTGAGAATGATGCAGGCGGGCGGGAGAGGAGGGTGAGTCAGGGTAAACAAAGGGGGGGTGGGACGGAGGATATGGGGCGGGGGAGTGGTTGTTCTTCCCCAAGCTGCCTGGCCGAACAGCCCCAAGGCCCCGAGCAATTCCAAGGCCACAACCGAGTGCCCCCACACAACCCTCCCCGCCGACCACAATAAAGCCTGGGTGACCGAAGCCACTCCATGGCGGGGGGCTGAGGAGGGCGCGGAAACGCCCGGGAAACCAAAGCCCCACCCAGGGCCCCGTGCCCCTCAGCAATTATGAAGAGAAAGCTGAGGGGCAAGGGAAAAATGTGACGCCCCGGCCTCCAATCCTGGCAGACTGGGAGGTAAATCCACGGAAGAAACGCCGTCACTTGAGATCTAGAAAATACACAAGCCAAAGGAAAAGTCAGAGTAAGCTATGGGTATGGCAGAGACCGCTCAGCTCTCACTCTGATAGACCAGCCCATCACCACATGACTAGAACCCCTCAGCATCAGCTAGGAAAGGCCCTAGAAAGCCGCCTTTGGCGGCTCCCCTATTTCAACCCCTTTCGGGGTTGGGCACGGAGACGCGCCGCGTGAGGGTGTCCGCGGCTTGGGGATAACGCCACGGATATCTCAGAATTTTCTGATATGTTCCGAGTTGTGAGGTGACCGGTCCGACAGACCACTTGGGCCCTCGGAGTTTTACCCTTATATTTCGGAATTTCCGAGATATATGGCCACCTGTCTGATAAGCCACTGTGGTCCCTCGGATACAAATCGGATATCTCGGATTTTTACCGAGATATACAGGGACATTTCCGAGAGGCCGATGCCATTCCGAGAAGTACGGGTTTCCGAGTAAAAAGTGTCCGAGTTAGCGGGGGTTTACTGTATTGGTAAAATTGTTCAGATGGTTGAGAGTAAGATCGGAGCTCCATAAATCCTCTTTCGGGTATGGTGTAAAAACCGATCTTACTCTCAACCATCTGAACAATTTTACCAATACACCTAAACTTCGTTAGATGTGGGAATAGCCTCACAAAAATATGCCAGGGCCTGGGATTGATCCCGGGACCCTTAGGCTATGAGGCGAACACCTTACCAGTGTCACCAAGAAAGATATCTCACTTGGCAAGGTCGGCTCAAGTTATTTCCGCATCCGGTCTGTTTTAGGCTAACCTATTTTTACTGACTTTACACTACTTCACCTTCCGGGAAGGCAAGGCTCCGAACAGAGAGGAACAAGCCTGAGCCGAAATGACCTGGAGTCCGTCAGAGAGGCGAACGGGAATGGTGAGTCAACTTCACTGAGCGGTGCACACACGCACCGTGTGCTACACAGAAGGTATTTGATAAGGTGCCTCATAAGAGATTGTTGTGGAAGCTCAGGACTGTGGGGCGGGTTGAGGGAGTATTATTAAAGTGGATGGAAAACTATTTAATTGGGAGGGAAATGCGAACAGTAATAAAAGGAAAGTTCTCCTCGTGGAAAAGGGTAAAAAGCGGAGTGCCTCAAGGATCGGTGTTGGCCCCAATCATGTTTTTGGTTTTCATCAACGACCTTCAAATGGGAATAGGCTCATATATATCTATGTTTGCTGATGATGCAAAATTAATGAAGCATATTACAAGTAGGAGTAGTTGTGAAGAATTACAGAGAGACCTAGATAAGTTATATGAGTGGAGTCAAACTTGGAAAATGGAATTCAACACGAGTAAGTGTCAGGTTCTTGAGATGGGAAAAAGTAAATATAGACCTTCTTGGGGATATAAAATAGGAGATGAAATAATTAGTAAAGCTGTGAAAGCAAAAGACCTAGGGGTAGTTGTGGCAGACAGCTTGTCACCTGAACAGCATATAAATAAAATAACTGGTGAAACCTATGCAGTGTTGACTAACATGAGAATAGCTCTGAATTAGATGAAGAGATGTTAGCAAAAATAATAGGGACAATAATACGACCAAGACTGGAGTATGCAGCAGTGGTGTGGTCTCCACACCTTATAAAACATAATAAAAAACTGGAAAGAGTTCAGAGAGTTGCCACTAAGATGATAGCTAGCCTTAGAGACCTACCTTATGAGGAGAGATTGGAGAGGCTAAAGCTGCCAATGCTGAGGGAGAGGAGAGAGAGAGGTGACATGATCATGATGTTTAAGTGTGTGAAAGGTTTTGAGAAGATCGACAAGGGAGATTTTGTGGTGAGGGACGAGGGAAGAACCAGGGGTCATGATTGTAAGTTGAGGAAAGTTATATGTAAGTCTGATGTAAGAAAGTTCAGCTTCCCGTATAGAAGCATTGAGTGTTGGAATAAGTTGGATGGGGAGGTGGTGGGAGCAAGAAATATCCAAACTTTTAAAACAAAATTGGATAAATGTAGAGAGAGAGACAGGACAACACGAGCTTAGGCTCAAATCCTGTATACTACAATTAGGTGAGTACAGACACACTAACGGCCCAGTTGGCAACTCGCTTGAGTTGGGTTGTGGAGTTGCCAGCCGCTCAAGCGAGTTGCCAACTGGGCCGTTAGTGTGTATGTGTAGCACATGGTGCGTGTGTGCACCGCTCAGTGAAGTTGACTCCCCATTCCCGTTCGCCTCTCTGACGGACTCCAGGTCGTTTCGGCTCGGGCTTGTTCCTCTCTGTTCGGAGCCTTCGCTCCGGATGCGGAAATAACTTGAGCCGACCTTGCCAAGTGAGATATCTTTCTTGGTGACACTGGTAAGGTGTTCGCCTCATAGCCTAAGGGTCCCGGGTTCAATCCCAGCCCCTGGCATATTTTCGTGATGCTATTCCCGCATCTAACGAAATTTAGGTGTACAGTATTGGTAAAACTGTTCAGATGGTTGAGAGTAAGATCGCGATCTTACTCTCAACCATCTGAACAATTTTACCAATACACCTAAACTTCGTTAGATGTGGGAATAGACTCACAAAAATATGCCAACAACCCCAACCCCACTAGGTGTATCAATATTCTGCCTCTCTGTAAATTATCATGTTCTTATGTTTGTGTACAGGTTTTGGAGTGAATCTTAGCAACAGTAACCATATTCATATTTCTCTATGTAGATTGTGGAGTAAACAAACAACACAAACTCCTTATCTCATGAGGCAGGTTGTGTTGTGAATATTTGCAACAGCAATCCTCTTTTTCTAGGTGCAGGTTGTGTAGATTTTCGGAGTGAATCTGAAAAATACCTAACCTTACCTTATACTTTTGTGTTGGTATTGATGTGAAAAAAAAAAAAATCTTACACCTTTGTGCATGTTACAGGGTAAAGTTAAATAATATCAACCCTTTTGTTTTCTTTGTGATTAGGGTGTGGTGTGAATCTAAGTAACAGTAACCCCACCACATGTATCAACGACTCCATCCGTCAACACAACTTGGACCACGGTACGTCCTTGCCAGAGCTGGACCGAGAGATATTCCTGGCCCGGGTCTTCAATATTCTGGAGGACCTGATTGATGCCTTCCAAGCCAGGGGGCCCGGTGCTGTCCAACCTCAGTACTACAAATATTGGCTACATAGGTATACAAAGTATTTTCATATGATATTAGACATGATTGTTTTTCACAATGTCCCATGGTACTATTTTTACTATTACAGTAAACTTCCGTTAATCCGAAGGGCAGCGGACCGGCTCTCGTTCGGATTAGTGGATTTTTCGGATTATCGGACTTTACCCCTATGAACCTGTGTATGACGAAAACATTGAGACATTAGGCCACCCAAATGACACAATGGTGCACACACACATATCATATGTTCATGAAATCACTTCAAAAGTTTACCATTGTCATTGTAGCCTATTAACTACTTCAAAACATTCAGATTAATGGTCAAAGGAATCTGCTGATATAAACGTCTTCTTCTTCTTCCGTCTACTAGCGAGTTTGTCTTGCTCTTGAAGATCAGATGTGGTTCGGGAAGTAATGCCTTAACAACGGCACTTCCCTGAGAGGTTCTTGTAATTTTCCTTTTGTGACGTGCTCTGTTATATTATATTGTATTGAAAGCACCCTTGTCTTGTTGTCTTGAAAGCACCCTTGGGATGCTCCGATCACTGAACTATAAATAGTAGCGTATCGGAACATCCAAAGGTGCGTTTTCAAGCTCAAGACTAATACGTCCAAAGGTGCGTTTTCAAGCTCAAGACTGAATGCGCTTGCAGAAAATGCGGTGCAAGCCAGTAGCGCATCGGAGCGTCCCAAGGATGCGTTCAAGAGCAAAACAAACTCTCTAGCAGATGATGTGGAAGAAGAAGAAGACGAAGGTGTTTACGATTATATCAGTAGCTTCCTTTGACCATTAATCTGAATGTTTTGAAGTAGATAATAGGCTACAATGACAATGGTAAACTTTTAAAGTGAATTCATGAACATATGATATGTGTGTGCTCCATTATGTGTCATTTGAGTGGCCTAATGCCTCAAAAAGGGGACTTTGGGACTTCTTGAAAGGTGCGTTTTCAAGCTCAAGACTGAATGCGCTTGCAGAAAATGCGGTGCAAGCCAGTAGCGCATCGGAGCGTCCCAAGGATGTGTTCAAGAGCAAAACAAACTCTCTAGCAGACGATGTGGAAGAAGAAGAAGACGAAGGTGTTTACGATTATATCAGTAGCTTCCTTTGACCATTAATCTGAATGTTTTGAAGTAGATAATAGGCTACAATGACAATGGTAAACTTTTAAAGTGAATTCATGAACATATGATATGTGTGTGCTCCATTATGTGTCATTTGAGTGGCCTAATGCCTCAAAAAGGGGACTTTGGGACTTCTTGAAATTCGGACCATCGGGTGAATTCGGATTTGGCCTCAAATTGAAAAATTCGGACTATTGGGAGATTCGAATCATCGGTCGTCGGATTAACGGACTTTTACTGTACATCCCTATTTTTTAAACAAAAAAATGGTACTGTACTACAGTAAAACCCTCACTCTTTCAGACCCCAGGCCTCTAAATATCTGTGATATTTGGACAAGGTATTAGGTCCAAAATTTTGCTTTAAATTCTAAACAATATACTGTATAAGGGAAATGTTTGAACAATGGTATGCAGTCCAGACAGTTCCTGTACTTCCCTTGTTTCTACAATGTTCTAAAGAGCAAGGCAAATTATTATGTAAAACTTGCAAAATAAACAAACTAAAACTGGGGCGATACACGATAAATGCAAAAGAACTAATCAAAATCACTATGTGGAAACAACGCTTAATAAAATAAAATTTTGAAATAAAAGAACACAATCCACCACATAGGGTGTACACAACTACATGAGCAAGTCAATTTGTTTCCCACGTAAACTGATCGCACATATAACAATGCACCTCGTCATGTTCAAGGAATTAGTCAATTTGGGAAGTCCAGGACGTTCTGGTAAATTTTACTAAATTCTGTATGAATAAAGAAACTACAATTTATATCAAATTTTATATTAAGCTATTGCAATTTGACAAGATATCAACAAAAGTACAAAAAAGATACATCACTCACTACTCAAACTACCATCCTGGCTGTATTAATTCGGGGAAGCCTTGATTAAAATAATTAAGTGTGGAACTCCAAACTAATTCTTTCAGACTTATATATATGAAATATGAAAATACGAACCAGATGTTGAATATTGGAGCAAATTCCTTTTGTTTCAGACTTTTTACTTGTAGTTTCTGATATAGTAAAACTGAATACTTTTGTAAAGTCCGAACTGGATACTTAGTCTAAAAATCTTTGGTTTCCAGATATGCAAATTCCAAAGGTTTTACTGTAGTACTGATGATGAGTAGCAGAGGTAGGTGAATATGTAAGAGATGAAGGATGGGGAGAGGTAGAAATATATGAAATGCTTGTACCAACATATATTTACTCTCTTCCCAGCAACATTATGGTGACTGTACAGAGTGAACATCGCCGGACAGAAGCAGCGGTGATAGTTGGTGTGGATGACTATGGTTTTCTCCAGGCCCAACTGTTGTCTGGTACCACCATCACACTCCAGCCCGACGGTAACTCCTTCAACATGATGGAGGGGCTTGTTTATGCCAAGACCAAGTGAATGTAAGGAGTATTTGTCATCGCTCACTGAAGGATTTGAAATGTAAGTTGGTGTGCATCCTTTTAATGATAAATAACATGAAGTGCTAGTTATAATTTATCACTTGAATAATGTAAATATAAAGATCTCGCTCAACGTGATGAAGGGACTCGTGTATGCTAGGACCAAGTCAATGGAGTCTTTTCTCACAGTTGATAGGAGAGTGTCCACTGTCATTTTTTTGAAGATGTTGATATGGAATGTAGGTATAATATTTGTCCCTTGAAAGACGATGAAATAAGACTGCCTGATAAAGGAACTTGTTAAGTGAGATCAAGTGGATTTCAGGACTCTTCATGCTGCTGACCAGAGATAGAACATCTATAAAATATATTGTTTCATGTCCCTTTAAAGATGATAAAACAGAATGCAAGTTCATTTGTGTTGTTAAATGAAACTGTTAAAAAGAGATATTTATAATAGAGGAGTCATATATGCCAAGATCAAGTGAAGCTAGAGTTTCTCACATTACTGTCTGGAGAAAATCATATCTAGACTAGTTTGTTTTGACAGATAATACGGCTACTAGAACGAGTCCTGTTTGTGACAATGGCAACATTTAAATGACAGAGGGATGACATGTATGCCTAGACCAAGCGAACCTCAGAAGATTAAGATCCATATTGTTAAGCATGGGAAAGGGCGTACTCTCTCCTTCATTCATAGGATAAGTTCACAAGGCTGCGTAGGAATGCCTTTACCATGGTTAACCTATGGCCTTTTATCTTTCACACTAGTAACTGGAGACTGGAATGTAATTTAGTTTGTCTCTCCTGCAATTCGTTAAATCGGGAACCTTATTCATTCAACTTGAGTTTATATTAATTCATATTTGTTTTCACCAACCCACCAATTACAAGTAATTTACATAAACCTAACTAATGAAATCAATGAAAGTAATGAATACATGTGGTACTCCAAGGACTCCAACCTAGGATACTCTCACCCAAATTCCGCACACTAAGCACTAGGCTATCAAGACAGTTAAAGGTTTATGCACAAGCCTACAATATATTATGCATTCTCAAATACTGCATACAGTATTAATCTTAGCCTGTACATACTCCCAACTGCACTCTGATAAACTCATGTTTAGACAAATGGATGAGGTAATTAATGGGGCACTTAACCACAAAGGAAGGCCTCGTTATAAATTACTCCTGAACCTGGATAAATTCATATTTGTTTTCACCAACAATACATTTAATTAAATTAGTTAAAATACAACTCCATTCACCTAGTAGCTTCCTCCATGCATGGGAAATTTAAAACAGTTTGATTTAAACTGTTCTGGATTAAATGCCTGTGGAAATGTATGGTACTCCAAGGAAGATAATTGTTGAATGTATAGATTGGTAATTTACCTCTGAAGAGATTTGCTACACTTACATAGATAGAAAGGTTGGTGAAAATATACTCCGATGAAGGGAATTGTTGAATGTATAGGTTGATAACTTACCTCTGAAGACATTTGCTACTTGTATGATGTCTAAAGCAACTTAACCAAGTGTATTTTTAGAATGAAAAAAAAAGCCACAGCCCCTTATACTATGCTGTCGACAGTACTACAAATAGCTCTATAAATATAATATTGTTAGCTAGATATCGCCTTGTAAAATATATTACTCTTTCAGAGTTTGATATTGTGAAAATAGGTATTGGTAACCTCCTTTATAATGCTTGTCTATACACTATACTTACTGCTACTATAACTTGTTCCCTCTTGAACTGTTGGTTACTATACTGTATACAGGGACCCCTCTAATATTTGTACAGTTGTGGCCAGGAATACTGGAACATCTCGTATGATAAAGCACCCGAAAGTAATACCAAGTGGAGAGAAAGGTTTTAATATGAACATTTTAACGATGTCTGCTGGATCTCCTTATTGTCTTGCATATGGTGCTACAGAAATACTTTTTCTGGCAATATTTGTGATGAATAGAGATAACTTTGCAGTGAGAATCACTCCAACATCTGACATTCCGGTAACCTAAACATTTATTGTCTCAACTCTAAATCAGTTTCATCATCTTTCCTTTCCATCCTATAGTATCACCAATATTATGCAATGAAACTGAAAACTTTGAAACAAGAGGCAGGACTGGCTTGACCGGTACCACACAACATTGTACGGATACTGTTGCCAGTGCTTGGCAAATCACCAGATCTTAGAAGATTACCTTGGGATTTAATGCGTTGTCACTTGGCAACAATGACCTCCATATACAATGCGTCATAACAGTGTCCGGGGATCCGGAGCTAAAGTGAATGAATACTGTCAAGATAATATGGAATATAGTATATTGGTAATATGGATACAGCGCAATACGTCATCTGGTCACGTGTTAAACAAAACGCTCCTGGTTTCCGCCACTCTGAGGCCCGAAATCGTTTAGTAATAATTCTTAACCCACTGAACCCCAGCGACGACAACGTGTCGTCGGCAATGTATGTAACGCTAAACCCCAGCGACGACAACGTGTCGTCACTGGTACTCCGGTCCTATGACACCTAGAGGGGTCAGATTTGTATGGGAACTGTATAAGTATCCCCACGCAACCTTGGCGATGGTTGAAAACTCTCAAAGTCCAACTGCGTGCGCGTGAGCGCGCAAAAACATGGTTTTTGGGTGTTTTTGCCTTCAATTTTTTACTCTTCTAAAATCCGTTTTCGGGGGCTCCGTAGGACCAATTTTTGACCTTTTTGATAGTTTTTTTGTGGTTTTTCCTTCATTCCTAACCCATTCGCAAAAACATGGTTTTTGGGTGTTTTTGCCTTCAATTTTTTACTCTTCTAAAATCCGTTTTCAGGGGCTCCGTAGGACCAATTTTTGACCTTTTTGATCGTTTTTTTGTGGTTTTACCTTCATTCCTAACCCATTCGCTATTGTTTCTGGGGAAATTTTTTTTTTCAAATCCTGCCAGTCCCTGGTGGTACATTTATTTATAACTAGCTGGGGCTCAGTGGGTTAAAAGCTTAATATAATTGAGGGACTCTCTCTAGTGCCTCACACGTTAAAGGTGCACCGCGTAATCAAAACGCGTGTTGTGGGATCGCCGACTGTGTAACTGAAGGTGAAGTATAGTGGCTGACTGAATTCTTTTAAAGCTTTAATTCAGAAACTTATGGATCTAATTGCTGTAAATTATTGCTGGGGAAATCTTGTGTTACAGATGTTGTATTGAAACAAAGCATTTAATATTAGTGCTGACAGAAATGCTACAAGGAAAAAGTATTTTATATTAATAATAATGGCAATTGTTATGATTTGTGCAATACTACCGGTACCGGTAGATCTTTTACTGTGATTATTTGTCTTCTGATTGGTAAGAACTTATTAACCTCAAAATAATATTCAGTATCTAAGCATCAAACAGATGTGCTGTACAGAAATGGATCTATGAATTATATTTTTCTAATATGGCATAATTTATTTTCTTTAACGACTAATATAAATGTATACAGTTTAATTATATACCGTAATATAATATGCTACGCAAAACTGATTTTTTTTTTTTTTTTTTTAAATAACTTAATTGCCTTTGTTCTTAACCCATTCAGTACTGATGACATCCTTTTCATTATCTTCTGGTAACTATTAGACAATTTTATTCAGCTTAGGAAGGACATCTACCAATTAAAAGGATACAGACTATCTCAATTAGTCCCTTTAGCGACTATTTTTCCTTCCTGAGCTTCATAAAATTGTCTAAATATAGCTAAAATAATATTGTAAAAAAAGTTAGCAGTACTGAAGAGGTTAAACAGATATAATGTTGCCCAGTATGGGATTACTGTTGGTATGATGGTATTGTACATATATTGATAAACCAGGACTCTCACACTGTTATTATCACCTGTATACCTTTTATGCTACCGGGTATATATTTCTTGTGGGTGTCCGTCATCAGGGGTCCCTCAGAGTGTGCAGTCGTGTTGCCCACAATCACGGTGTCAAACCGGAGCAATTTTGTTTGAAGACTTAAATTAATATATGAATGAATACAAAAAAATTCACATAAAATAGCATTGCTTTGGCTATTTTATCATATCAAAAGACATAATTTGATCTATGTATGTATGTATGTATATACAGTACTCAGGCACATAGCCCATTGCTGGGGGTGGCCGACACGAGACAGAGCCCAAACAGAAACAACAGTCACAGTTCCTATTCTCAGGGTCTGGGACCACTTCTGGGGGCAGGGGCCTAGGAATCCTCCTCCACTTGTATAATTTTCCTACTCGACGAGACATAGAAACGGGCGAGGGAACGCGAAAGTGGTCCTGGACCCTGAGAATAGGAACTTTAAATGTTGTTTCTGTTTGGGCTCTGTCTCTTGTTGGCCACCCCCAGCAATGGGGTATGTCCCTGAGTATATACATACTGTACATACATACATGGATTGTATATTGACTAAACACTTTGTTATGAATATAATATTTGTCTCCAACCTCTTTATTGCCTGTTTATGCAGTAAATTTTCATGCTTGTTCAATCAGTGTCAAATTTATTAGAGCGAAATTTTTGCTTTGTTCTGCTCCATATGCACTTTCGTTAGGAAAAGGAGTGGTGCGTTGTCTGCAGCGGCTTCAAATCACGCAAGTATTGAGCCATCCAGTTGTTTATAGAGAATGATGATTATGACAGGCAAAAATTTATGTTTTGACTTGTATGAGGGGTAGTGGTTCAATTCTTGGACAACATACATTTATACTTTTTTGTGTGAGGTGATAATTTTCTGGGTTGAAGCAAGTCTTTTATATCCTGTTTACCTTCTCAGTGCCTTCAGTTGCTGTCACTGGCTTCTATTGTTCTGTGTGAACAATATGGGTTCAGTTTTTGCTGTTAATTGTCAGTGGCTTCCTAATTATTAAAGTTAACTTCCACTATGTTGCAGTATTGCAATAAATTAGTGTTTCTTATATTGCCATTCATCAATGCTCCAAGCCTATCATTGTGTTACAATGTGTAAGCATATAGTTGAAATAGGTGAAGCAGGTTATCTTACACTCTTACAAGTCTTTTTACTGTGTATATTCTAGTCACTTATTTCTTTCTCAATGTAAATTTTATACTTTAGATTCTCCCTCAAGCTAGAGAATACTTTAAATTTAACATCCTTACAAACTTACAATATTCAATGCAATTGTACGGCATCAGTATTCTTAAAACTAAAAAAAAAAATGTTTGTCCTGAAGTTGAAGTACAGTACAGTATGTGAAAATAGAGATAGGTAAGACCATGCATTTCTCTGAAAATAGAGATAGGTAAGACCATGCATTTCTCTGAAAAATCCAAATGTTTCTCAACATATTATGTTTACAATATTTATTAGGTTGTTGTTGAGAGCGAGTTTCTATTAATTCATTTTGCACTTTAGTAAGGTTTTGTATTGAAGTGGAATGTATGTATTTAGAAAGAAGTGTACAATACTGTACTGTACGTGTCGAGTTAATCTGATTGTGAAGGATAAGCTTTTAGAGAAGTACAATATAGTGAATACTGGCAGTAGAAAACGATTGGCTACAATGAGCTCTTCTGTTGCTCTGCCAAGTGAAGAATTTTCTAATTATCGGTATACATTAACTCCATTCCAAAGAAAAGATATCACAGGATGTAGCATTTTTCTAAATGGACGAACACTTAATGTTAGTTGGATTATTTGTGTATCTTGGTGCTATAATAGATAAAAGAAGAGAATATAACATAAAATAGGAGATTAGAGTAACTCACGAGAGAAGAAACTTGACCAGAAAATCATCGAGATATTTGTATGGTTGTGCAGTACTTGTGTGCCAATTATAATGCATGGGTGTGAAGCATTAATAGGGTTAGGAGAATTGATATTTAAGTAGTGGAAATGGTTTTATTAGGGGAAAACTGTGGAGCTTTAGAATGAGTGTAGCGTGATAAACTAGATTTGAGTTAGTAAAAGTGAAATATAAAAAGGATTTAGTATGGAAAGAAGGGTGAGACCTGTGGAGTACGATGCGGCAGAGTAGAGGGGAGAAAAATGGTGAAGATTGATATGAGGACTTATTTTTATTATTATTGGCCTTTTTCATGTACTGTAGTGAATAAGAATTTATCATTTGCATACCCGGTACCTTGTGATAATTTTCTAGGGTCAGGGTCTGTGGTAAACTATCAATGGAAGTTAAATATTACTAAGCTATAATGAATCAAATAAAATCAATCTAAATGAATACTCTATATCTAAATTGAATTCAATCTGAAACAAGCTAATTTATATCCAAAGGTCTCACATAATAAATGTATATAATTATAGGGTAAGGTTATAAGGGTTAATATTAGCCAGGAATTAACTCACCAATAGTTCCACGTGGCAATGAGGCAAGGGAGAACGTTTTACCCAATATGGTGGTGGACAATGGGGAACGAGACTTCGGTCCCGAGACACGAGTCAAGTTAAAGAAAGAATAAATGATTACATGGGAATGGACATGAATAATTGCTTATCTATCAGTCAGTCATGATGTCGATGAGAGCGTCGTGATGGTGTAGCTGTGTGTATTGCTGTATGTGTATTGTGATTAGAGGCACAAAAGCACGATCAACTGAGGGCGGAAAATTAGATGTTAACTGGTTGGTGTTCGTGAAGGCTCTGACGTACCTCAAAAGCACACCTTGCTGCCTTGGCAAACCGCCAGGAGCCCAAATTATCGTACCGCTTTTAGGTTGCTCTATACGATAAATTATATTAATATATACGATAAATTCATATATACTACATAAGACCATGGCAATATTGCTTAATAGCATATTAGGCCTTTTATAACTTAACTTATTTACAATCTTATAATATACGATCTACTCGTCCTACATCGTGCTGTAGGAGAGATCGTGACGTCACAGACATACAAGATCACAAAAGAGTCATAGTCTATCGTATTTATACGATAGGGTCATCATTCTGGGAAATAAAATAAAATATATATTTATGCCTGTACTGTATACATAAAAGACATAAGAAGGACGGTTTCAATTTCACATCAACAATTTGAACAGGGTTATACAGAAAGGCGGCCTTCCTGCCGAAAACTAGCATTACATATTTACTTGCAGGGAATTAATTTTGGCTATGAGCATATGTATCCAAATACCATCTAACAATTACTAGGAGACTGTATGGAAACAAGACCTTGTACAGCAAGTGATGAGGGCTGGGCCAAACTGAGAGCTGTGAAGATAAGGTATTTCAGAATGGCATTTAATGTGAACAGGCTGAGTGTACTGAGTTATAGGGAAGTGTATGAGTCTTTTGGAAGGGAAGAACAAGCTGTGGGCATTGAATGTAGAGTGGTTGAATGGATAAAGAACAAGTACTCTGCTGTGGTATAGCCATGTGAAAAGAACAAGGACAGAATGCCAAGAATGATACATGAAGTCAAATGAGAGGAACAGCTAGTTGTGGAAGACCACCAATAGTTTGGGAAAAGAAAGTGGAAAAATATATTTAAGAAATGCTAACATTTAGATTGTAGACTTCGTAGTGGAAGGATCACTGTGGTACGGGCAAAAGAAGCATCCCTAGACAAACTTCCCTGAATGCATATTTGTCTCGGCCATCCTTTAGCAGGTGTTTTAAGGAAATTGCAAGGTGTCCGAGATGATATTGAAACTGATTATGCTTTGTCTCTTAAGCAATGCTAAAGCAGTTCACAGAAAAGATAGACTGAGAAAATGGCATGGAGTTGATTAATAGTATCAAAAGGATTAATCCTCCAGCTACATGGAATTAGTTAATTGTTGAGAAACTAAAGGTAAAATCACAAGAGTACTTTTCCTCATATTTTTCTGCAATATTGAATTAAAGTTTTTCGAGAACTCGGTTATCTACCCTCAGTCTAGTTGCCAGTACCAATGTTTGTCTTAAATTTCTGAGTGTCTGTAAACTTTACTATTAACTAATGCAAAAAAAAGGTGTTCTAGAAAATAATGGCCTATAGTTTGATTATTTTTTGTTAAATACTGTATATAATGCAACTTTATATAACTAGGTCAAGTTGGCTGAAAGGCGTAAGTTATTATGCCAAGTTAGAGCACGCTGCATTTTAATTACTGTATAAAGAAAAATAAAGCTTTTAATACAGCTATGCCAAAGTATATGCGTCTGAGCTTTTGGAAAGTGAATGCAGATCTAATATTGTGTATATATAATTTATGAGCATTCTCAGGAGGTGACTCATGTCTCTGATGACGTATAACTCAGTATAGCTGATGTATACTCGGCATAGTTAAAACAAAAAGTTAAACTAGAACAACCAGTATAATAAAAATAGTAGTTGCAAGAGAGTTATAATTGTTTAAGCAATCTATTAATTGCCTTTGCTTTGACTTTACACAGAGTAAAGCCATATAACCAAATACTACTCCTGTCTTCTCCATGAAAAACATGTATTTGAGAATTTTTCCTTCATGGTTAAAGATGAACGTGAGCTGACCCTATCCCATTAGTGAGGGACCACCATTCAAG
Source organism: Paralithodes platypus (assembly GCA_032716605.1). Taxonomy (NCBI): domain Eukaryota; kingdom Metazoa; phylum Arthropoda; class Malacostraca; order Decapoda; family Lithodidae; genus Paralithodes; species Paralithodes platypus. Next base: position 44,806,058 of record CM064506.1, read on the forward strand.
GTTTAGTAGTTCTGACTAACATACTTGGAGATTGGTTGGATGCTGGAGACATAGTAAACTACTGCATAGTCAAAGAGTGGAAGACACTCTTGAATGGAAAGGGATGTTTTGTACTATGGTAGTTGGTGTTGTCAGTTTGGTATATAATATCTCACTTTAGTCTCAACCTGGCAATGGAAGCAATTAATTTAATCACACTACTTGCAGTGCAATCTTTATAAGTTGAAAATTCATGTTTTTCGCTATCTTTAATTATTCATTTTGATGTCAATTCATTGGATTGGAAAAGCCATTACAATTTTTTAAACTACCTACCACTCACTTTTTATGTAATGTTAATAAATGTACAGTACTTTGAACTACATCCTTTACTCTTGAGTAACCTTGTAGGTATTGTCAATTGAAGGAAATCTTTGCAGAAGTTCAAAGATTGTCACTAAACATTTTCTGCACAGATATTTTAATATTACTGTCTGTACATATGAATCCTCCGAGTCATTTTAATCACAATTGGATTGTAAATCTTGAACTGTGTTGTCATTGTTGACAAAATATGTATTATATAAATATATTTTCATATGTGTTAAGTAAATAACTTGTACATTCACATGTAGGTTAGGCATATTAAATGGTTTATAAAAGTATTCCAACTCTAGTTCTCCAGGTTGGCACTGATTAGCTCCGGCCTCTATAATATTAGTGCCGGACAGACACTCGAGGAAATTCATGGACCTCTTTTATGTTTTTCATGTTGCAAGTAGAGTATAGTACTGATATAGTCATTGAGACTGATTTATGGGGACAGTTTTCTTATGGTATTCTTCTTTTCCCACACTGTACTGTATTCCCATCATTATGGTATACGGTACATTATTGATTTATTAATGTACAGTAAATACCGGTAAAACTACTTTAATATATCAGTCTGTCTTGTACAATGAGCAATACGGGAGGTTCAGGAATTTTGTTATAGGTCTGTTTGGTAGATCTCTTATTGTACACTAGCACTACAAGTGCACAGTGTTTGTATAAAGTATACTATACAGTGCACAGTGTTTGTATAAAGTATACTATACAGTGCACAGTGTTTGTATAAAGTATACTATACAGTGCACAGTGTTTGTATAAAGTATACTATACAGTGCACAGTGTTTGTATAAAGTATACTATACAGTGCACAGTGTTTGTATAAAGTATACTATACAGTGCACAGTGTTTGTATAAAGTATACTATACAGTGCACAGTGTTTGTATAAAGTATACTATACAGTGCACAGTGTTTGTATAAAGTATACTACACAGTGTACATGTACTGTATTATTCCAGTCTATCAGAACAGTTGTCTCTAGTGATGAGGCTGTTTCTTCTTGGGTTAAAGTCAAAACGGCCACAACCAGAATACCCACCATATCCTAACCAAACCTCATTCAATTCAACCAAACTAACCTGACCTAACCTAATCTGACCTGACCTGACTTAAACTAAATTAAACTAAACTAAACTACTGTACAGTACAGTAAGATCTCGCATCTCAAACGCAATAGGGACAGAAAAAAACGAGTGAGATTCAAATGTTCGAGATGCAAAGTTAGTTTCCTATGGGGAAAAAAACAATAGGGGCCGGTGAGTCGGCAAGTAACCCACACCAAATCTGACAATTTCCACTTTTGATACCCCAAAATTTAACAAATAGCATTTCACATAGCATATTTATTATTATAAATCAAGGCCAGCCCTGTGAGAGTCTCGTCAAGTGGCTCAGTGGTCTGGTTAAACTACGGTAATAAAAAAGAAAATTATAAATCAAAAGAATTGTAAAAACAAAAAATGAGATGCCCTTCCAATACTCCCTCTTAGTCCCTCCTCCGTCCTTCTTAACTACTGTACTACTGGCTGTGGCCCAGGGTTCCCCCCGTCCCCTCCACCACCCTGGTCCCCTCTAGTGGCCTTTGCCGACATTTTCCTCGCGACCAAAAACGACTAGATGGACGACCTTGACAACACAATGGCACACGTGGAACTGGTGCACTAAGCAGGCGCTAGGTGGGAGGGCGGTCAGTAAAAGCGGTGCATCGCCTAGCGTGTCGCGCTCGAGATTAGTGATATCTGTTCAAGATTTGTGAACGGGGTGAGCTTGAAGGTGGGTTCGAGACTGAGGAGCCAACAGTAGGCTGTATAGGATTGTGGCCATTTTGACTTACTTTCTCATGTAGTCAACATACAAGGTTCACTAGCATATATATATGTATACAGTATATATAATAGCTGCTGATATCAATCGGTACTATCGCTCAGAAAAAATGTATCCCTTTGTTTTTTTATTATGCAAAAAACTTAAGCTTTTTTGTAATGATTATTAAATAGTGAAAGCTGAAATTGAGGCAACATCTTAGCAATCTCTTTATACATAAGATTCCCCTATAACACAATACCTTCCTTTTTCTCTTTCTTGATTGTGTGTTACTCAATGGTCTTCTCTACTTGCTTTCTTATTAGATGTCTTGTTCTTCCTATATATACAGTATGTCGTACTTGTATACTTATTAATATCAAATTAGTGGAAGTAAATACTGTACCTACCATTACCTACCATAGATATATTGCATAATGAAAAACCTTAGGATCACACATTTTTGTGAGCAATGGTACAATAGTTTTGAGATATCACTTGCTACACTTATTAATGACAAAACTGTACTTGGTTGTAAAAATGGTCAACAATGTTATCCATTAAAATGTGAGTTAAGAGTAGTGTACACAGTAGAAAAGTCTGAAGTCTCTTCTGTGACCAGTAGATCATTGTTGCAGTATCTACCCAGTCCATCCCTAGAGCATAGTCCACAAAGCCATCTAGAACTACTTTTCTTTTCCTAGGACGATCATGATAACTAGGCCAACCTAACATAATCTAAGCTTAACTCACACTACTTTTCTCTTCCTAGGATATTTCCACATTGTGGAAGGAGCATTGTAGCACAGGCAAACGGAGCATGTCGGAACAAAATTGTCTGTAGGTATTTCTGCCTTGCCCATTCTTTAGCTTAGGTTTCCCAGGAGGAAGCATGGTGTCGGGGATGATGATGATAATGATGACTGGGAAGTGTAGGTATCTAAGAAAGAGGATGAACAGATACTTTAGTGCAGTGAAATTAGGTTGATGATGAGATGGATTAATGATGTGAGCTCTGATTCACAGTAAGACTGGTTTTAGGAAGCATATTCGAGCTTATATTTACAGTCTGAGGTGATTTGGGCTAGTTGAATGTATGGCAAAGGTATTTTGGGTGAAGATACCGGTATGCATGTACAGTATATATACCGGTATGCATGTACAGTATATATACCGGTATGCATGTACAGTATATATATGAATATTGAGGGTGAAAGGAAGACAAAGGAGTGTTGAGTGATTATATGCATCTACAGGAATATGGAGGTGGAAGAACCAAGTGCTGCAATAAGAAAGACTAGAAATGATCTTGATATGATAATCTTTGAACTCAAACTTTCATTTGGGAGTTTGCAGGGGAGTATGGAAGTCAGCAGGAGGTAGATTTTGAGTTTCTGCCATGGCCATCCTTTAGCAGGTTTTCTGAGGAGGAGACAAGATGTCGGAGTATGATAATGATGAATATTCAAACTGGGACGTAACCGTAAGACATCGATGAATAACAGGGCACTTGTGTCAACCAACCCAGCTTAAACTTAGCAACTTTTCTTAACCCCTTCTATCAGACGACGATATTTGTATTGTATTAATCCTACAGCCAGAAGATTTTATTCAACTTTGGATGAACCTCTAGGAATGAAATGGATAAAGATTATGTATACATACTCATAAACTTTGACATGGTCCTTCCTGAGTTAAGTACAATCGCTTGAAGGTAGTCATAACTAAACATTGTCATCATCTGATTGAAAGGGTTAATAGGGTTAGCTTAGGTCATGATAGGTTGGATAATTGAAGTAAAGTTGGCATGATCGTCCTGTGCAGAAGTCCTAGAGAGGCTTGGCAATGTGCACCTCCACAGTGTTGAACTTAGTCCTTCTGTAATGATATATGCAATCTTAACTTGAAGGTGAAGATAGCTTTAATGGTGTAGTTTTGTGGAAACTTGTAAGAAATCAATTTAGATGGTGTATATACAGGTAAGTATTATTATTTATTTTAGTCATCCAGAAGTTTTACAAGAACCCTTTTATGTCTATGTATTGTACAGTAATGTCACTTGTATGTTCTGTTTGACCATCATATATTCAAATTGTAACAGTGAAATATTCACTTTGTAACAGTAAAATGTTCAGTTTGTAACAGTGAAATATTCACATTGTAACGGTGAAATATTCACATTGTAACGGTGAAATATTCACATTGTAACGGTGAAATATTCAGATCGTAACGGTGAAATATTCAGATCGTAACGGTGAAATATTCAGATTGTAACGGTGAAATATTCAGATCGTAACGGTGAAATATTCAGATCGTAACGGTGAAATATTCCAATGGTATTCAAGGGTGGTCATTGAGACCGATGGTTTGTTCAGTGCCAGAAACAAGAGTTTGAATCAAAGAGTTACATGTACAGGAAGTGGAGATTAGGAATAGAATATCAAAGGACAAGTTTGCCATAATATTGTTTTGCCTGTCTCTGGGAATAGATCACAAACCTTCTATTATCCTATAGCCCCTTTTGTACCGCCGATGTCTTTTTAGTTATATTCTAGCTCTCTCTAGACGATTTGTTGCAGTTTAAGAATGTTCTGTAGTAGCGAAAAGATACTTTGAAGCCTGTTATTTGCTGGAGTCTCTTTTTATACAGAATAAAATCGTCTAATAGTAGCCAGAATAAAGTTAAAAGAACGGCGCTGGTACTGAAAGGATTAATCCGGAATCCGTCAGTCCAGAAAAACAAATAGTCCAGCATTTACAGCATTTTGTCCAAAATATACCAAAAACTTTTTAAAATTTAGAATAAGTTTAATTTACAGCTTGCCAAATACTGTAGATCATATCACAGGTAGTTATTATGAAGTTTTGCTTGTGTTTTACTGTAGTAATTGGATATATAAGAGATTAGGAAAATACTTAGAGTTTTTGAAAAAGTTTATTGCAGTGAATAAATTATGTAGTCTAATTTGCTGGATACCAATGGCTTTCATCACATACAAGCTTTTGTTTAATTATTTTGAGAGTCTATCAGTACTTTATTCAGCAATTTGCAGATACAGTATTGTACTATAATGCAGATCAAAGCAAAACATGAAAACAACTGTTGTGTGACTTATTTGTGAGTGAAGTGTTTCTATTGGGTTGTAACATACAGGCATTCCTCACTTAAAGTTCCCTCATGTTAAGTTGTTTCATTATTACACTGTTCATTAATTAGGGAACGAAACTCACCTAAAGTTGTTATGCCTCATTATTAAGTTGTAAGTAAGACCAAAATGGCTCAAAATCACAATTAAAATTACAAAAGTTGTGTCTTTAAAGTTTGTATTTTCAGAAATGTAACTACAGTACAGTATAACTTTAAGTGAGGAATTACTGAATTAAGAGTGTAATGTGTTAAGCTGTAATGCATTTGGGTGTAAATTTACTGAGATAATGCTTTGGATTACAGTACTGTATATATGTATTTGGGTGTAATGCATTGTGTATTTCTACTTATATGCTGGATTGTAATAGGCGGGTTGTAATACTTTGGATAGGAATGAATTAGGTTTTGGCGTGTTCGGTTTTCATACATTTGATAGTAATGAGTGTGGTTGCAATACATTGACTATACTTCTTTCAAATTTACGTGGCAGAAAATCCTCACCTACGTATGATTATGAATGAAGGAGATTGGTTGGCAACAGTGTGTGGAGTAGCCTTTGAAGCTGAATAATGGAGAGTAGGTCCAAAAGATGAAAATATATTGAATCTGGAGTAACTGAAGAATATGGTGAAATAAGCTGCCAAGTTGATTTGAACAGATTATAGCAATGTGTTCTGTTTTAATGTATTGGGTCGGAAGGTTGTAATGCGTTGGTGGTTGTGTCGCTGGGGTCGTAGCCACTGTTTACCCGTGCTGCCAAAACTGTGATGGACAATTATCTCCTCCCCGACTGTTGTGTTCCTCCGAAAGCTTTATTAACGCCTCTCACGGGTCACGGTCGTACAAGCGGTGTCACACAAGTCATATTACCCAAAGATTGTACCAGAGTCTAGAACTCTAGTTTAAGCGGTGAGCAGGTCGGAACCAGAATAAGACCAAGTGCAAATATGTCCAAAATTGAGAATAACTAAAATGAAGAGATGAACAATGTTCAAGTCGATTCAATTCAAAAGTGTTTATTGACATAACCATACAGGTATTTACAAATGCAAATTATGTGTTTAGTATTTATTCTAATCTGTGTTAGAAATTGGTCTTGACACAGTGTACCATATTAAAATGCAAATATGAGTAGTATTGGACCAAACACATTTAAACTTTTCTACTTGGATCAAGATCTTGGTTTTGTCATATTGATCATCCTACTCTAGCTCTGTTGGTCTGTTTATCTGCCCACAATACATGTCTGTCAATGAATACATATGGTTTCTTATTCTTAGTGTAATGTGACTATGCAAGATTATCAAAACTCGGCCATGATTGATGGGAAATTATCAAATAGATCATGCTTTTTCTCAGATTTTGTGATTCTGTTGATATTCTTTGGTAAAAATGCCATGTGTGACGACATCAGCTTTGGCCTCCTGCCTAGAGTATCCATATCCTTAAACAGTTTATCTAACTTGTATATGTACAAATTTTCATATTCTATAATAAAAGTGTTCAATATTATGACTTACATTACTGTATATGTAATAGCTTTATTTTTTGATAACATAGTAGCTCTAAATATTTATTGGCTGTTGAGCTATGTATATTATAGATATGTAGAGTATTATGTATAAATATGGTTAAAGAGGTATCAATTGCGAAGCACGGCATAACAGTGGCTCCCTCCCCAGAGTCTAAAGGGGTGTCACACAAGTGTTTTGTTTCTGCAATATTTTTCAGCAATTCTGGTTTGGCAGTTTTAACATTATAGTTTTAGTAATGATAATAATGCTAACAATGCTAACAATAGTCCGGTCATATATTTCTAAAAAAGTTTAACAGATTTCAGGCACCTTAAATAACCTACCTTTAGTCTATTTTGTTTTTCTTTTTCATCTGGGCGGTTCGTTCGTGGCCACCCCTTCGGGGATCACGGCATCAGGCAATAGATAGATAGATAGTCTAGTTACCAATACATGCATACATACATGTACTGTATGCATGTACGGTATATATGTCCCCCCTGGTACTACTCTCCTTGTCGCGGTTGGGGAGCTTCTGGGCCGGCGACTGGGGCTTGATGGGGGATGGTTGTGGTTATTTCCCTCCCTCTCTCCCCTCGAGCTTTCGTCGTCAGCTTGACTAATTTTGAGTAGTTTTTCCATTTCTCTTTCTATGTTTTTCCCCTTCTATTCTTATTCTGTCCCATTCGGTTGTCCTCGGGCAGCCTATATCTCATGTCTCCCTGGCCTGGCTTGGTAGTAGACTCCTGACCTGATTTGTCTCTTCGGTTGCTGTTGTGGCCGAGCTGACTTTATTCTATTCGGTTTTGCATTTTTTGCATCTCGCTGTGATTTTTTTCTACCTTCGACCTGATCTCTCATTCTTTGCCCTGATCACTTCTTGGTTGGTGTTGCGGTGTAGCAGTTCTTGCCTCATCCTTCGGCCCTGCCCTATAAGAGCTCTGATGTGGAGCTCATGTGGTCCGGCTGAACTGATGAAATGGCGAGAAATGTCTGCGTGTCTTCACCTTCCTCGATTTGTTCCCCTACTGCCCTTCCCTTTTTTTTTTTTTTTTTTTTTTTTCTTTTTTTTCTTTTTTTTTTTTTTTTTTTTTCTATATTCCATCTACTCCCTCTCGGGCATAGGCTGAGAGCCTTTACACTACACCGCTGAACACGGTGAGGCCTGTGAGGTCTTGTTCCAGTCTAGGGAGTGAGACATGCGAAGCACCCCGGCTCGAAACAACTCCATCTCTGAAGCCTCTGCGCTTCACCGTCGCATCCCCCACACTCGAACCCTCACTCTCAGAACGCCACCTATTGAGCAATTAACTCACTAGGCATTGCCCCCCTGTAGCATATTTTGAATATGGGAATATTCATACAATGCTATTTAATTTAATCAGGGAACAATGAGGGTATTTTTTTGGTGTTTTGGTGTCCTGTGGTAATGCACTGAAAACTAGATACAGCACAAATTCCATCCCAATAATATCTTCCCATTGACATATTGGGATTCGAACCCGGGTCTATTGGATTACCAGTCCCGTGGCAAGACCACTCTGCCACACCTCCCCTCTTGACTCGTTTAGTTATTATATCTTGATCGAATCCTTCGGGCCAGCCCTATGAGAGTTCTTTTGTGGAGCTCAGTGGTCTGATTAAACTAATATTTAAAAAATAAAAAATAAAATTAAAGTATGTATGTACTGTACAGTATATACTGTACACAGGCACTAACCCCATAGCTGGGTGTGGCCGACTCGAGACAGAGCCCGAACAGGGACAACACAACACAACTTTAAAAAAAAAAAAAATATATATATATATATATATATATATATATATATATATATATAATAATAATAATAAGCATGTTACTTATTTCTCATAAGCGCCAATTTTTCCGAAGAATTCACTAGCGCTCGGAAAGAGAAAGAAAAACGAACAAAATCAATGCATCAAAAGAAGGCTTATATACAACACACATTTAACAATCACTAGCAGTGACAGCCTAAACTCTATAGCCATGTGTCATGACACCTCTCTCAAGATCATAGCTTCTCTCAAAGAGAAAAGTCTTAAGATGTCTCTTGAAGCATTCAACAGAACTCAGTTGTCTCATGGACAGCGGCAACCTGTTATACAACCTCGGAGCCATGTAGGAGAATGACCTCTCAACACACATAGATACATACATATATAAATATCAACATACAGAAGCCCCAAAATATTGCCACATATAATTGCCAGAAGAGGTGTTCGTGTGTCACCACCGTAAAGAGGGTATAGTATAAGAGTTTTTATCCTCATTTTTTGCTGGACAAATTTTCCCATCGATATTTTTGAGAATCTTTTGCATTTGTATCGGAAACAAAACTGAAGGTAGATTAGTTTATATAGCTGTAACCATACTGTACATCTTTAATTCAATAACTGCTAAACCAGAATTGCAGAAAGTTGTGGGAGAAATGCATTGATGTGATACTGGCTTAAGTGTACTGTATATATTGTTGACTAGTTGATAAGTCTAGATGCAATAATAGCACAAGCAAGTCACTATTAGCCCTCTCAATCAGATGGTCAGGGTTTTGTTTGGTTCATGCTGCCATCACACTATTTTCTTCACCTTGGGAAGTGAATAATTGGATTTTTCTTAAGAATTTTGAGTGAGACTTCTGCTAACATATGTTCCTCACTTGGTTAACTCTGAAGGCGATCTCTTGGAATACTGGAGGACTTGCCCCGAAACAAAGTCGGCTATGATTTTACTTAACCCTTGGAATCCGGGAGGCCTCATATGAGGCAAAATGGTCGGCTAAAAATCGCCGCTATAATCATCAGAACTCGGCAACCACACGTAGCGACGTCATCTCTACACAATTCTACAGACACAAAAAGTTCTACAATTTGCAAAAACATTGACTGCTCTAGGTGGTCTCAATCAGTAGCTACTGAATTATGAAGTTGATTTTACCAAAATTCATTTGAGGCCCCCCGGATCCCATGGGTTAATTAATTGTTATAAAACTAACCCTAACTAAATATACTTAAGCAAAACGGGGCAAGTTCCTTGTACAAATGTGGGGCGAGTTATTTTTGGGGCGACATCTCCAGTAACCGTCCCTTGCCTTGGAGATGGACCATGCGAGGATTACATTTATTCCTGAGATTTTGTTGAAATTGACAAGGAGATAACAATTTGTTTTAATAAACCATATGCATGCCTGAAGGATACTTAGGAAATCAAGGGAAATGGTTGGCTGGTGATTAGGATAATAAGACCCACCCATCTTGTCTTTAATTCCTTTAGTATGGTAGTGCCTTTCTTCATAATTATTCTGGCTATTATTAAATGTTATTACTTAGTTTGGGAAGGACCTTTTGGAGTCAAATGGTTAATTACAATAGTTTGCACCCCTTTCATTCCTAGAGGTCCTTACCAAGAGTAGTAAGAACCTTGAATGCCAGCTAGGATATATTTAAAAGGACACCACAGTACTGCAGGGGTTTTAAATAAGTACTGGTAATTGTTTGTGTATGTCATTTTATGCAGAGCTGTAATGGTATACAGAGCAGCACTGCATTAATATAAACACCCACACCTATCTTGTCCAAGTTAAATACAATCTGTTAAGGGTAGTACTTCCAATTAAAAGGTTGTCATCTGGTTGAGTTATTAGTTATGTTGTGAATAAATACTTGAGAAAAGGCAACTTGCTGCTTGACATATTTATCTCTTTAGACTTCAAATCTTCACTAGAGCTCTCCTGCTCAACTCTTAGCTCTTGTGCTTGTGTCATCACTGTGTCTCATCCAAACTGTCAATCATTCCACTCAAGAAAAATATATGAATAAATACAATGTAAACAAAAATTGTGTTTTATACTACATCTGTCTTAGGATAGGGGAGAGAGAAAAAAGTGTTATCTGTGCAGTATGTGGGAAGTACCGGTAACTCAATTCAGTGTTGCGTCTGTAGTGACTGGGTACACAAGAGATGTAGTGGGGCCAGAGGACCTTTGATGAGAATCATAGACTTTGAAAGTGCAGTGTGCAAGGAAGAACTTGTGTTAAATGACCCACCTGTTAGTGTTGATTTCAGCAGCGTAGTGCTGGAGTGTGTGAATAAATTCTGCTATTTGAGCCCTTGACAGAGTCGCCTGGAAAGCCGCTATTTAGGACGTGAGACTGTAACCACATTCTCTGTGGACAAAACGGTCTTTAAACTTGTATTAGTAGAAAGGCAGATTTGAAAAAGAGGCTTATTTAATAGTGGCCCCTCCATCATTGACGATCTGCCTATTAATATAATAGTCACCATTCAACACCCGTGTTAGCCGTTTTTAATCTACCGCCGCGGCGATGAACTGAGTATTCCTCACAAGTGTAACGCAACTTCTCTTATGGAGTCGTCTATAGATCGGGTACCCACTACGAAAAAACTGTGTAAAAAATAAGAGAAGAAAAATTAAAAATTAAACTTAAACAATGTTATAACACGCTTTCCATTTTCGGTGAATTTCTTGCGTTGTGGCAACCCAGCCGCTCCTCGCCAGGCGGCCATACCCTCCTTCTTCTCCCCGTGTGCAACCAAGTCGGGTGTGTGTCGCCTGCGCTGCTTCATTCGTCGTTCACTCAGTTTCTCGTGAGTCCTTGCTCATTTTTATATATCTGAGTTGTATTGAACAGGGTCTAGGACTAGCTAGCACAGGCTACCCGTTGGTTGCCCGCAGGAAGTGTTAAATTAGTGTACTTTCAGGTGCTTAAGTGTTCTCCAAGTCAGTCGCCACGTGTGTGTTTTCTCTTGTATTTACGCGCCTTAGCCGTTGATTATTTCTAGTTACCAGGCTAGTTTTTCATCGCAGAAGGTCTTCAGTCCAGTGTGTTGGGCCTAGGGGCCTTGTGTTCCTTAAATTTTAGCAGACGCTCCAGTTTAAGGATTGTCACACATGGTGTGGGATCTTCTGGTGTTCGAGCCTGCTCCCGGGCTCCTCTCGTGGGCCTCTTCCCCTCGTGCTGTGGCCGTGTTATCTTCAGGGTTTAGTCTTTCTTCCATCAGGTAAGGATTACTGTTACCTAGTGGTCAGCCACGTTAGGGGTGTTCTTAGGGTTTGGGTGGGGCTCTGTTATCATATGATATTTATATTATGCCCCTCTCCTCTCCCTCCCCCCCCGCCCCCCCGGCCCCTCCTCCCTTTTTTGTCCTGTGATCTCGGGTTCGAGTTTCATCTCGTTCTTGGAGTTCTCGGAGTCATTTCGTTTGTGTGGGGTTGTTTTGGGTTCAGGTTTAACAGTCTTGTGCTCTTGACTTTTTCACCTTGTTCCTTGGCCCGCCGGCCCTCTGTCTTAGTACTCGGTCCGGCTTCCGCCACGCTGGCGTGCTTGGGCCTATGTTTTCCCCTCCTTTTTGACTACGTAGTGTACCACTACTCTCCCTGCCGGCGGTTGTGCAAAGGCCGGCGGAGGGAGGACGGTTGTGCAACCGTCTGTGATTATGACTCGCCCTGTGACGAACCAGTTTACCCCGCCTACCCGGCGGCTCAGTTGGGGTGGGTTGACTTGCTAGTTTTTCCCTCCCACTACGTCCGGCGGCACAGTTGGGTAACAAAGATTTAGCAGTGTCTAGCTAGCACGCAGCTGCAGGATGACGCTCGCTGGATGTCCACTTAGGGCCAGTGACCCATGTCATAGGTAAGCAGTCACACGTGACTTCCCCCCGATTGAAAAGGGCGAGGGATTGTACACGACAACGCCCTAGAGGCGAGAAAATGGTTGGGTTGTAGCTCACCAATTTTTTCGTCGCCGGGGAGTAAGTAGGATGTTATTATCACCTCTCGCCTCCCTTACGGCGGAGGAGCTACTGGTCTTTGTGATATTAGTTTAATCCCTTATGGGATGGAAAAAGGGGGGGGGGGGATGAGAGGATCACAATATACCCTCAAAAGCCCCTCCGCCGGAAACGGACTCCTCCGCCGGGAGGGACCTTTGGCGTAGCAGATGTGAAGACAAATGAAAGCTCACATGTTGGTTTTTTCTTTTTCTATCATTATGTAAAATGAAAGGCTAGGTTGAAGCTATTGAATAGTTTTCGTTGTATTTAAGAAAAATTCTTCTTTAATAGTTACAACTATACAAGCTCTGATTGAGTATGAATCTGGTCAGAAAATGTTAGTTTTATGCCAGATAATAAACTATGTATAGTCTACAGTTGTATAGTGATAAGAGAACCAGGAATGTCTTGTCAAATCACTATCAAATAGAATCTCGAATTGAGGTTATATTCTGTTCCAGGGAGCAGATCTTCTTCGAAGTAATGCACTGCTCCCATCACTTTTATATTTTTATATATATTTTATATTGTATGCTAACAATAAAGACTTATTCTGTTATACGAATTCTTGACTTTACCTTATGGTTCTGAGGTTTAGGATATTATTACGAATGTCCCCCTCCAGTCTTGGGAATTCAGGCAGATCGTCAATGATGGAGGGGCCACTATTAAATTATAGGTTTGACTCTTGGAGGGAAGTAATGAAAACCTAATATTTAGTAGGGGCCCCGTAATCATTGACGATGTAAGGCCCTCCCATCCATCCCCTTCCCATTCGCGGTAATATCTTGGTTGTTATCTTGATATAGCAGTTAAGGAGGGTATGGCCGCCTGGCGAGGAGCGGCTGGGTTGCCACAACGCAAGAAATCCACCGAAAATGGAAAGCGTGTTATAACATTGTTTAAGTTTAATTTTTTCTTTTTCTTCTCTTATTTTTTACGAAGTTGTTTCATAGTGGGTACCCGATCTATAGACGACTCCATAAGAGAAGTTCCGTTACACTTGTGAGGAATATTCTGTTCATCCCAGCGGCGGTAGATTCAAAACGGCTGACGCGGGTTGAATGGAGACTATTATATTAATAGGCAGATCGTCAATGATTACGGGGCCCCTACTAAATATTAGGTTTTCATTACTTCCCTCTGGGATCAAACCTATAATTTAAGGAATCAAAATAATTTTTGGTTACAAACTGGCATCAACCTTAAATCATTGGCCCATAGGGGGGTGCATCTTCCCAGGGTGGATGCCACCAGAGATTTTGCCTTATGGCCCTGTATTAATTTTTTTGTTTTTTTTGTTTTTTTTAAATTGGTCATTTCCAAAATGGACCATATTTTGGGGTAGGTGGAATAATAATGCCCGTAACTTGGTGAAATAATGTAGTAGATAAACAAACTAACTACCAAAATGAAGCTTATTATGTGCACTAACAAATTCATTTACCGAAAATTACAATATGCAACTCTCAAGGTGTGAAGCCATGAAAAGAGTGAAGTTGGGGAAAGCACCAGGAATAGATGGAGTGTGTGGGAAAATGCTGAGGTATGGTGGTGAGATAGTGATCGAATGGGTATGGAAAATGTGCAAACTAGCATGGGAGAAGGGGAGTGCACCTGATGACTGGAAGACAGGCATAATACAGTAGTCTCCTATATAAGGGTAAAGGGGAAAGAGGAGTGTGTGGTAACCACCGAGGAATATGTCTTCTAAGCATAGGAGGGAAGGTGTACAGTAGGGTAGTGATTGAGAGAGTGAGAGCGAGAACGGAGAAATGGATAGGTGACGAGCAGGGTGGGTTTAGGAAGGGAAGAGGATGTGTAGATCAGATTTTTACCCTGAAATGTGTTGTGGAGAAGCAACAAAGCTGTACGTTGCCTTTATGGACTTGGAGAAGGCCTATGACAAAGTGGATAGAGAAGGTATGTGGAAAGTACTTAGAATATACGGAGTAGATGGCAAGTTGCTGAAAGCAGTGAAGAGCATGTATGAGGGTGCAAAGGCGGCAGTACTTGTGGAGAATGAGCAGAGCGAGTTCTTTGATCTGAATGTTGGGTTGAAACGGGTGTGTGATGTCCCTGTGGTTGTTTACTGTTGTTGTTTTGCTGTTTCCCAGGCTGTCTGGCCGAGCAGCCCCAAGGTCCCGAGCAAGGCCAAGGCCATAACCGAGCGCCCCCACAGAACCCTCCCTGCTTACCACTAATAAAGCCAACCTAGAGGTTGGCAGATTGGTAGCCAAAGCGTCACATTTTTCCTTTGCCCCTCAACATTCCCTTCATAATTGCTGAGGGGCACAGGGCCTTGGGTGGGGCTTTGTTTTCATGGGCGTTTCCGCACTCTCCTCAGCTCCCCGCCTTTGAGTGGCTTCGGTCACCTGGGCTTTATTAGTGGTTGTTTACTGTATATATGGAAGTCATGAAAGAAATACAAGGAAGAGCAGTGGATGTTGGTGTGTCGCTGATAAGGGAGGGAAATGAGTGGAAGCTACCTGTACTGCTGTTTGCTGATGATACAGTTCTGATCAGCGATAATGAATGGGAGTTGCAGGGTCTGGTAAATATGGGGGAATCCGGCCATTTTCTCACTAGATGAAAACCTATCTGTGCATGTCAAAGAGGTTGTTGTTGTTGTTGTTGTTGTTGTTCCCGTTCCCAAAGCTGCCTGGCCGAACAGCCCCAAGGCCCCGAGCAAGGCCAAGGCCATAACCGAGCGCCCCCACAGAACCCTCCCTGCCGACCACAATAAAGCCTGGGTGACCGAAGCCACTCCATGGCGGAGAGCTGAGGAGGGTGCAGAAATGCCCGGGAAACCAAAGCCCCACCCAGAGCCCTGTGCCCCTCAGCAATTATGAAGAGAAAGTTGAGGGGCAAAGGAAAAATGTGACGCTTTGGCTTCCAATCTTGGTAGATTGGGAGGTCAATCCACGGAATTAGTGATGTTGTTGATAAATTCACTGGCAAGGATGAAGATATAATTGATTCTTTTTGTGGTCTGGTAAGAGTTACATCTACTGTACTTGGTCTACTCAAGGAGTTTGATGAATCAGAGTCAGCTCGCCCAACTTTCAAATATTGGCGGCAGTACATGGAAATGGTTTCCATTTTGATGAGATTAATCAGAGCAGACTGTAAAGGCAACTGGGCTCTTCATTTAGACATTTTCTCAAAGATGTTGCCTTGGTTTGCCATTTAGGACCACACTAATTATTCTCGTTGGGGTCCAGTGTACCTGGCTGACATGAGGGCACTCCCCACTGCAGCACCAGAGGTCTTCAGTGAATTTGCTGCAGGTCGGTTTTCGATCAAACGAACTGCGGGCAAATTCAAACAAGTGGCCAATGACCAGGCACTAGAATATGTCAACAGGATTGCCAAAGTGAGTGGAGGCATTGTAGGGATCACACACATAGATTCTGCCAGAGATAGGTGGTGTTTGACAAACAATATGTGGGCCAGGATTTCAGATGATACCCTAGGTCTCTTTGGTAAACAGCATGATCATACAAATTACAACTGGTCTCATAGGGATGCTGGTAAGCCGGTATAAAGAGAGATGAGGAAGATGTAAGAAAACTGATGAATGAATTTGAGAGGCTCCAAGTCTTCTCACACTCCACATCAGAACTGATGAACCTGTCCACCAATGACATAGTACCTGATGAAATCACCACATAGATTCTATCTGCTGAGAAAAAAGGATGCAGATTGGTGAATGAATTTGTGACATCTCGTTTTGTTAAACAGGACACTGACTCTTACTCCAGAATTGCGCAGGTGAAGTCCAAAACCATTGCAACAATGTACAAGGTACGTGTAAAAGTGGACAAGGACACTGTCACTGTGGTCAAGGCAGAACGTGACATATTCAGGAGGCTGCTAGTTGTGAGGGACAGTGGAAGGGATGTTGACCTTGGAAGCATCCTCGAATATGAGCTGTCACATGTACCGTTGGCACTGGCAAACACAAATCAGAAACTGAACACCACAAACAAGCATGATCTGGCTGATATCCAAACTGAATATATTGAAATGAAACAAAAGCTTCCCATGTGCAGCAGTCCAACTTGCCTTCTAATTGACGGTCCAGCCCTAATTCAAGCAATTGGTAAACCAGAGCATGCAAGAACATTTCAAGATCTAGGCGATGTATTCGTTAAGAATATTTTGACCAAGTATAAGTCAGGTTACTCAAGAGTTGATGTTTTGTTTGACCGCTATCAGGAGACCTCAACAAAGGATGGGACTCATGCTAACCGAGTTGGAAGTTCTCAGCCGATTAGAAGGAAAATAGACTCAGGCAGTGTCAAATTGCTTCAGAGCTGGACCAAGTTCGTAAGCCACCCATCCAACAAGTCAGAATTGGCAGCGTTCCTATCCAATGAATCAATGAGTTGTTCTCAGCTTCCCCCAGATTGTGAGTTAGTGCTTGGAGGGGGCTTCAATGCCGTTGAAATGGTGTTGAGATTGCCAAGGGAGAAACATATTCCAACCATTCCCCCCCAACCATCTACCAACCACAACCACCACCTCAGAAGCACCAATACGCATTGCTTCCATAACATCTTGCAACACTAACCACTGCCACCAGCGACCCCCAAAATCCAAAAACAACAACAACCGGAAACGGGAAATTATGGAAAACAAGAGTTAGCAAGGCTAACTACAATAAACAACCATACCAGGACCGAAGAAGGAAAACGCAAGTCGGAGGGGAGACTACTCTAGCCGCCCAGACACACACGTGTACAACAGAAATTCTATGGAAATAAGACATCAACCCCTTCAGTGTGCCCCTGTGTTGTATAATAATCCAAGAAAAGAAAATGTGAAGAAACGAGTTAACTGTTCCCTATCAATAATAAACCCCAGTTATTATTACTTGGTTGTTAATTTCCTCATTATTGCCATGGTGGCAATAATGAGGAAATTAACAACCAAGTAATAATAGAATCACCTCACCCATCAGGTCTAAATCTCTCTCAGAGCCAATACCAACCAAATCTTCACATGCAAATAATACCTACATCCTCATGTAATCCCAAAATCAAAACCAATCTTAATGCGACCGGCTCCCTGACAAACTAAAGCCAGAGGCTCACACATGCCCCTCTTGCCCCGAAACCGGGCACCCAAAGTGCCGACCAAATCAGAGTCACTATGCGCGTTGAGCCTAAACAAAGTAAGCCTTCAGCCCTCAGCTTTCACTACCATTTTGGGTGCGGAACTTAGAATAAAAGGTAAGGAACTTCATTCCTTCTCTACTGGTATCCATCCATTCACAAGGAGCCCAGCAGATAGTTCAATTGAAAACGTCACTTTATGTGTGTCTTCAATCGAAACCCCAGATCTTGCACAGAGCAGCCTCTCAAGTCTTTTTCGTGACTTAGTATCCTACGACGGGGACGAGATAGATTTATTGGCTGTGACCCCTTTTGATTTGAGCATATTAGGTGACTCCAATACTTTCGATGCAAATATAGTTAACCTTGTCCAGCCTAAGTTTGCATCACTGTACCCCTTCAAGGTTCCGGATAGTTTGTTTTCATCCCCCCTGCTCCTAGCTCGTTGCCGTCGTAGGGGGGCTTACGAGCTGACATCGTCAGCTTAACTGCTAGGTTCTGTATTCTTCTACATTTTTGTTCTTTTTTCTCTTCTTCCGCGCCTCCTGGCAGATCCCTCGAGGCAGGACCTCTGGCCTATCAAGAGTCAGGTGCCGGAGATCCGGTTATAAACCTCCTCCTGATGGCGGGTACATGGAGGTGCTAGGCTCCGGTGCTGATGGTGGGAAGGGTTTTCACCTTGATTGATCAATTGCCGCCCACCTCAAGGGAGGCATCCCCTCCTGCTAGCGACAGAGAACATACAGATAGTCACAGTGCGACTACCACTCTCCCAATCCCTTCCCATGTTTCCTCGGGTGGACATGGCGGAATGATTCGCCAGACCAAGTCACTTCCGGGTGATCAGGAACCCCCTCCCATACATAATATGAAATGTGGATGTCATTCATGTTTCCAGACTGTGTACAATGATGCTCCTGCTGTTAATCAGTCTGTCCTTCTCAAATTGGTACGTGATTTCCTAGATAACCGGGAAGTGGATGATGCTGATACTATTCTAGTCCATGGCTCGCCTTGCCTCTGCGCTCACCACTTACACATACGCTATAAAGAGTCTCAAAAAAACAAAGAAGCCTTTGCGGATGCATTTTTTTTTTTTTTTTTTTTTTTAAAGAGACAATGAACGGAGGAAGGAAAAACACAGATAAAACAAAAAGGTCCATGTGCCTAAAGGCATCCTCCATTCATAAAGCATTCATATGAGCATTGGCTCATAGTTCTGTCCTTTTACAATCTAAAGCCTCCCCGTCATCTAAACCTCCTATTGCTCGGTCGGGAGCTCATGCCCCCACCGTTCGAAAATCATATACACAATCCTATAGAAAGTTGAAAGATTCTAACAAGTCAGTTAATCTTAATAACCTTACCCATCTAACGTGATTTTTAATCCTTCCATTATTCAATGGAATATGAATGGATTCTCCCCTCGGTTGCAGCTGGGGGAGATCCAACGTTTAATATATAATTACTCTCCAATGTGTCTTTGTCTTCAACATATTGGACTGTCCCAACACTGTTTTAAATTATCGTTTGGCTAGTCGGTCCGTTACTAACGGTAATGAATTGGGCACTGCCATTTATGTCCATAATGGTGCTACTTTTAATTTACTTCCTCCACCAGGTGGTTATCTTCAATGTTCTCCCATTGAATTGTCCATTCCAGGTGGGGGCCTTTTATCCATATGCAATTTTTATAACCAACCTGATTTTAACTAGGACTTATCCCTCCTCCCACCCTTTCTTACCTTCTTCCCTAGCCTTCTTTCCTTCCCTAGTACTTGTGGTTGGAGATTTTAATGCCCATAGTTCTATATGGGATTCGCATTGTTCCACATCAGTTGTTCCTGGTTCCCATCTTGAACAGTTGCTGCAATCTAATTTTTGTTGCCTTAATGAGGAAGGTACATCTAAATTTTTCTCCAAAGCCCATGGCACGATGACCTCTACAGATGTTTCCTTATGCTCTTCCACTATTGTTGATACAATTGACTGGCGTGTATTAGAAGATTCGTACTCTAGCGACCATTTTCCCATTATTTTGTCATGTTTAACTCCGCTTCCGTCCCATGCTCCTCCACGATACAAATTTCGCAAGGCGGATTGGGAAGCATTCCATCTGCATACAAGATCTGTCCCTCTTTTCCTGCCTTTAAGGGATCATGACGATCTTGCCGATCATTTTACGGCATTCGTTATTGACGCTGCAAACAAGTCCATTCCGTCCTCCTCGCCCCGTCCCATGACAAGGAGGGTCCCGTGGTCGACTGATGCCCTCCAATCACTGGTTAAACATAAACATGCTGTTGGCCGTAGATTAGATCGCCTTAATAGACTCTATCGTTTCCTCTCTACACGTCGTCCTTTGCACCCTGATGACCTCGCATCCATGATTTCCCTTCTCATGGATATCATGGTCCTTAAGCCACTTTATAATCGGTTAACCGCAAAGTTCTGCAAAGAGGTCAAGCACCAGAAATCCATTTCTTGGCAAAATTATGTATCTTCTATCTCTTCTACTACTTCCCTGAAAACTATCTGAGACAAGTTCGGTAAAATTAATGGGTCACATTTCCGTCCTCCACGCCATGCTCTCCAGTACAATGGTCATCGAGTTCACAGTCCACAAGAAATCTCTAACATTCTAGGACGTCACCTAGCCTCGGTCAGCAGTTTAGATGTTCTTCCTGCTACCTTCTGCCGTCGTAAAGAGACTGCTGAATCTGTATCTATGCATTTTGAGACCTGATAACTGACCTATGCACTGATAACCTTACATATAATCAACCCTTTACGATGACTGAATTGGAGGCTGCTCTTGCTTCTTGTTCGAGCACCGCCCCTGGCCATGACAATATCAGTTTTGAACTACTTAAACATCTTGTTCCCCTTGCGCAGACCTATTTACTACAGCTCCACATCTTTCCCCGTAGAACTAGGGCAGCTGAGAGCGCCCATGAATTTACACTTTCTCCTCCACAATGCAGAACTTCTGCTTATCAGAATTCATTTATCCCCAGAGCTACTACTCTTTGGAATTCACTTCCCTCGAATTGCTTTCCACAAACTTACAATCTACAAATGTTTAAATCCAGTTGTTACAAAAATTTTATGAATGGAGGATGCCTTTAGGCACATGGACCTTTTTGTTTTATCTGTGTTTTTCCTTCCTCCGTTCATTGTCTCTTAAAAAAAAAAAAAAAAAAAAAAAAAAAGCTTTATAATTATTTGTGGGTTAATGGACTCTTTCCACGATCTTGGAGACACGCTGAGGTTAGCCCTATAGCTAAACCGGGTAAAGACCCAAGTCTTCCCACAAATTATCGACCTATATCTCTCACCAGTTGTCTCTGTAAGCTCATGGAGAAGATGGTGAATGCACGTTTGCTTTGGTGGCTCCATGGACATGATATTATTACACCCTCTCAGTTTGGCTCTCAACCCAATAGGTCCACTCTTGACTCCCTTACCCATTTCGTCATATATTCGGGATGGGTTTACCCCCAATTAACGACTGTAACAGTTTTCTTTGACATTCAAAAAGCTTACGACACCACTTGGTGTCATGCGATACTCCGAACCCTTCATTCCAATGGTATTAAAGGTCACCTCCCGGTCTTTCTCTCTAATTTCCTCGACGACCGTACCTTCCATACTCGGATTGACACTACTACCTCTGCCTCATTTTCACTCCAAAGTGACATCCCGCAAGGTAGCGTTTTAAGTAGTACCCTTTTTGCATTGGCGATTAATGATATCGTTAAACAGTTACCCCCGGGAGTTAAGAGTAGCCTACAGTATACGTAGATGACTTTGCCATGTATTATTATTCCCATAATCTTCGCCATTCCCAGCGAGTGCTTAACATCGCCATAGAGCGAGTGGTGACATGGGCTTCCTCAGTAGGTTTCCGCTTCTCTGCTGGAAAAAAATAAGGCTAGGCCTATCTTGTTTTATAAAGATAAAAGGTGATTACGAAATCAGAGCATAGACTTGCGATTTAATAATAATAGCATTGCTTTCTGTCAAGAAGTCAGATTTCTAGGTCTCGTCTTCGATACTCATCTGAACTGAAAGTCTCACGTCTCTTATGTTCGCGCTAAGAGTTTACGTGCCCTCAACCTATTGAAACGGTTGTCTCACACTACGTGGGGTGCCAAACGATCCACCATGTTGATGCTATATAAAGCTACAGTGTTAACTATCATTGATTATGGGATTCCTATTTATGGTGCTGCATCTGAGGCGACCTTGAAGCTCTTAGACTCTATTCATCATCACGGCCTTCGATTATGTACTGGAGCCTTCCGCTCTTCACCCGTTATGTCCCTATTAGCTGACAGTGGAATTCCCTCTCTTAATCTTCATCTGGACCTAGTCGTCATGCGGAGAGCTCTACGAATCTGTGATAGTGATTCTCCTACCAAGCAGCTATTTCACGACGATGCCTCATATTCAGCTGGTCTTCATGTTCCTCCCTTCCCCATTCATGCTGGTCTACTTCTTCGGTCAACGGGTTTGGATTTTCAATTCCTTCCCCCTCTTCCCACTTTGCCTCCATGGAGTTTACACCCTCCACAAGTTTGTACATACCTATCTTACTTAACTAAACAACCTTCCACTTCACCGACTGTGTTTCGACAGCATGCCATAGAACACATTCGCCGCAAATCCCCCAATATCGCCATCTATACTGATGGGTCCAAATCCGATTCAGGTGTTGGATGTGCTGCCGTGTCTCAGGACCACCAAGTTCAGATATCTCTCCCCATACAGTCAACGGCTTATACCACTGAATTGTTTGCAATACATGCTGCTGTTGACATAATCTCTCGCTATCCCCCTCAGCGTTTTGTCATATATAGTGATTCTCGGAGTGCAGTTGAGGCTATTCGTGGCTACAACCCGCGTAACAGGCTAGTTGCCAAATTACAACGTTCTCTTCACGATTTACGTGTCCGACGTTTTTTGGTCCAGGTATGCTGGGTGCCTGCTCATGTTGGACTAAGAGGCAATGAGCTGGCTGATCAGGCGGCAAAAGACGCAGTTGGTTTGCCAGTTACTCACAACCAACTGCCAGTGGAAGATTGGTTAACGTCTATACCTCCTATCATCAATCAACGTTGGCAAACTTTGTGGGCCTCTCAACCTTCTACTAATAAATTACGTTTTATCAAACCCGTTGCTCACATGTGGCAGATATCATCTCAGCCCACTCGCCATCTTGAAGTCTTGTTGACTAGGCTACGTATTGGTCACACCCGTTTAACTCATGGTTACTTGATGTCGTCTCCTCCACAACCAGTTCCTCAATGTGCTGCTTGTGTTACGCAACTCACAATTCGACATATTCCGACCTATTCCGCCATATTCCGCCCTACGTCCTTATATTTTGGTAAGAAGTCTTATTCTAATATTTTAGCAGATTCCCCTTCTTTTTCTATGACCCCGTTTTTACGTTTTCTTAAAGTTGGTCCCTTTTACACTCGTTTTAACTTATAATCTCCTTTTTCTGTCTCTCCTTCCTTGTTGCCGGTTTTTACTGTAACTGCCCGTTTTAATATTTGACCCGATATGCCTTCTTATAACCTAATCCTTCGGGCCAGCCCTGTGAGAGTTTCAGATCGAAACTCAGTGGTCATCAACATCTTGACTCCTTTCCCATTTGAGCAGCACCACTGAAGAGGCTGACACTCGGATTTTTCTGCACGCTAAGGATGCATTTGCTTGTGGGTATGAGCGTGTTGTCATCAGTTCCCAGGGCACAGATATCTTGGTCCTTGCACTTGGCCACAGATCCGAACTGCCTCCAGAGATTTGGATTCTTTCTGGTACTTCAAAAGGTCCAAAATACTTACCTGTTCATGCGATCAGTCTAGCACCATCAGTGGTTGACAATTTAATTGCATTCCGTGCTGTCACTGGTTGTGACACAACCAGTTAGTTTGCAGGTAAAGGGAAGCATACCTGTTGGAAAGTGTTTTTAAGAACATAAGAAAAATGGAAATCTGCAGAAGGCCTATTAGCCCATACGAGGCAGACCCCTTCTTCCCTATTTTAAAGGAACCTGGCATGTTACAAGTAATTGGTGGGTCTGCAGAATGCAGTTAAAATGCCAGAAAGGGGGCAGACAAGTTTGTGTGCCACCTGTTTGGATATGGTAATTGTGAGTCTGTGAATGAAGTTAGACTAAAGATGTTTGTGAAGGGAAAGTCCTCGATAGAAGCCCTACTGCCAACACAAGATGCCCTCTCCTTTCATCTCCATCGCAATAACTGTCAAACCTTTATCTGGAAGACAGCACTAACCAATGACACACACCTACCCTCTCCAGATGCCATGGCAGATGGACATGGATGGACCTTTGAATCTGGGAAATTAGACCTGTGCTGATGTCCCTGCAATCTGTGCAAAATCATGTCTGGCGTTGGTCAGTTGCTCTTGTAAGAAGGGGTGTAGTCCAAAACGATGCAGTTGTCTAAAAGCTGACTTCAGCACCTGTACTAGCACATGCAACTGTGATGGTCTGTGTCAAATTGATGTAGATGATTGATTAACAGTGAAATGACGATGGGGACAACAAAGTCTTAAGTCAATAGCTAGGTTTCCGAAAGTTCATCATTTCCCTTCCCAACTGTCCCGATGCCTGCAACTCCTTTTTTATATTAGAGGTGATAAGAGAGATTACATAATACTACAGAGGCAATTGAAATTACTTTGGGAATTGTTGTTGTTGTTGTTGTTGTTCCCTAAGCTGCCTGGCCGAACAGTCCCGAGTCCCTGAGGAAGGCCATGGCCACGATCGGGCTTTCCCACAGAGCTCTCATTGAGTGTAGATGGTGTTGTTGGCGTAAGTGGTTGTGTGAAATGCAGTCTTCTATGATGTGTTTAATGGTATGGGGTGCTGTGTTACATCCCGGGCAGGCGTCGACAACGGAGTCATCCAGTCTCTTCTGATAGCTCAGGAGAGCTGGATGGTGTCCGCATCTCAGCCTGGCCAGGTGGACTCTGTCCTCGCGAGGAAGGGAGGATTCGGAAGGATGGATTTCGGGAGGTCGTGCATGCAGCTGCGTGTTGTCTGTGAGTGAGTGGATGGATCGGTGAGAGATATGAGTATGGATGTGCTGCTGGAAGTTGGTTCGGGGTGGGCAGGGAGGGAGAGAGGACAATAATTGTGTGTGATACCGTGTGCTGGGTGTTGTTTTGATATTTCTTGGTGTCTGTGGGTGTGTTGCCATGTAGTTTAGTGGGTGGTCTTGGTTCGTGGAGGCTGCTGCCAGGAATTGAGTGCCTCTCATGTCCAGATGGTCTTTGACTTTGAGGATTTTTGTTTCTTGATGTAGGTGATCTGTGGGTGCAGTAGCTGTGCAGCCTGTAATGATCTTCAGGGCTTTGTTTTGAATAGTCTGTAAGGTCTTATGATGTGTTTCAGCTAGGTTAGAAGCCCAGGCTGGGCTTGCGTATTCCATCACTGATCTTATGTATTGTTTATATACTGTGGTGGTAGTTTCTTTGTTGTGTCCAAATTTTGTGTGAGCAAGTGACCTGAGCTGGGCGTTAAGTCTGGGTGTCAGTTTCTTTTTAATGTTTGTGGTGTGCTGTTTGAATGTCATACGAGTATCATATGTTACTCCTAGGATTTTGGGTGTGTGTGTATGTGTTAGGGG
This sequence comes from Paralithodes platypus, assembly GCA_032716605.1. Taxonomy (NCBI): domain Eukaryota; kingdom Metazoa; phylum Arthropoda; class Malacostraca; order Decapoda; family Lithodidae; genus Paralithodes; species Paralithodes platypus. The sequence continues at coordinate 44,831,486 of CM064506.1, forward strand.
TGTGTTGTTTATGGTGAGTTGAGGGATGTATTCGTGTTCTCCTGTCCAGCTTGTGAGCAGGGTTGCGGTGGATTTGGCTGGGGCTAGATTAAGTCTGTTTGTAGTGCACCAGCCATGTAGTGTGTTGAGATAGGGTTGAAGGAGATCTGTTGCTCTTTTTGGGTCATGGTGTGTGCATGTGAGAATTTGGGAATTGTTATATTTAATAGTGATTATATTTAATCATTGACGATGTTGTCTATTAGTATAATAGTCTCCATTCAACACCCACGTCAGTCGTTTGAATCAACCGCCGCGAGGAAGATCAGAGACATTCATCATAAGTGCAACGCTACTTCTCTTATGGTATCGTCATAGATTGGGTACCCACTACGAAAAAACTTCGTAAAAAATAAGAGAAGAATAAAGGAAAAGATTAAATAATTTAATCAAAGTTATAACACGCTTCCCACTTCGGTGGATTTCTTGCGTTGTGGCTTCTTGCCGCTCCTCGCCAAGCGCACCATTCGTCCTTCTCTTCTTCACGGGCAACGGGATAGGTTGTGTGCCCCGCGCTCTGCTTCATTCGACGTTCGCTCAATTCTCGTGAGTCCTTACTCATTTGTATATATCGGAGTTGTAGTGAACAAGGTTTAGATTAGCTAGCACGGGTTATCACATTGTTGCCCGTAGGAAGTGTTAAATTACGGTACTATTCAGGCACTAACGTGTTGTGTTAAGGACCGACGCCACATGTGTTTTTTCATTGGTTCTGCTGTGGGCATCGGTTTTTACACCATACCCGAAAGAGGATTAATGGAGCTCCGATCTTACTCTCAACCATCTGAACAATTTTACCAACACACCTAAACTTCGTTAAATGCGGAAATAGCCTCACGAAAATATCATGCCCTGGTGGGGGCACGAACTCTCGACCCTTGGGTGTGAGGCAGACACCTTACCAGTTAGACCAATAGAGACATCCCACTTGGCCTGTTCGGCTCAGGGTATTTCTGCATCCGAGGTCTGTTTAGGCTAGCCTACTTTCACTGACTTTACACTGCACGCCTTAGTTTTTGCTATTCCTTAGTTAGGAGTCTTTTGTTTTTCACGAGCTGTTCTTCAGTCCTGTGTTTATGGCCTAGGGGCCTTTTTCTTTTTTCATTTTAGCAGACGCGCCGGTCTAAGGATTGTCACACGTGGTGTGGAATCTTCTGGCGTTTGAGCCTGCTCGGAGGCCCCTTTCGGGGCCTCCGAGCTTCAGGGCTTCACCTGCTTCATGCTGTCCGGGGTTGTCTTCAGGGTAAGTGCGTCCTTCTTGAAGGGTGTGTTACCTCGTGAGAAGCCTCGTTAGGTTGTTCTCGTTAGGTTGTTCTCGTTAGGAGTATACTTTATCTTTATATGATATTTTGTTGTGCTCCCCTTTCTTGTGCTCCCTGGGTGTTAGTGTTGCGCACTTTCCGGGAGTTCAAGGAGACGTCCTTGCTGCAGGGGTTTTGTGGTTGGTTCTCTCTCAGTCTGGTGCCCCGGCCTGAGCGTTTTCCTCTTTTGGGGACCCGCCGGTCCTTAGTTCTGCGGTCTGAGGTCGGTTGCCGCCGTGCCGCCGTGCGGTCTCTTTTTGCCCTTTTCCCCTGTGTTTATTCTATGTTTTTGGTAGTGTGCCACTACACCTCCTTCCGGCGGTCTTGCAGGGCCGGCGGATGGAAACGTATCCGTTATAGATACAGTATCGGCTCGCCTTTTTTACTTACCAGTTTACCCCGTCCGCCACCGGCTCAGTGCGTAAACGGACCAACGGCTGCTAGCGATTGTAAGTTATAGCATGCAGATATCCGCTGAGTTCATGGTTCATTAAACTCTGACCCATGTCACAGGTAGGCAGGCTGATGTGAAACTCCCCCCACGATTGAAAAGGGTGGGGGGGGGGGGGGGGGGGGCAGATTCTCACCACCTCTTAGGAGTCCGGAAAAGGTTTGAGGCTGTTGCCTAATGTTTTTCTGACGCCGGGGGGGAATAGGATGTTAAAACCTCTTGGGTTTTCCTTATGAGCATTGATTCCTGGAAATTTTCTATTTCCTGACCCCTTCCACGTTCCGGGCAGCTAAGGAGACAGCGTTCCCGCCGGGGAGGCGAGAGCGTGACCATGCCTCTGTTCTCAACTTGTTCGATGCTTACGTGCCTCTTGGTACCAGTAGCGGCGCACAGGCTCTGTATTCGATGTGTCAAGTGTTTAGACAAATCCTCCTTTTTATGGACCTCACGGAAATGTCCGGTGTGATCTGACCTGTTTGAGGAATGGCTGGCAAGCCAAGACATGTCGTGTTTGTTAACTCTTATAGTAATTAAGAACAAATTTGCTGCGTACGTTTCACGGGTAGCAAACGTAGAATTGTCTTGTGATAATGCTGAACTATTGAATTAATTAATCTTTATTCATTCAACGACACCTCAGTCTCTCAGGCACAGGTCCTCATTATACCAAACACGAACTTGGTGTCACCCCAATCTTCTATGACCTCTGAACAGAGCTCCCCTCCCCACGCCAAGCAGATTCACTTAGAGTCACCGGAGTGTGTGCCGTCACCCCAGCCGGAAACATCCGCGGGACTGCGGCAGTGGGCGTCCAGCTTGGAGTTCTTACCTGACCGGAAACGCAAGCTATTTAGCCCAAGGCTTAATGAGAGAGATGTAATAGGTCACTTTAGCTCTAGCTCCCAGTTTTATCAATCTGATGCACAGCCGGTTGCCTCGACTTCCACTTCGGAAACGCCGGGGGGTTTCCCCGGTCTTTTCGAAACGGATGCCGAGAGACCTCATTCTGCAATGAGGATTAGGAAGAATGTCAAGGTGAGGCTCCAAGGCTCTAAACTCGTGCTGATTAAGGGTTATATCCCGGAGTCCAGAATGGGGCTAGATATATCTCAAACGTCGGAGGCCCAAGGCCTTAGTAGTGTTACAAGTCTTACGACTCAAGCGCTGCAAGCGGGAGACACAGACGCAGAGGTTTCAAGGTCTCTTACTACGCCGAAGGCGGTCACTTCACAAAGGTCTAACCCCAGAGTAGACCCTACATCGACGGGTCACTCCGTACGGGCAACTCCCATGAAATCAGTCCCAAGGGACATAAGTCTACAACCCTCTAGGGAAACCACTGAGTCGCCGGGGGGGGGGGGGAAGTAAAAGAGTCGCCGGCGAAAGGTTCCCTCTCCACAATTAAACCTAGTGGTGATGGGGTACTAGCAAAGTCAAGGCCCCTAGTACAAGTAGATAAACATCAACTAGAGGAGAAAGGTTCAAAGTCTTTGAAACGGCCGAAACCTCAGTGCTTTACATCAAAACAATTAGACGATCTGTTGAATAGGGTGTTACAACAATGTGCCATTTCAAAAAGACATCAGGAAGCCCCGACAGAGGCTACGGTACCTCCGCCGGTGGACGCTGTGCCCACCTCCTCTAGGTATGACGAAGTTTTGCTTCTTAACTCAGTTCCCCCCGCGACAAGGGCGTTGCCAGAACAAGTTTCCATCCGCCCTTTGTTACCAGCCAAAATTAATATTATTGCGGACCCGGATATCATCAGGGCCCCGACAATATCAAACTTATCTCTCCCCAATGCCGCTAGGCATGGGCAAGACTTACCGGCCGGCAGCCAGGTTCACTCCCGGCGGGGGGGTGAGTCTCTTTTTAAAGGGGAAGGGTCTAGTAGTTCCTTGCTAACTGACAAGCAGGTATCTGGCACTAATGTGTCTTCCGCGGGCAGGAAGGAGACTAGTTCTGGCCCGCTGACTCATGTCGATAGTGCGAGACGTAACGTACATTCTTACCTACACCATAAGACTAAGTCCCCTACAGTTGATAAGGCGGCTCGAGATCCGGCGGCTCTCCCGCCGGATCTCGAGGAACCCATGGACTCTCAGTCAGTAACTCAACCTCAAAAATCTCGGTCAAAATCGGAGGACCAACCTCGGACTCATAAAGAGCCAGGCAGGTTGTGGCTCCCAGTAACCGCATTAACTAGAGGAGAGGGGCACAAGTCAACACAGGGGGAGGTTCCGGTGCCAAAGGAATGGGCTATAGAAGTGAATCGAAAAAAGGTCTTCAGGGCAAAAGACGCACAAGGAAAGGTGTTAGAAGTGCAGGTTCAGGCAGTGCCCGACCTGGCAAATTTTCGATACTTTGTGTACAACCCTGGTCAGTTGACCTTTTCTCCGCCGGATGACCCTAGTCCTTCCCCTCCTCTCCCAGATGTCCCGGTTTGCCCTGATTGCTCTCAACGCTGTGGCATCAATGGGTGCCACTCTATAAAGTACGACGAGCCTAGCGTAACTTTTCATCGTTGTAATCCTCATCAAGACCGAAGGGAATTAAATCTGGGTGAGGTGGGACATGGACCTTGGGTGACATGGGATCAGGAGGTCCAACAATTTGCTATTGATATGACGTCCAATACCTTGTTACCGGTTCCCCCACCGCAGTATACTGAGTTTGACTGGCTAAAGCAACAGCCCGGCGGGGTTCCCAGGGCTATTTTTGAATTTCTTATTGCTCCCCAATTCGAGGCCAAAGATTTTATGCCCCCTTTTATCGTCCCAGATCTTATGGAACTCCAGAGGGAATTCCTAGTCAGAGATAACGCCCATCGGAAATTTATTAGTTTTCCCCTCACCAGAGATACGGCTCAGGCCATTGCTAAACCAATCCCCAATCCACCAAGGCAAAGGGCCGAAATAGTCAAAGCTTTTCAGCAATATCTTCTACCGCATCCGGCACAATCCTTATTAGACATCCGGACAGCCTTATTTGAGGCAGTCCGAGCAAGGCAGCTAATCAGACTCGGTATGGTACAGGGGTTACCGGTGAATGTTTATTATAGAGTTGTTTTCTGTCCGGTACTGACGGCAACTACAGTTAATCCTCAGACACAGAGAGACGTAAGAATGATGCTTCAAGGGAGCAAAGGGGCTCCCAAGTAAATAACTCTTGAACTTTACATGCATTTGATGGCCGGCGATCGCCGGACGTTGAACTTTTACAAACTACATGAGTTACAAATCCTCGAGTCTTTTTTCCTAGTGGGGTCGGTTTTCCCACTTAAAACATTCCTGTTTTCTCCTCCTCTCTCCTTAAGGCCTGGCTGGGGCACAAGGTATCAAGGGGGGATTGTCTTTACCGCACTTGGGCCGCGCCTAAGACTCTCTGCTCTGATTCAAAGTCCGGACTGCGTCCCGGCGGACGATTACCAGACCAGGCTGATCACAAGCTGGATCGGACAACCAGGGGTGAAACAAGTAAACCTTCCATAGAGGTTGACTGGGAGGTTCACCATGCGGAAACACTAGGAAGCTCGTCAGACAGTTTTGTGCCAAAGCTCAGACCACTCCAGAAAGATTTTTGTTAAGACCCCACTCGAAACCTTACGCGGGTCGGTAATTCCCGAGCAAAACGAAGAGCTAGACGTCCGCCGGTGGCTGGCCATCAGCTATTGGGGGTTACTAGTGATTTAGGGCCACTCAAACAAGTTTCCCTGATCTTAGCCATTACTACCTCTCCGATGATGTACATTGCTTTATGCTAGGGGGCGCATATCAAGGAGACACGAACTACTCCTGTCGGGGAGCCGGATAGTTGCTGGTTCACCTAGGTCAGAACTGTGATGTTTTCTCCCAATTAAGTACATATTAAGCTCACTTGTTTACTCGTAACACAACAAGGGCAAGTCAGGCCCCGAGGACGGGTTTTTTTTTCCTTAAGTGATTTATTTTTTCTGCACTACCAGTTTGCTCTGGACTCCAGGCCGGAACGCCGCAGCGGATTGGCCTGGATCTCACAATTTATCGGAAGACATTTTTTGTTGCTCTCGCCTAGACGAGAAGACTTGGTTATACTCCATTAGCAGGGGAATGGTGTCTTAGTCCCCCCTTAAATTTTGTCCCTGGAGGCCTGACTAGTCGACTTGTGCGTACGTGGGTAAGAGGTTTTTTGTTCCTGTCACCGGCAGCATGAGTAGCTCAGGTCGATTATAAGAAACTAACAATTTACAAAACTAAGCTCTCCTCAAAATTTTGAGCCCTTAGCCAATCTCAAGTATGGGTTCGTGTGCCTGCGCACATCCCACCCCCTCACGCAGTATGTGGAATAGACCAGCAACCAGACGATTATTTATCTCCGCCGCTAGCTTCCAGTTATTCCATGGCTTCGGCCCACATAGGACACCACCATCAAAGGGACCCGGCGGGAGGTCCCTCTTGAAGGGTTAGGTTCTCAGTTACAGTTTTTTCATACTAACAATTAGTCATACAAGGAAGGGCGTACTGCTTACCTCTGGTAACCCCTAGCAGGGTACGAACCGGTCTCAGATCAAATCCGTTCTTCCGAAGGGCGGATTTTGTCAGCACAGCCCTTCCCTTTTTTCCGGGCATAAAATTCTTGTTCTATAGCCGGCAGACTATTTACTATCCCTTTCGGGAAGTAGAGTGGCGGCGACCACAGAAACCATACACGGAGACCGCAGTTCTCTAATGAGTAATTGTTTTTTTCAGTCATGTTTGTTTCAGCCCCCGGATTACTGAGCTGCTCATGCCCCGAGAATTAAAATTGTTTTATCCTTTTTTGAGTCAGGTTAATAACATGTAATTGGTAGGCTACACTCTGTCTGAAGTTTGGTTTAAGCCGGCGGACCTCACTCCCCCGGCATGTAGTGGCCGGCGAGTTGCGGTACATTATACTGGCATGTGAGCTCCTCCGGCGTATTATCGTGTTTTTTCTAACAAACACAATATGAAATTCCTTAGGTAATATTTGATCCATAATTAGAAGTTTAGCGAACTACTTTATCTTTTGTATCTATTTAGCCACTCGCAGGTTTTCAACCTGAGCGGTTTTCTTAGTGAAGAGAGAGTTTCTTGAGACACTCTCTCTTCACTAGTTTGTTATTGGGGTAGGTTTTTTCACGGCAGTTGGGCTGTTTAGGTTATGTGATAGTTCGGCCCATAAATGGGCTAAGAAAAGGGGGGGGGGGGGATGAGGGTATCCCAGTACACCCTAAGGTTAAAGCCCCCCTCGCCGGAATCACACTGCTACGCCGGGTAGAAGTCCAGACGTTGCTTCCGCCGGGCAGAAGCCTGAGCATTACTTGTAGTTAAGAGCTAGAAGCTCTAGATTTTATGTTAATTTGAATCCATAATTATTTTAAGAGCTCCCTTAAGTAAGGTGTAAGAGCTAAGTTAAGTTTAGAAACAAGCTATGTAAAGCTAGTCAGATTATGTTTTATGTATAAGTTAAGGTTGGCTATCCAAGAGGCATCGGGATAGCTTGGTGAGTGTTGAAACTTGTCAAGGGTCTCAGTTATTTTTTACCAGATGATAAACTATGAATAGTGTAAAATCTGAAAAGAGTGATAGGGAGTTTTGTATTAGCTCCTCTTATCACGATTTCCAACAGTATCTCATGTAAGAGAACCTGTTTTTTTTCGAGCAGGTCTTCTTCGAAGCAACGCACTGCTCACACTCTTTAATATTTTTAATATTTCTATATTGTATGCAAACAATAAAATAGCTATTCTGTTATACAAATTCTTGACTATACCTTGCGGGTTCGGAGGTTTTGAGATATTGATGTGAATGTCCACCTCCAGTCTTGGGAATTCAGGCAACATCGTCAATGATGGAGGGGCCACTATTAAATTATAGGTTTCATTCCCGGAGGGAAGTAGAGAACACCTAATATTTAGTAGGGGCCCCGGAATCATTGACGATATAGGCCCTCCCAGCCATCCCCTTCCCATTCGCTTGATATCTTGAGTATTATCTTGATATATCAGTGAAGGACGAATGGTGCGCTTGGCGTGGAGCGGCAAGAAGCCACAACGCAAGAAATCCACCGAAGTGGGAAGCGTGTTATAACTCTGATTAAATTATTTAATCTTTTCCTTTTTTCTTCTCTTATTTTTTACGAAGTTTTTCCGTAGTGGGTACCCAATCTATGACGATACCATAAGAGAAGTAGCGTTGCACTTATGATGAATGTCTCTGTTCTTCCTCGCGGCGGTTGATTCAAACGACTGACGTGGGTGTTGAATGGAGACTATTATACTAATAGGCAACATCGTCAATGATGGAGGGGCTCCTACTAAATATTAGGTTTTCTCTACTTCCCTCCGGGAATCAAATCTATATTATGGTATTTGTTCACTGAACTGCAATTTTTTCGGGACGAGTTAATTTATGTGAAAATAGGGCTATATACATAGGCTACCCCCAGAATTTCACCCCTAATTCATCCAGGTGGTTGAAACTTGACTAAAAACTGACCAAATATGCCTTTTACACATTCCATGCACTCAATGTACCCATTCTGCAAAAAAAAAAAAATCTTGGGTATGATTTTATAAAAGGCTCATTTTTTGGGGGTAAGGGGTCAAAGTAGGGTCTGACCCTTGTCACCCCCAGGTGAATGGCATATTATATTTTGTTATCAATAAATTTGTTAGTAAACATAATAAGCTTCATTTTGATGGTTAGTTTGTTTATTTAATACACTATTTCACCAAGTTACGGGCATTTTTATTCCACCTTCCCTCAAAATATGGTCCATTTTGGAAATGACCGATTTCACACAAAAAGACACAAAAAAAGTTAATACAGGGCCATAAGGCAAAATCTCAGGTGGCATCCACCCTGGGAAGATGCACCCCCCTATAGACCAATGATTTAAGGTTGATGCCAGTTTGTAACCAAATATTATTTTGATTTTGTAATTTTTGGTCTCTGCCTCTCTACTATGTATGTATGTTGTATGTAGTCCTGATCTCTCATTCTTCGCCCTTGATCACTTCTTTTTTGGTGCTGCAGTGTAGCAGTTTTTGCCTCATCCTTCGGCCCTGCCCTATAAGAGTGCTGATATGGAGTTCATGTGGTATGGCTGAAATGACGACATGGCGAGAAATAACTGCGTGCCATCACCTTCCAAAATGTTATCCACTCCTGCCCTTCCCTACCTATCTCGCCTTGATAGTTGTCCATATTGATCTACTCCTTCTGGCCAGCCCTATCTAAATAATCATAGACTTGTAAAAATTCCTTCTCGCAGAACAATATAAACAAGGCATACAATTATCCTTTCAATTAAATGGTAAAAAAATCCTGGTATCCTCACACAAATTGTTTAGCATAGGAAGGATATTTGCCGGTATAAATCAAACACAAAATTCAGGGAATTGGGATTCCATTAATTATACTGTACATACATTTATACATACATATAATTTATTAAAGTATATCATTAACTCCTCGATAGCCCTGACACAGTAGAGGGTGAGGGCTGGTCTGATCCAGAGTTGAGGTTTGGCATCCTCTACCCAACTTTAGCCATTTCTGTCTGTCTCTTTTTCTCTATACTTTTCCTTCTAGGTGCTGGCGAGATTGCCCGATTGGGTAGCACTGCAAGGGGGGCTGCGGACGGATGTGACATTGGCCCCGGGGGTGCAAGCCCATGGGCTGATGATCCTCTCCCCCACTGCCCTCTCAGAGACAGATTTCATCTCACCCTGGCCCCTTCGTGGGCCCGAACATCTTTAGCGGCTTCGGTCTACCGGACTCGGGACTTTTCGGCCAGAAAGTCTGGGGAACTACAACAACAACAACAACTCCCAGCCACAGATGCAATCCCTGCATGGTCAAATTCCTAGGCAAGAGATCACCCTCAAAGTTAACCAGGCGAGGAACATGCTCCAGCAAAAGATTAGCTCAAATCCACTAGAGAAAAAAAATATTTTAAAAGGCCTGGGTACACAGACACAGGACAGACATGGATGCACGTGTGAACCCTGATCACCCACATTTGGCTGTGGAAACAGAAAGGGTTATCCGCAACTGCAACATAACATTTATGTTGGAGTCTCTGGCTCTAGTACCATACCTTCAGGAACCATATAAGACTACTGGGAGCAGAACACTGCTCCCAAGTACAGATCCGTACGTCCTTTCTGGTACCCCGGGCTATATTGTCAACCACCTTGACGTGATGCTGGAAAGTGTAAACAATATTTATGTGTATGAAGGAGACAAAAGGCAATGCTGCCTGTAACAAGTGTCCCCCTCAATGTTGAGAGAGTGATAGAGAGCCAAATTCAAGTTACATACATCAGTCAAAATATCTGGTCACTGACCTGATACACTTTCCAGCAAGCAAAGATGCATTCACTGACAAACACATTGACCATAGAATGTCGATGATGGGCGTCCTCACTTACCATGAATATACAGTGTGTATATATACAGTATATATTGAAATGCAGGGTGTGAAGGGAATTCATGGTCTCCTGAAATATCCCCAGGCTACCTTTAGGATCAACTTTTCCTGGTACCTGGCGCGGGGTACGAACCTCTGAAGGGAATTTAACCCCCCTAAAAACCCACAGGTTTTGAGATGCCTTGGGTGGGGTTCGAACCCTGGTTAGTGACCCAACCATCACCACCAGGCCCGCGCGCTAACCCACTGTACTACCACGGACGTACTAAAAGTATAGCAACCTTAGTCCGATTTTTAAGAACCAGGTGATAGTCTCGTGGTGTTATCACGTGATGAGTTTATTGGACTTACCATCTACGACTATTTTACGCTATACCTGACGTCAACTCGGGTTAGTATTATTGTGGGTGCGGGACATTTTCGAGGGCATTACATATATATATATATATATATATATATATATATATATATATATATATATATATATATATATATATATATATATATATAATTTTTTTCCTGGTATACATTACTTTCATTGATTTTATTAATTAGGTATATTTGTAAGTTAATTGGTGGGTTGGTGAAAATAATATGAATTCCTTAGCTGAATAATATAGTTTGTTGATAGTCGTCAGCTCATTGCAATATTTAATATTTTAATTTGAAAGGGTGGTAGCCAGGAAGCTTGCTCTATATAAATTACAATAGAGATGGGATTTTGTATTGGAGTCTTGTTATGAGTGGCTTTAAATACGGCACAGATGATTGGTAAGCTCATTCAAATGACTATATCTTCTTAATGATAGAATCCAAGATCAACAGGTAAGGACAGTAAGGATTTTAAGTGCCAATCATGAACCCTGGCAATATTTTTTGGATTGTCTCCAATGAACCAATGACCCATACAGTATCTAGACATTCAAACGAGTACGACATGCGGCTGCTGTGAAGGCGCTTATTGTGAAAAAATGGCACTAGGAAGAGATAACAGCTGAAACTATTAACCCTTTGACTATGGGAATGAAATTGGTGGTGGGGGGGGGGGGGGGCAGACACCGTAATTCCCTTGGTCATGTTGCCCGGGCTTGACATCTACCAATAACATTTTGACAGTGTAGGCTCTCGATCCCCCGACCCTTTGATCAGCAGCCGACGCTCTACTGAGTATGCCACGGCTCCGTTAGTAAAAGTAAGCGGTTAATACTCCAGGGGTATACCTTTAACAAATGCCTTCCTAACCTACATAAAATAGTTTAGTGATACCCAGAATTTATTGAAAATATCCGTCCCCATACTGTAAGGCGGCACTGTAGATGTATTATACCAGAGTAGATGTGTTGGTTATATAACACGGAGTAATTATGGCTGAATGGTTAGCGCACTGGACTATAATCAAAAGGTTGCAGGTTCAAATCCCAGTCTAGTTAGAGGGAGATTATATTGGGATAAAATGTGTGTTGTACTTATTATCAGCACCTTACAATTAGCCTAACGACACATTAAAAAACACTCTTACTATTTCTAACACACCATGAATTCATCCATAAAATACAGAAAATACTTGGTGAGATCATTACAAGCCTTGAAACAGCTGATGGACTGTGTATAAATTAGTGCCGTGCTTAACACCATTTGTTGGCACACATGTAGGCCTTGAATCACAGGCTAGTGGCAATTATTTGTGAATCAGAAAGGTGAAACATAAATATAAAAATTCTTGTTGTAAATGAAAAGGAAAGATAGGGGTGGGTGGGGGGGGACCTCAGATTTTTCAGTACAATGTGCAAGAGTTTTATTAAGCCCTTTCAGGATAGGATGGAGTCAATTTCAATATCTTCTGGCTAACATTAGACGATTTTTTTTTTTTTGGAAGGACTTTTTATACTCAATACAGTAGGTTAAAACCTTCAAATGAACCCTTTGACTTCTGCATAGCCTTTCTAAACTAAAATAATATCGCCTCATGCTAAACAGGAGATGAAGAAAGACGTCATCGCATATGGAAAAGCTTCAATACTTTTGAAATATTTGTTTTACTAATACAACCACTATTTGATTCAAGTTAGCGGGGTGAATTGAAGTGTTTATAGAAGAAGTCACAGGTTTTCTGGAGCGGTACAGTTGGCGTGTGTATTTTCCGGGTTTTCAGACAGGCCGAACTGAAGGGCGATCACCAGGTACGTCACCACAGAACTGGCAACCTGTAATAAGTTCAACGATTAACCCATGAACTGCTAGAACCTGTGCAAAATAAAAGGTTAAGATGATGGAGGGACGGGAGGTGGGGGTATAAAAAGGGGGAGGAGTGGAGGATGTGGTATGGAGAAATGCCACTATTTTCTATGTGTCACCCAATTTATAACCATGGATCTAATACCCGGAGGTGACATACCAAGGTGTAGAACTGGCGTCAGTCCAGCAAGTTTATCAGCTACATGTATCCGAACCTTGAATCCACTACAGTTTATCATACTATTTTTATTATTTTTTGCTTTTTATTCTTGTATTGATTAGTACGATTGTACACGATTAGGAGCGCCAAGATACAAAAGACATTTGCAATAAAAGCGAAAGTTATCACTATCAGTCAGGAAATTTAGTTCTAGCTACTCTTTGACTCGGATACAGTGGCTCAGGTACTATCAACGACAAAAGTTCGTTCCTCCAACCAGTCACTGAGTGAATCCGAAATGCTTGGGGCTTGACAAACGAAGCATCTGAAAGAAGTGCTATTTACGCCCAATAAATGCTTCGTTTTTCGACCCCCAGGTGATTCGGATTAACACAGTGGCAGTTTGGAGAACAAACATTTGTCGTTGATAGTACATCCACTGAGATGGGGGATAAAAGCATCAGGGAAAAAGGAAGGAACACCGAGGTGCAATGAAGGTGCACTAAACGACCCCCAACAACTCCTGTCACCACGCCACCAAGGCAAGAGGACACAAGAGCCTCCTCACCACGTCAGGCCCGGGTCGCCAGCATCGCCTTGCCACTTCCCCCGACCCCAGGAAAGGACCTAACAGTAAGGTGGTCCTTGACTTTGAGGACTTTGGTTTCTTGATGTAGGTGATCTGTATGTGTAGTAGCTGTGCAGCCTGTGATGATTTTGGGCTTTGTTTTGAATGGTCTGTAAGGTCTTGTTATCGAGTTCCCTATCATTTAACCCTTTCCAGATCTGATTTTGCATATATTTTCTGTTTTTTGGCTGTTATTAGACGATATTATTCAGTTAGGAAGGATATATCTGTTATACCAGGGTTTTACTGGGGTTGTATTGACTTTATAGGTAGATTCTTACTCGACTGGAGAAGCTGAGAACATACAAGAACACAAGCACGAAGGCAATAGAGGATAATATAACAGAGTACAAACATAGATTATTCTTATTCACACAAATCATATAGGTAGAGGTGCAATGTTACATAAGACATGGATAGGTTATATATAACAGCACGATCGAGGATCCTCTAGGTGTCTCAAGGGGAAGATATAGGCAGGTTCCGACGATCTCTGAAGACATGGCTGCCTGGTATTCCCTAAGACGTCCTGGTCCGTGGTGGTGGTCCTGTCGTGTGACGGTGACAGAAGGCAGGGAAAGACTTCCTTGTAGATCTTCTGAAGACTGTAGATGTTAGGGTCTTACATGAAAATGAGCTGTTTCACCAGTGTCTTACTCTCTCTCTTACAATCCACAGACCTAGACTTCTATGTGAGTCTCTAGAGGAACTTTTATGATGGAATCTTGGAATTGTTACGAATACGAGCCGTTACACCAGTGTCTTACACTCTCGTATTGTAAGAACTAAATATGGAGTTGTTACACCAGTGTCTTACACCCTCCACTACAAGTCCTAACTGAGAAGGAAGCCGTTACACCAGTGTCTTATGCTCTTCCAACCAGCCTTCCTATGTTTGTGGGTTTACTAGAACTAGAGCGCTCACTCCGTGTTGCATACTCTAATTATAGTAAAGTCCTGTACCAAGGTAATGTAAAAATGTTAGGTGGTCACCAGTGTGGTCTAACAAAAGTACGAGCAAATCCAAGGTACCTTCGAGATTTTTTTTAAGTAGTTGCACTTTTAAGTAGTTCCACCAGTGTCTTACTCCCTCAAGGCAATTTCTCAGTAGAGATAATCCCAAGTCTTCCAGATACTAGATATTTTTCCAACTGTACTGCTAAGGGATTTGGCTGGAGAGGTCTTACCAATTCCGTCGTTCTTCCCGGCTGCGCATCTCGGGCCTAGAAGGGCGGTTGTGCTTAGAGGAAGGTCTATGTCGATGGTGGTAGTCCTTCTCAGAATTCGCGCAATGGCGGTGGTGCGTCCCTGGGCAAGATGGGCATGTGGTGGTTTGGCTTTTAAAGAAGGTTTCTCTTCCCTGACGTTGGTAGTGGACTTCTCTGGTTTCCCTTGTAGTATTGGTTGTTAACCTCAAGGTTATGTCTGTTACAATATTGGTAATAATATTGTGAGCTAAATATATAATCTACAGGCGAGCCGATATCAAGGCATGGTTTCCTAAACCTCCCTTGACGACAAGAAGCATGTAACCAGACCCCCCCCCCCCCCCCCCCCCCAATATATGTGAACCCCTATCCAGTGTGTCTCATTAAGAACCCGATATATATACCCATATCAACATGGTGGCAGCTGGGTAAGCAGTGTACGTGTGAATGAAGTACTGCTGACTAAGTTCTACAGCTGAAATAGTGAGTTATCCTTGGATTTAACCTAAAAAAGTCGAAAGATATGAGTGATGTCATGGCATCCACTTCACAGCCTTTATTCGTCTGCAAGTCTGAGATTGAGCAAGCAGTGGCGTGGAGGCGTTACAAGAAGAAACTCGATCTTTACATCATCGGCAACGGTTTGAAGGGTAAGAGTGATGATATTAAAATAGCGAAATTGTTGACTGGAGGTGACATTCTGCTAGATATCTACGAATCTTTTGGCATATAAGATGAATCTGCCCTGACTTATGCAACATTAATTGGGAAATTTGACAAGCATTTTTCACCAAGAGATGAGCAGCTGATGGCGAGGTACAACTTTCATGATAACAAGCAAAGGAAAGATGAATCCTTGGAATCTTTTATCACTAGGCTGAAGACTTTGGTAAGACACTGTGGATATGGAGAACTTCAAGATGAACTTCTGAGGGATAAAATTGTTTTTGGTTGCCAAGAGGATACACTTCGGGAAAAATTCTTTAGGGAGGATAGCCTAACTCTAGATGTTGTACTTAAGATGTGTACTGCCTATGAAACTTCAAGGAGATCAATGACAGCATTTCGAAGTGACAAGCAGGAGTCTCTACACAAACTCAGTGCAAAACCCAAGAAGAAGAGTAATCCACAAACAACAAAGACTAAGCCTAACCTCACGCAGTGCGACTGGTGTGGTTTAGCACATTATTGGGGTAAGAAGAACTGTCCTGCAACTGATGCCAAATGTCATAAATGCAAGAAAACGGGACACTATGCCAAGAAATGTCCAAGTAATGCAACGACCGGCGGAGCACCAAGAAGCGCAGCGACAGGACGCAAAAAGAAGACATCGCGCAGAGTCCATGCGGTAGAAGATGGAGACACAGAAGAAAGCGACGACCAGAAGATAACTCAAGAGGACGGGAATACATCATGAACGTATCGACCGGATCCAGAGGAAAACACATAATGGCTAATCTCATGGTCAACGGTAATAAAGTGAAGTTCCAGATCGACAGCGGGGCAAGTGCGAATGCCATTCCAAGTCATCTGGTACCGGATGCAGAGCTACAGCCGTGTGAGTCAACTCTTCAAATGTGGAACTCTACTACAATTCAGCCGTTGGTAAAGTGTAGGATTGATGTCCGCAACTGCAAGCAACCACAAAGGTACTATTCTGTTGAGTTTGTTGTTGTAAAACAGGTTGTTACACCAATTCTTGGTAAGCGAGCGTCTGAGAAGATGGGATTCATCACAGTTAACTATGAAAACATCTGTGCAATGAATGACATCCTAACAGACTACGAAGACGTATTTGCTGATGAAGTTGGCAAGATACCAGGAAATGTTCATCTAACAGTGGATGAGTCGGTGAAACCTATTGCAATTCCTTCATGTAGAGTACCTTTGAGCATCAAGTCGAAGGTTAAAGAAAAACTGGAGCAGTTGGAGCAGGAAAATGTCATTACTAAGGTCGACGAGCCTACAGAATGGGTAAGTCGAATGGTAGCAGGAACCAAGAAGTCGGGGGATCTGAGAATTTGCATTGACCCTCAAGCTCTGAACAAAGCACTCATAAGAGAGATGCACCCTCTACTGGTAATCGACGACATTCTGCCTGACCTTGCAAAAGCCAAAGTTTTCTCCAAGCTTGACCTCAAGAATGGCTACTGGCACTGTGTGTTGGATGAAGAATCACGCAAGCTGACAACATTTCAAACACCGTATGGGAGATACAGGTGGAACAGACTTCCTTTTGGTCTGGCTGTAAGCAGCAAAATTTTTCAGAAGAAGCTACAACTGGTTCTGGATGATCTACAAGGCATAATTTGTGTTGCTGATGACATTTTGGTCTTTGGAGTTGGTGACACTGATGAAGAAGCTGCAAGGGATCATGACTCAAAGCTGAGAAACCTACTGGACAGATGCCGAGCAAAGGATCTGAGGCTGAACAGAGCAAAGACTGAGCTTGGTAGTACAGAAACCACATTTCTAGGTCACAAGATCTCGCGGGATGGTCTGATGGCTGACCCAAAGAAGATTGAAGCAATCGTGAAGATGCAAGCACCAGAGGATGTGACTGCAGTACGACGACTGTCTGGAATGGTGAACTACTTGAGTAAATTTGTACCCAGTCTATCGGATGTCATGGAGCCTATGAGGAAGCTGACCCATAAGGACACCGAGTGGAAGTGGACAAGAGAACACGATGAGGCGTTCAAGAGGACCAAGAAGATGATGACCCAAACACCCATCTTACAGTACTACAACCCAGAGCAAAAGTTGGAGATTCAATGTGATGCATCTCAAAAAGGTTTAGGAGCAGCGTTACTTCAAGAGGGTAAACCAATCGCATTTGCAAGTCGAGCACTGACTGACACGGAGACACGATATGCGCAGATAGAGAAGGAGACTTTGGCAATCGTCTTTGCACTGAACAAGTTTCATCAGTATTGTTTTGGGAGGAAGACGACAATCCAGAGTGACCATAAACCTCTAGAAGCTATCCAAAATAAGCCGTTGTCAAGTGTACCAAGACGACTGCAAGGGATGTTGATGAGGATACTACAGTATGATGTCGAGATTGTTCACAAGAAGGGCAAAGAAATGTATCTAGCCGACACTCTATCAAGAGCTTATCTGCAAAACACAAGAGATATGCAGGAAGAGGTGTTTGAACAGATCAACATGACAGACTACGTACCCATCCGAAGTGAACGATTGCAAGAAATCCGTCGAGCAACTGAGGAAGATGAAGCATTGCAACTATTGAAGGAGATAATTCTCAAAGGATGGCCAGAAGACAAGAGTGAAGTAGAGACCATACTAAAACCATACTTTAATGTACGAGCAGAACTGTCATTTCAAGATGGATTGATCTTCAAGGGAGAACGTGTTGTAATTTCTACCAGTCTACGTCAGAAGATGAAGTCCGCTATACATTCGTCACATATGGGAGTTGAAGGTTGTCTACGACGCGCAAGAGAATGTTTGTTTTGGCCAGGAATGAATGCAGAGATGAAGCAATTCATTTCAGAGTGTAAAATTTGTAACACATACTCTACAGCTCAACAAAAAGAACCTCTGATGACTCATGAGCAAACTAGCCGACCATGGGAGAAAGTAGGTGTAGACCTTATGACAATCAAGAGTCACAACTATCTTGTTACAGTGGACTATTTCAGTAATTTCTGGGAAGTTGACTACCTGGAAAACACTAAGTCAAGCGCTGTTATCAGGAAGTTGAAGGCGCACTTTGCAAGATATGGACTGCCAAATGTACTAGTTAGTGACAATGGTCCGCAGTTCAGCAGTGAAGAATTTCAAGAATTCGCGGAGAAGTATGACTTTGAACATCGAACGAGCAGCCCACATCATTCCCAGTCTAACGGTAAAGCAGAATCAGCGGTCAAGACGGCGAAGAAACTGATCAAGAAAGCTGTCGAGAGTGGTGAAGATCCGTTTTTGGCGATTCTAGACTACAGAAATACGCCTATGCAAGATTTGGAAGAGAGTCCAGCGCAACTCAACTTTGGTCGACGTACGAGGACGTTACTGCCGACTACTAGCAAGTTGTTGGAGCCGAAAGGAATTATGTAGGAGCGAGTGAAGCAGAAGAAGATGCTGAAAGATCTCAAAAGCAAGAAGTACTACGACAAAGGTTCGAGAGTTTTGGAACCATTGGTTGAAGGTGACGTGGTGCGAATCAAGCCAACATCACTAGGCAAGAAGAAGTGGGAACGAGGAGTTGTAACCAGGAGATTAGACGAGCGATCGTATGAAGTGGAGACAGAAAATGGAGCGATAAGACGAAATAGAGGTCATTTACGGATGACAAGTGAAAACGCTGACATAAGAAATAATGGAAAAGTCACTAATACAGACAACACCACAACCATTAGATCTACAGATAGGAATTATACAGATATATGTGTTCCAGTCTACACAAACAACAGACACGTGAGAGACATACACAGTAGACTTGATGAACCTGTCACTACACATGAGAACAGGACGAGTGTGAGACGGAATAGGAATGTATTACCTACCAGGTACCGAGAGTTTGACATGACCAGATAAGAGTACAGTACCGGTAGGACTGATTGCATGTCTGACTAACAGTCCAATACTGGTATGAGATGAGGCACTGGCAGAAATGTAAATGCTGGATGAGAATGTTACAGGATGAGAAAGATTATCTAAATGGAGTAAGTGAGTGAGAATACGACTGAAGCCACTGAATGAGGAGTAACCTAACATTACAGTCTGAATGATACAGGTTTTGTAATGTGAATGGGAGTGTAAGGATATTATAATGCAGATCGGTATGCAAAGAAATTGTAATGCGAAAGGAAAGAGATTGGATGATTTTGAGTACGGTACTGGGTATCAGGATCTATAAATTTAAGTCAATCATATAACCTTTGTTACTAATTTACTAATCCTGCATGATATAACCAATAACTTTGCATGAAACATTTTGTAATTTTCAGAACATTGAATATTAATGTTCTAATGTACTAACTTTACTAATATACCAACAATTACTAATCCCATATAATCTCATAAAATAGATTCTTTATGTTTAGTTGGCACAAGGGTATACAATATATTGTTGTATCATATATATTCACTATTTGTGGATATTCTCATGTAGAACAGTATTATCAACTAATAATTAACCTACCTCACCTAGTCTTGTAATACCATATCAATAGATTTGACTAATATACCTCATCTACTTCATATCTCATATTTACATACTAATAGATTAATATTCTAACAAAATTAATCACATTCCATACTGTACTAAAACACTAATTACTGTACCGGTAACATACTGTATACAGTACAGTACCAGTAACTTAACAAATCATAGTACTGTACAATTTTATAAATCATATTGGTACTATTATTACTCTAGCTCATGTGCCATAATAGAATAAGCATTACTTAATAATCCTAGGGGACCTCAAAATGTCAAAATATAATTATTCTTATAATACCAATTTCACTGGTAGCTATCTTCTCAAAAGAGAGAGGATGTTACAATATTGGTAATAATATTGTAAGCTAAATATATAATCTACAGGCGAGCCGATATCAAGGCATGGCTTCCTAAACCTCCCTTGACGACAAGAAGCATGTAACCAGACCCCCCCCCCCCCCCCCCCCCCCAATATATGTGAACCCCTATCCAGTGTGTCTCATTAAGAACCCGATATATATACCCATATCAACAATGTCCTTTCCTGGGGTCGGGGACAGTGGTGAGGTCATGGTGGCGACCCGGGCCTGATGTGGTGAGGAGGCTCTTGTGTCCGTTTTTCTTGGCGGGGTGGTGACAGTAGTTGTTTTGATGGTGGTGTTTCCATCTCTTATTTTGCTTTTATCCCCCATCTCAATAATAATACAAAATTAATATACATACTGTAAATGAGCAAATTAATATGCCCATCCCCCCTTAAAGTGTATTCAAGCTAACCTGGCAGAAATTGGTACCGCTGCCTTTCTGTACATAATTTTGTATAGCCTGAGATAAGGAAGAAAAGCGTGAACAAAAGGAACGAAGGAGATGAGGCCCTGCAAACAACAATAACCACTGCCACCACGCCACCAAGACAAAAAGGCACAAGAGCCTCCTCACCACGCTTCGCTCGGGTCGCATGTATTACCCAGGCACTTCCCCCGACCCCAGGAAAGAACATACCTGTGAGGACGTCAACAGACAATGATGCACAAACCAGAGATGGCCACTCAAGACATCGTGTGGAAAAAATAGTGCATACAGCTCAACACACCACTAGCCCTTCTTGCCCTGAGACGCACCACCGCCATGGCGTGGATTCCCAGAAGGGCTACCGCAGTCGACCCAGACCCTCCTCCAAGTACAGCTGCCCCTCTAGCCGCGAAATGCCCCACCGAGGAGAACAACGGAAATGGTAAGACTACCTCAACCCACCTAATCATCAGTAGAGTTGGAAGGATATCAGTACCACACAGGTCGGATTGATAACCAGAAGACTTGGGCCTGTTAACCGAGAAATTGCCTTGCGGGAGTAAGACACTATTGTAACTAATCAACACATCTCGAAGGTATCTTGGATTTGCTCGTATCCTTGTTGGACCACACTGGTGACCACCAAACATCTTTGCATTGCCTTGATACAGGAATTACTTTAGCTAGAGTATGCAGTACTGGCCAAACACTCTAGTTTTAGTAAACCTACAAAAACAGTAAGACTGGTTGGAAGAGCGTAAGACACTGGTGAAACGGCTTCCTTCTAAGTCAAGACTCGTAGTGGAGGGTGTAAGACACTGGTGAAACACCTTCCTACTAAAGTCATACAAAACGAGAGCGTAAGACACTGGTGAAACACCTTGTACTCGTATAAACCCAAGATCCAACATCAAAGTTCTTCCAAAGATTCCTGTAGGAAGTCTAGGTCAAGGACTTGTAGTGGAGGGCATAAGACACTGATGGTGAAACGACTCCCTACTTAAGTCCTACGATACGAGAGCGTAAGACACTGGTGAAACGGCTCGTATTTCGTATAAGACCCCAATATCAAAGTTCTTCAGAAGATCCTCAAGGAAGTCTTCACTAACTCTGCCACCGTCACATGGCAGGATCACCACCACAGACCAGGACGTCGTCAGGAGTACAACGCAGCTGCATCCTCAAAGACCATCGGAACCTGCCCAACATCTCCCCATTGAGGCGCCTAGTGGATCCTCGATCGTGCTGTTACATAATTACCTATCCATGTCTAATGTAACATTGTACCTTTAATCATATGTTACTGTCGAATAAGAACAATCTATGTTTGTACTCTGTGTTATAGTATCCTCTATTACCTTCGTTCTTGTGTTCGTGTGGGTCTCATTTTTCCCAGTCGAGTAAGAACCTACTTAATTGGTCAATACAACCCCAGTAGAAAATCTGGTGTAACATAGCCAATATTGAATAAAGGCGGTATAGAACGCATTCAAGGCAGTATAGGAAATACAGAAAGGCAGCATTACCAATTTCTGCCAGGTTGGCTTGAATATACTTTAGGGCATAAGACTGATACCGCATTCCGTGTGGACAATTTGGTCTTAACCCATTTAGTACCAGCGACGTGCTATTCATTATATTCTGGCAACTATTACACGATTATATTCACCTTGGGAAGGACGTCTACCAATTAAAACGCTACTTACTATCTCATTTAATACTTTAACTTACCATATATCCTTCCTAAGTTTAATACTTTAACTTACCATATATCCTTCCTAAGTTTAATACTTTAACCTACCATATATCCTTCCTAAGTTTAATACTTTAACCTACCATATATCCTTCCTAAGTTTAATACTTTAACCTACCATATATCCTTCCTAAGTTTAATACTTTAACCTACCATATATCCTTCCTAAGTTTAATACTTTAACCTACCATATATCCTTCCTAAGTTTAATAAAATTGTCCAAATGTAACTGAAATTAAATAAAAAATACGTCACCGATACAGGAAGGGTTAACTCTTTCAGTACCAGTGACGTCCTTTTCATTATATTTTGACAACTTTTAGACGATTTTTTCCAACTTAGGAAGGACGTCTACCCATTAAAAGGCTACAGGCTATCTCAATTAATCCTGTCAGCTACCAGGTCAGGTCAGGTGAAGGTATTGAGGGATAAGCCTTTACAACGGCACCTTGTAGCTACTTTCTACTTTTCCCATTTTTCTGAAGAGTATAGAGAGGGGAGAAGAGGTGTTGGAGAGAGAAGAAGCTGTTGGAGCGGCTTTGTTATTTGTGTTATTAGTCTGTATCATATATCCTTCCGAAGCTTCATAAAATTGTCTAAATGTAGCTGAAATCAAGCACAAAAGACGTCGCCGGTACACAAGGGGTTAAAATTATGTATTTATTAGTCACTCGCGAACTTAGTGATGTTTATGTTATAATTAAAAGTAAATCGACACCAGACTGTACAATATATATGTACCCTTCAAACCTTCCCCCTCCATGACGCTAATTGATGAAAAGTAAACCAAGTGTTCTGGTGTTTTGTCAAAGTATGGATTTTGGCGTCAATTAAAATTATAGGGGAACTATGGGTGATGGTCGTATGGATCAATCATTATAGCTTACAATGGACCTGGCCTTTTTTGTTTCTTTCTTTATTTTATTTTTGATTGTTTTATTTTCATTTATTTTTTATTTTATTTTTTAGTTCTAGAGCGTGAGTAAATGGGGTTGAGGGGAGAGATAAATGAAATAAATAGATTGACATACAAACAAATATCTACAGGATGTTTCAAAATATAGTGTTCATAATGGCAGGAACGTGTTCTCCAGACAACACGAATGTTATTCTATGACCCTCGAAGGGATTTTGTTCTGAGTTATTACACATATAGGCCTAATAGTTATCGATAGAAAAAAAGAAAGGGATTGTATAGATATTTCTGCTCTGTATTTCACTCAGTTTTGCTTACTAAGGTATCATGAGCACCATTGTTTCATGGTGTATATCGAGATGCTGCATGAAACTATATTTAACTGAATACTAAACCGGCAGAACACACAGCGTTTTCTTCAAAGCAGATTGGAAGTGCAATAATGCTGAAAACTGTCCTAACAATCGCAAAAGTCAGCACTATCATCCAAATATTACAAGAAACAAACTTCTTGATGTAAATTACGTAATTAGTTTGTATAAAATATGTGAATAAGTTCGTATGTATTGTAGGTCTGGAAATTTCAGTTTCCACTCTGTATAATTTTTATGTTTGTTTTTTTTTGTATCTATCGGTACCTTTTATATCCGTATTATCTCCGAAATAACGAAGACTCACCCCGAAGGTCATAGAGTAACATGGTCATATTTTTATTAGGCATATGGGTCGTTAAAAGTATATAAACGTTTGTTTAAGCACCCTGTATATATATATATATATATATATATATATAAAGTATATATAAAGTATATATACTGTGTAGTGTGTACACATACTATGAATGCCTCATATTCTATAAACCCTATCAAGGATGGAAAGTGCTCAATCCTCTACTCTGATGGTCAGAGAACCCTATAGACTAGTGGCAGGCTGGTCACCCACCAGAAAAAGTGAAGTCACCGGTTTCTCTGGAAACTCCATCACCTCTCAATGACTATCACAAGCTTTTTTACTTTTTCCAATTAATAAAATATAAATAAAGTAGACGTGCCGTTTCGCCCAAAATCAAAACGGCATACCGAACTCTGCGATGGGTCACCATCATCACTACTAGTCACTATCACCATTACTATCATCACTACTACTACTCTCACCATCAACACTACTATCAACATTATCCCCACTATTGCTACATTCACTTCTAATGTCAACTAAACTAACTTAACCTAACAAATGCGGGCAATTTTTTTTCGCCCCCTAAACGATGGCGTTCCATGTGAGTGTGCCCCTACGGAGCACACACACACAGAACGCCATCATCATTGCTTGGGAATAGGTACAGGGTGGGGGTGGGGGTCCTGAGGGGGGGGGGAGGGGCTGGTTGAAGGGGGGGGGGGGGGGGGGGCTGGTGGGAGAGGGAACCTTATTTTGGACCTAATATAATAACTATTGCACAGATTCAAACAATCTTTTTTTAATTACTGTCGCATTCACGCACCAAAGGTTCGTGTGAAGTTTGGTGAAAATCCGTCGAACGGTCTAGGAGGAGTTATCGGACAGACAGACAGACATTTCGGCCGGCATGTACCACTATACGGGGGGCGATGCCACTCTGCTTACGCAGAGTTGACTAGTTTGAAATAATGGCCCTTTTTATTAGGTTTCCTTAATGTACAACCCTGCAAAAGTCCCTGAACACTCAGCCAAGGATACCCCTTTAATATGCCGCACAAAAAGGGTATGGTTCGCTGTTTCTTTATGACCATGCCCTTTTGCCCACCTTATTTTTTGTCTATGTTTGTGAGGGAGACAAAAGGCAGAACTGCCTGTAGCGAGTGCCTCCCCCAGTTTTGAAAGAGTGACAGGGCCAAAATCAAGGGACGTTCGAGCCAAAATGCCTGGAGTCTGGACACACGTAGTTTGAAGCAATTTAGGTCATAGGAAGAGGGAAAGACTGATTCTGGGAGATAGTTCCAGAGCTCAGCTGTTGAATAGAAGAAAGACTGAGAGATACGTTTCACTCTTGGGTTGGAAAGTTGCACAGAGTAGGGGTGGGATTGTGTTGCAAAACGGGTATCACGTACCCTACGTAGAGGAGGTGGTATACACTGGGAGAGCTCTGAGGAACACTGATTATTGTAGTAGTGATACAATTGCGAGAGAGATGCAATATTGCGGCGAAGAGAGAGAGATTGCAGAGAGTTGGTGAGTGGGCGGGAGTTAATGATACTTATCACCTAGTGGGCAAAAAGGCATGGTCATATAGGAACCGCGAACCATGCTCTTTTTGTGCGGAAAATTAAAGGGGTCTTCTTAGCTGAGTGTTCAGGGACTTTTGCAGGGAACTGTACCTGCCTTACGTAACAATGTTTCCAGGTGTTAGTGATGGGGTATCGAGTGGAAGACAAACATAAAACACACATTCCTTTATACCTGTGGAAGGTAACCAACTTGCTCCATCGATTCACCAAACACGGATGTATTTTATTGTTTTCATGTTAGTGTCTAAAAAATTTCTTTGTTGTGTCTGGTGGGGATATTAGATATATATATATACAGTATATATTTGTCTTTTCTACAATGTCATTCATGGGGAGTCTGACTTAACCGGCCCGTATTCTTATTAACTTTCTTTTATTATTACTAGTATTGTACGAGTTTATGCAGATTAAGAAGGACCGACTTGTGAGTTCAAGGGTTAACTGAGATAGATTATATTTGGTTCCTGTGGTTCCGAATTTAAGAGGAACTAGCAGGGGTACCCGGCGTTGCCCGGGTTTAAATTCTACCATAATCACTTTACTACTACTACCATAATCACCATCATCAATCACTACTACCACAATCATCACAATACTACTACTACCATAATCACCGGCCTCGACCTCCCTGTGCCTCATTAAACGGCGACCTTGATTTCGGCCGCTAAATGACCTCCGATTTTGGATCTGACCTCATCCGTACCCCCATTTTGGGGGGCTGCGAACAACTTTCGTTTCATACACCTTTTCGATCGGAGGCCTCCTTCTGTCCCAAACGGCCATTGTTTTCATTTTTTTTTCAATTTCGGCCTCGAAACGACCTCCGATCGTGGCCTCGCCCTCTATGACCTGACCCAGGTCAATTGACACCCACATGCAAAGTTTCAGCTCCCCAGGTCTAAAACTGCGGCCGCCTCTTTAGAACACACAGACAGACAAACAGACACACGATCTGATTTAATAATATAGATGTAGTTGTATAAGTCTACGGTAACATCCCTTAACATTTCAGTAACTTTCGTAGGATCTTAGCGTCTCTCTCTCTCTCTCTCTCTCGGAACGGTCTTTTACCCTTACACTACTCTTTAGTGTATATTCTGAGAAATGTTGCATTATTTCTTATTTTTCTGTCAATACAAATGTTATTTAATTCCTCCATATTCTACTAGGCCTAATCTTATCGATCCAATTATTTAAATCATATAACTTGATTATCATTATTGTAATAATAACTCTGCTCAGATAATTTTCGCTGAATTGCATGTTACTGGTTGTGATATTATGACTGGGAGTGGTGAATTTTGTGTTGCCTAATTCAAGTATAAATGTTCATAGTGTACTGTAGGACAGGGTGTCAAACGAAAGCCGATTCCTTTCTGTTTAGTCTTTATTATCGTATATGCAACGCTAAAAGTGTGGTGTATACTGTATAGTTCAAATTAAGTCTTTAGAAACGATAAAATGACAAAAAAAAAAAAATCCATGTTAATGTCTTTGTATTCCTTCTCATATTCATACAAGTCTTCAAACAAAATGGCTCCGGTTTGACACCCCGCTGTAGGGTGTATAACAAATACCCGGGAATTGGCCATTCGTGAATTTCGGGCTATAAGGAGGTTCAAACTGTAAACGTCGATGTTTACAATTAGTACGAGTATTTGAATGCAAACATGTGACTTTAGTAAATTGAACTACATACTGTATATTAAACATATTTCTGATCCACTACAAATCCTCATATTTTGTGTATAGCCTACCTGCTTAACATATTTATGATCCAGTACAAATCCTCATATTTTGTGTATAGCCTACCTGCTTAACATATTTATGATCCAGTACAAATCCTCATATTTTGTGTATAGCCTACCTGCTTAACATATTTATGATCCAGTACAAATCCTCATATTTTGTGTATAGCCTACCTGCTTAACATATTTATGATCCACTACAAATCCTCATATTTTGTGTATAGCTTACCTGCTTAACATATTTATGATCCACTACAAATCCTCATATATTTTGTGTATAGCCTACCTGCCTAACATATTTATGATCCACTACAAATCCTCATATATTTTGTGTATAGCCTACCTGCTTAACATATTTATGATCCATTACAAATCCTCATATATTTTGTGTATAGCCTACCTGCCTAACATATTTATGATCCACTACAAATCCTCATATATTTTGTGTATAGCCTACCTGCTTAACATATTTATGATCCATTACAAATCCTCATATATTTTGTGTATAGCGTACCTCTATCTATCTATCTATCTATTGCCTGACGTCATGATCCCCGAAGTGGTGGCCACGAACGAACCGCCCCCAAACACCTCTGTCCCCAGTCAGTCGACGCCCCTCCTCCCAACCAGCACCGCCTTCATTCATATACTTCCTCACTCCATCCTTCCACCTCTCCTTCGGTCTACCTCTCCCTCTCTGTCCTTCCACCTCACTCTCGTACACCCTCTTAGTCATTCTCTCGCTTCCCATACGTTCCATATGGTCGAACCATTTCAAGATGTTCCTTTTCACACTTTCCAGCATATCTACCTCCACACCTTACCTTCTTCTTACTTCCTCATTCGTCTGTCTATCCCTCCATGTAACTCCGCACGCACTTCTCAAGTAACTCATTTCCACCGCTCTCACTCTTGGTCTGAGTCTCTCCACGAACGTCCATGCTTCGCTTCCGTAAGTCAGTGTCGGGATTACCACACTGTCATGCAGGGACTTCTTCACTTCCATACTGACCACTCTATTTCTTGTTACTGCTTTCAACGTTCCTACAACCTTCTTCCCCTGGTGCACCCTCTCCCGCACTTCTTCATACACAGTCCCATCTTTACTCAACACACTGCCCAGATACTTAAAAGAGTTGACGATCTCCATAGCCTGACCGTTCAACTTCACCTCACACTCTGTGACTTCACCCCTTTCGAAGACCATAACCTTGCTTTTCCCCGCATTTACCTTCAAATTCCGTTTTTCGCACACTGTTCCAAACTCATTTACCAAACCTTGCAACTCCCATTCATTATCGCTCATCAGAACTGTGTCATCCGCAAAC
Organism: Paralithodes platypus; assembly: GCA_032716605.1. Taxonomy (NCBI): domain Eukaryota; kingdom Metazoa; phylum Arthropoda; class Malacostraca; order Decapoda; family Lithodidae; genus Paralithodes; species Paralithodes platypus. The sequence continues at coordinate 44,859,930 of CM064506.1, forward strand.
AGCAGTATAGGCAGCTTCCACTCATTTCCCTCCCTTTTCAGCGATACACCAACATCCACTGCTCTTCTAGTATTTCTTTCATGACTCCATCCATATATTTATTAGTGGCCCCTCCATCATTGACGATTATGCCTATTACATAAGGCACCCTCTTCAAACACTCATTTACCGTAGTTTGAATCTACCGCGCAGAGCATAAAAAATTGAGGAGCCTTCATCATGAGCGCACGCAACCTCACTCATGGTTCGTCATTATGAAATTGGGTACTCACTACGAAAAAACTGTAAAAAATAAAAAATAAAAATAAAATAAGAAGAACTATTCATAAGCTTTCCATAACTTCGTGGATGTACTTGTGTGGATCTTTGACCAGACGCTGACTTCAGGCGTCATTCTTCCTTCTCTGCTCTGCGCTCAACCTGCCCTGATGTGTCTCCCTACGCTCCGCTTGTTCCGCATTTGCTGCGTCCCTAGTGAGTTTTTTCTCATTTGTTTACTCTGGGATGTATCAAGTAAGGTTAAGATATGCATAGCAGGTGTGTCATGGGCGGGCTGCCCGCAGTTCAGTGTATTTTGGGTCGTGTGTTTGGGACGCCTATTTCGGGCGTACCCTCGTGGTCCCGGGGTGGACGCGTGAAACGTTTTCGCGATTTAGCTAGCCTAGTTATTTTGTTGGCTTTAACTATGCGTGATTAGGCTTCTTTTTATCTTCCTGATGAAGTTGCCTTATTTGTTTGTTTTCTGACGTTCCTAGCGTATTTTTCTTCACTTAGTGAAGTTTTTTCTAGGTCCCGTGTCAGTGCTTCCCTCTCCCGGGTATATTTCTTTGAGGTGTGTTGGCTGCTGTTCCTGTTGTGATAATATTCAGTGCTTTTTGTTTTATTACCACATGTTTAAGCGATACTCCGTCTGCTTAGGCCTAGCCAGCCTCTCGTAGCTTTTTACATGTACAAGTGTTATTGATTTATTGTATAAATATGTACTACTGTGTCATGTGTGTTCTGGATAAGTTGTGTATTGGCTTATTCCAGGCACTATTTGTGTACCTCCGATTGCTTCTGGTTGGTGTGGGTTACCGTTTCCGGCAGGTTTTCTCGATTGCTCCGTGAAAACCCGGCTGGTTCTCAGATTGCGTCTGGTGGGTGTGGGTTGCCTTTTCCGGCGGGTTTTCTCGATTGCACCGAGAAAATCCGGCTGGTTGCCGAGTTTTTATCACGTGTGGTTAAAATAGGCTAGTTTCCCCCAGCGAGTGGTGGCTTGAGGGCTCTCCAGAATTGCGTCTCTGTAGTGGGGCCTGTATTCAGGCTTACTATGTGTTTCCCGGCGGAAGGGCGTTACCCGGTTCAACTAGGGGTTCATGCGGACACCTGTTGACTATAGTTTTTCCCGGTTTGCAAAGCCGTTGAAGAACTGGGCTGTGTTGTTTTGAGTAGTCTTTCCACCCCGGCGATCTTTTGCAAAGAAGTGGGGATAAGAACAATTGGGGTTAACTTTTCTATTATTTTTCACCCGGCGGTTGAACCTCGGGAGGGTGGGAATCACGGATTTGCAAATTCGGTAGAATTAGCCTAACAATTGAGGGATACAATTAGGTATCAAGACATTCAACTCACGGCGATCTAATGATTAAGATGGGCTTAACCTGGCTAACTGCGTTATAATAAGGAGGCCGGCGTCTTAGTATGGGTTCCCGGTGAACGTTATATCACAGGGAAGGCTGTACACTTATAAAGAACTGCTCATCTTTATATCATGTCTGAGGATATTCTTAAATCTTTTGGACACGTAAAGTTATTTACAAATCCTTACATACGAACCTACAGGGTAACGAGAGGTAATGGTGGGGTATTACGTCTCGTTGCCCGGCAGTTCATTAACACTTGTGTTAGAACATTGTGGGGTAACCTTATGAGCATTAATTCCTGGAATTTTTTTTTTTTCCAGGGCGGAGTTCCGGCGGGTCCTCAGAGGACCAAGTGAGGCCCGGGGGGAGTTAGCTTTTAACCAGTCTCTGCCATGGCTGCTCTAGCCCCTGTTTTTGCTCTTTGCTCAACACCCTCATTTTCCGGAATCCCTATTTTTGCGCACACTCTGTGCATTCGTTGTGTCAAATGCTTAGACCGGTCACAGGGTTTGTGGGTCACAAAGAATTGTACCTTTTATAGTCAGCTGGGTGTTAAAGTATTACAGCATGACAATCTGGCCGCGGCGGTTGCATTACGCGAGGTCAGACAGCTTCTTACTAATTATGCGACTGCAGTGGCTCATAAAGCATTGCAGTGTGATAACGTAATTCTGTGGGACCGTTTGATGGTTCAGTACCCCCCAATTAAACGTCCTCCTTCCCGAAGTAAAGTCACTAAGCCGGCAGAGGCTGGGCTGGTTAAAGAGCTTCTTGCCTCCCCTGGCACATCTAAGAGACCGCGAGAGCCGTCTCCCCCGGCGACAACTTCGGAATCAAGAGCTAGGTCCAGGTCACGGTCTCCTCTCAGAAAGCAGACACATAGTCACTCGACTTCACCTTCGCGGAAGAAGAGCAAGACAGACAAGACCAAGGATAGTTCTAGTGATACATCTAAGTCGAGGCGGAGTCACAAGTCCTCTAAAAAAGAGTCTCATGTATGAAAGTCCTCCCGGCGTTCGCCGGAGCCTCGAACCTCGCTTTCTGCCTCTACTCCCGACATGTCTCAAGTCCAATCTGACAGGTCGGAAGTGGAGTCAGAGACTGTGGTCGGGGATATTCCGGCGGACATAGTGTCCCCAAATAATATTCTCACTTTAGATTTAGAGGGTTCTCCCGGCAGGGATACCCCGCGAGAGGGCTCGAGTGAGGGCTCAGTCATTGGGGTGGGGCCTGGCTCACAAGTAAGTTCCGACCAAGGCCGGGGAGTTTGGAGGTACTCCCAGCCATGGCGGGACAGCTCTCTGCCTTCTCAGGCAACTCAGGTAGAGGCTGAAGTCCACCGGGACGCGGAGACACCGTCTTCCATCCCTGACTTAACATGGCAAGGGGCCCCCGCCTCGGGGGAATCCTCTCAGGAGGGACCGGAGGCAGGGGATGATGGGTCTATTATTTCTGAAGTGGGTAATGAAGATAACTCTCAGAATAGGGATATTTCACCTAATAGTTCTTCATCTGCTCATTTTGTCACAGCGGATGAGATTGATGGGTTATTAGCGAGTGCTTTAACTAAGTTTTTTGGCCAGCAACCGGAGCCTCCTATGGTTGGTCTGGGAGCTCCCACGCCAACATCGACTGTCCGACCTCTGGCTACTTCCGTTACTTTGACACAAACTCTGCTCACTCCCCTTGTATCACCTACTATTGTTACTAGGCCAACTTCGGCGGCACTAACTACTTCCAATGTGCGAGTAGTAGCAGACGTAAATCCTCCCCCATTAGACAAAGCCCCGGTCAGTAAAGGGGCTATGCCTCTCTTATACGGGCCAGACGATTCGTGGGTATCACTGGTACCAACAAAGCCGGAGGCGGCACAGTCCACTATGTCAGGGGAGCTTCCGGTACCACGAGAGTGGGTAATCCAAGGAAATAAATCTAGGAAGTTAAGGGCTCTTGATATGCTGGGAAATGTACTTGATGTTAGTATTAAGGCCATCCCCAACTATTATACTCATGACTATTTTGTATATTCTTCTACACCTGCCCTATCCCCTGCGTCAGCTTCAAAACTGTTTTCGGACTGGACAAAACATGATGGGTTCAATGATATCAAAGCGCTGTCAGCTCTAACCCCTGAGTTGGGATTAAAGACATTTACTGACTCAGCCGCGAATCCAGTTTTGAAGGTGGAGCAATTGGGTTCGGGACCTTGGGTGGACTGGGAAGTCGAGGCGCAAAACTTTGCAACCACATTCACTTCTAAAGCTTCACACCAAATTCCACAAGAGAGCCATTCTTGGTTCTCTCTCCCAGTATACTCTGCCGGCGGAGTTCCCTCTGCTCTCTTTGCCTTTTTAGCTGCCCCTAAAATTAATCTATGCGAGCTTAAAGATCCGTTCTCTACACCTTCCACTGCTCACCTAGACCGGGAGTTTAGGCTACGGGGAAAGGCGTACAGACTTTTTTTCTCAGTATATTGTTACGCAACAAGTCGCCAAATCTATGCTAAGATCTGCTCAGGCTATAGCGGACACAGAAGTTCGAAAGGCAATCGAACTATCTAGACGCTTACTTCTCCAAATTTCTATTCAGTCACTAGGCGATATACGCACGGCCTTGTTAGAGGCGGTGCGGGCAAGACAAGATCTAAGGATGTCTCTAGTCCGAAAGCTCCCGGATAGGATTGCTAATCAAGTCATAATGTCCCCAGTTCTAACTGCCTCTTTAATGTCCCCGGAGGTGTGGAGGACGGTGTTTAACATGGCTCAGGCCTTGAAGCACAGTCCCGCCCCGTCTCAGAAACCTGCTTTCACTTTTACCAAGCCCAAACCAGTCGCTAAAGCTCAGTCTGGTGGGGCGAAATCCTTTCATTTGCCTAAATCCTCTTCCGCCCAAGGTCAGTACAGATACAAGCAAGGAAAGTCTTCAGGTACCCATAAAGGACAGAGGTATCAAAGGCCGGGTCAGGGCCCGTCTCCGGCCAAACCCGGCCAGTCGTCTAAACTTCCACCACCACCACCACCACCAAAAAACTAAGGTCTCCCTCACTCCCAGGGCCGATCTCCCGGCGAGTGGATCAGGGGGTAGTTCAGCCGGCGAACCCTTGTCTGCTAACTGGGTCGTTCCGGGCGAATCATCGCGCATGGCCTTTAAACACATGGGCGAGGATGGTGGCGCACGCAAAGGCATCACCTGGCAGTGGCTCCGGCAACCTCGCTTACGTCAGCCGACAAAGGCAAATTTTGTTTCATTAGAGGTGGAGTCACTGATCCAAGAGATGGTGGCCAAGAATGTTATCATCCCGGTCTCCCAAAATTACCCAGTTTTTACATCCAAACTTGTTCTAGTACCCAAAAGGGACAGTGTTCAGATGAGGCCGGTTGTAGACCTGTCTTATCTGAACCTCTATATTCACAACGTGTCCTTCCGGATGCTGACAGTGAATCAGATCAGGCTAACACTTCCGCCGGAAGTGTAGACCTGACGGACGCGTATTGGCACGTCCCGGTAAACAAACAGTTTCAACGTTTTCTAGCGTTAAGAATCATGCATCAGACTTATGTCTTTCAGAGGATGCCGTTCGGTTTAAACCTAGCACCTCGCATATTCACGAAATTAGTCCGGCAAGCCCTAATGCCCTTGTTGCAACTGGGGATCAGGATTTTGTGGTACCTAGACGACTGGCTGGTGCTGGTGGAGAAGGAACAATTATGCATAAGTCATGTCAACATAACATTAACTCATGTAAAAACTCTAGGATTCAAGGTAAACCTGGTAAAGTCAAACCTTGTTCCCTCACGAGTGGTTCAGTGGATAGGGCTGGTCTGGGACACAGCTGCTCTCACTCTGAGTCAGAGTGTGGACAATCGGAACAGGTTTCGCAAGAAACTGTTTCTGTTTCTTCACAGTCTGACTACGACACGGAGAGTCTGGGAATCTCTGGTCGGCTCTCTCAACTGGATCCAACTAACTGTAAAGTTGGGCCGGTTGAAAGTCAAACGTTTAATTTTGGAGGGCAACACATTTTTTACACTACTGCCGGCGGAAACATTATGGCCCATCCCAAAATTAATACACACCTTACTAGCGGTCTGGGCGAAGAGGGAAACATTGCACTCAGTCATGTCTTGGACCTCTCCTCCGCCGACGGTACGACGGTATGGGTGGACACGGATGCGTCAGGCACGATAGGTTGGGGCTTTCAGTCAAACCAAGGGCACCAGGGTCAAGGGCTCTGGTCCCACTCAGAATCCTCCCACATAAATGTCAAAGAGTTACTAGTCCCCTTGTATTTCCTTCAGGCTCACGGCTTTGCTTTGCGGGGCAAATCGGTGGCCTTCAGGATGGACAATCTGAATGCGGTTCACTGCGTTCAGAAACGGGTCAACGCGATCTCGGAGGTTGCTAAACGTGTCAGAAAAGATTTTTGTACTAGCCGACAAGCTGGACATTCAGCTTCACGCTTCTTATCTCCCCGGCGTAGCGAACGTCTGGGCGGACGCTCTGTCTCGGAGACAGAGCACAACAGTAGAATGGGCGCTCAAGCAACACATTTTCGACCTAATGATTGCGAAGCCTTACCATCCACAAGTGGATCTATTTGTGTCCGAGGAGACTCACAAACTCCCGCTGTACCTAACCCGCCGGACAACCACGCTGGCGGGAGGACCCGACGCACTGGTGACAGACTGGAACATGTGGAGTTCCATTTATCTGTTTCCGCCGCCAGACGCTTCTCTAATGTGACAAGTAGTAAACAAACTACAAAATTATCGGGGCGTCGTCTCATTAATCGCGCCCCTGTGGCCGGCGCAGGCGTGGTACCAGCAATTAAAGACGTGGTGCCCGAACCCGGTGTCGCTCCCGGTCGGGTATTTCCACTTAGACACGATTGGCAACCTAGAGACCTCACTGACTTTTGCATTATGGACATTCAGAAGGCCAAATGGCTAGCTCCGTATGGTAGAACCGTGACCGATAAATTCATGAATCAATATACACAATCTACTAAGAGACAGTATCATTCGCATTGGCAGTCTTTTACTTCTTGGATACTCAGAACAGAACAATCCGTGCCATCAGTAGCTTTGATTTTTAATTATTTAAACTATCTGTTTGAGCAGAAACAGCTATCAGTAGTAACGTTAAAGAATCACTTAACAGCAATTAGGGTGCCATTCCTGGACCTTACGGGTCTAACCATACCACTAGCGGAGGAAACAGGCTTCATGAGGGCATGTTTTAAGCTCCGCCCACCTCTCCGTCAGCTAATGCCTACCTGGTCTCTGGACAAAGCGTTGTCATTACTTCATTCCCGGCGGTACCAAAATACTGCAGATTTTGACTTACTTTTAAAAAGGGCAGCATTCCTTATGGCTTTAGCTACCGGGAACAGGGTGTCTGAGCTGGCGGCGATGAGCAACACACCTAATTGCATCAGGTTTGGTAGGCTCAATGATTGTATTCATATTGCTCCTTCCCAAGGGTTCATCGCCAAGAATGAGCACAGTGATCACGTGTTTTCAGAGTTCACAGTGCCGGCATTGAAAAGGGGAAAGGTGCACCATAATTTATGTCCAGTGCAAGCGCTTACCAAATATTTAAAGGTCGCACCTAGAAATCAACAAGGTGCTTTATGGGTATCTAGTACGGGTAAACGCGTTATGAAGCGTAAACTAGCTTCTCTCTTAGTTAACGTCATTCAGGAAAGTAATCCCGGCGTTGTGGGTAGAGTTCACGATTTACGCAAATGGGCGACCTCTTTACGTTTCCTTAAGAATTTTTCTGTTGAGGACATAGCAGCCACACACCTCTGGTCCTCTAATCATACTTTTTTTACTCGATACCTTTCAGTAGCTTTGGACAGGCCTTCCATGCCATGTATAGCTTTACGGCAGAGGGTCTAGGTGGCCTCTGGGTCACTTATTATTTAGATGAGGAAAAGAGAGGGGGGGGGGTGCAGTCAGTGTAACATAGGACACCCTAGCCCCGCCGGAGGACGTGTGCGAAGCTTACGAGCTGTGATACAGGGTGTAGGTGCTGTAATTTTAAAGAATTTTTTGTAGTATTCATTACAGGAAATTGTGCTAACGTCCAATCATAGTTCAAAGACAATGCTTGTTGTAAATAGTTTGGGCTGTGAAGCAATATAATTTTAAGTAAATCTTAGTAGTTGCGGCCGCAGCTGGTATGTGTAATGTAAGTACCTCTTTAAGGTATATTTTTCAAATTATATCCAAGAGTTAATGGGGTTTATATGTGCACATGTAAACTTTGATGTTTTTTGTTTTTCACCACTTACTTTAAGTGGGGTGCCTTCTTAACTACCAGCTCTGTGTACAGTGTCTCGGAGTTAAATCCTTTTTGTCCAAGCAGGCTTCTTCGAAGCACGCTCCTGCTGGTCACCTTTTTGTATATGTTTATGCTGTATAATGTATTATGCACACAAATATATATTTTTTACAAAGTATGAATACTATGTGGTTGTTTGATTATCTGCTTTTGCTAGAGTTATGATATGATTACGAATGTCCCCCTCCAGTCTTAGATATCAGGCATAATCGTCAATGATGGAGGGGCCACTAATAAATTATAGGTTTGACTCCTGTAAGGAGATAAAGAAAACCTAATATTTAATAGTGGCCCCGTAATCATTGACGACTGGGGCCCTCCCGACCATCCCCTTCCCATTCGTTGATGTATTAAGGATTTTGGTTTACTTGATATGTCAATGAAGGAAGAATGACGCCTGAAGTCAGCGTCTGGTCAAAGATCCACACAAGTACATCCACGAAGTTATGGAAAGCTTATGAATAGTTATTCTTATTTTCTTTTTATTTTTTATTTTTTACGAAGTTTTTTCGTAGTGAGTACCCAATTTCATAATGACGAACCATGAGTGAGGTTGCGTGCGCTCATGATGAAGGCTCCTCAATTTTTTATGCTCTGCGCGGTAGATTCAAACTACGGTAAATGAGTGTTTGAAGAGGGTGCCTTATGTAATAGGCATAATCGTCAATGATTACGGGGCCACTACTAAATATTAGATTTTCTTTATCTCCTTACTGGAGTCAAACCTATAATACAGTATACAACCACGGGGACATCACACACCCCTGTTTCAACCCAACACTCAGGTCAAAGAACTCGCTCTGCTCATTCTCCACACGTACTGCCGCCTTTGCATCCTCAAACATGCTCTTCACTGCTCAGCAACTTGCCATCTACTCCGTATATTCTAAGTACTTTCCACATGCCTTCTCTATCCACTCTGTCATAGGCCTTCTCCAAGTCCATAAAGGCAACATACACCTTTTTTTTTGCTTCTCCAGATATTTTTCCACAACACAATTCAGGGTAAAAATCTGATCTACACATCCTCTTCCCTTCCTAAAACCTCCCTGCTCGTCGCCTATCCAGTTCTCCTTTCTCACTCTCACTCTCTCAATCACTACCCTACTGTACACCTTTCCTACTACGCTTAGAAGACATATTCCTCGGTGTTTACCACACACTCCTCTTTCCCCTTTGCCCTTATATAGGGTGACTATTATGCCAGTCTTCCAGTCATCGGGTGCATTCCCCTTAGTTTGCACATTTTCCATACCCATTTGATCATTATCTCACCACCATACCTCAACATTTCCCCACACACTCCATCTGTTCCTGGTGCTTTCCCCAACTTCACTCTTTTCATAGCTTCCCACACTTCTGACCTCCTGATCCCCACCTCCTCCTCCACTACTTCTCCTCTTCTCCCTCCCATACCATATCCAACTATGTTTGCTGGCTCTTCATTCCTTACATTTAGCAACTCATTGTAGTACTCCCTCCATCTTTCGACCCTCTCTTGCTTCTCGGCTAGCATTCTCCCATTCTTTTCTTTCACACCCTTACTGTTCCCCTTGCTACCTTCCCTAACTTCCTTGACTTCTTTCCAGAACAGTTTCTTACACTCCCTCCATTTTACACTCAGATTCCTTCCAAATTCCTCATCTACTCTTCTCTTACTTTCCTTCACTACTCTCTTCACCACTCTCTTTCTCTCCACGTACCTCGCTCGTTTCTGCCTCTCCAAATCTTCATTCCCTCTACTACCCAACCACTCTCTATACGCTTTCTTTTTGTCTTCCACAGCTATTTTTACATCTTCTGTCCACCATGCTGTACCTTTCACTCCCCTCCCTCTTCTGCTCACTCCACACATGCTGCACAGATCTCTTCCTTAAACACCTTGCTTATCTCCTCCACTTCCTCCATATCTTCCAGGTCGAACCCACCTAGTCGTGTTTCTACTGCTCTCCTGTACTCTTCCCTGATTTCCTCCTCCTGTAGCCTCTCCACCTTCCTCACCTTCCCCCTTCCTCTCGCCTCCCTCCAGCTCTCCTTACCCACTTCTTTTGTATCCTAACCTTAGCTACTACTACATAATGATCAGGCAGACCCCCTCCAATACCCCTATACACCCTAGCATCCATCACAGATTTCTTCATTCTTTCATCCACACATATATAATCAATCAGTGACTTTCGTTCCACCACTGTCTTATCCTTCATCGTCCACACCACTTTCCATGTGTATAGCCTACCTGCTTAACATATTTATGATCCCCTACAAATCCATATATATTTTGCGTATAACTGCTAAATATAAATGGTCTACTTACTGAACTCCCATATAGCCAAAAACTGGTAAGTGGTCAAGTGGCTAGTCTGTTTTCAGTTATCGGTCTTTCAACTTACATAATACAGTATAGTTATATAATGACGCAAAGACTCCATAATATTATATCAGCTATCATCCAGTTGAAATGATCTGTACTACTTACCTACAGGATGATAATATTATGCCTATCCAGTGTAAATATACTCTGTTTCTTTTCACCTGACAATAAACTGAATCCCTTAGCAGCTATTTTTGCGATACTTAATGGACAAATATGAAACTACTATGTCTCTGCATCATATAAAGACCAAGTTTATATAGTTAGCACCATATTTCCCTGCAACATTCTTCAAAATAACTACTGAGAAATCCTGATGGGAACTTTGCAATTTAGCGTCAGTTGACAAGAAACAGAGTATAGTTGATGCACCATGAATGTACCCTTTCTGAACGGGTGACGCTGTGTTTATTATTTGAGCTATCATTAGACGATTTAATGGCGGATGGCCCGGTTTTCTGGACCACTTTCTCCCTCATGTTTAGCCCCATTAATTTTCAGATGTTAAGATGTTTACCCCACTAGTTAGTCGATTTTAAGACCTTTCACCTCATTTCTTCGTCAATATTTACACCTTTCGTACTATTTAGGTGTCGATTTTTTCCCTGGCGAACGATAGTGAGCCTGTAATGTTGGAAGAATCGGCCTTCGGCCGGGACATTTTTCTACCGAAAAATGTACAAATTAATCTAGAAGGGGGATCTAATGGATGTTTTTTGTTAATTTGACGGAGGTCTAGTTAGGAAAGTTGATATAGACTGCACCCCTTCCATCCCTATAGATGTCAAAGCGTTATAGTTGATATAGACTGCACCCCTTCCATCCCTATAGATGTCAAAGCGTTATAGTTGATATAGACTGCACCCCTTCCATCCCTATAGATGTCAAAGCGTTATAGTTGATATAGACTGCACCCCTTCCATCCCTATAGATGTCAAAGCGTTATAGTTGATATAGACTGCACCCCTTCCATCCCTATAGATGTCAAAGCGTTATAGTTGATATAGACTGCACCCCTTCCATCCCTATAGATGTCAAAGCGTTATAGTTGATATAGACTGCACCCCTTCCATCCCTATAGATGTCAAAGCGTTATAGTTGATATAGACTGCACCCCTTCCATCCCTATAGATGTCAAAGCGTTATAGTTGATATAGACTGCACCCCTTCCATCCCTATAGATGTCAAAGCGTTATAGTTGATATAGACTGCACCCCTTCCATCCCTATAGATGTCAAAGCGTTATAGTTGATATAGACTGCACCCCTTCCATCCCTATAGATGTCCTTCCGAATATAAATAACATCGTCTAGACTTTAGTGTTAGCAAGAACAAAACTAATATGACGCCATGGGATGAAAGAGGTTAAGGGGGTAATACTCTCTTTTTCTGGACCCCCTTCTCCCTCATGCTTAGCATATTAGTTGTTAAGATTTTAAGACGTTATTTCCGTTAGTTTGGCGATTTTGAGACCTTTCGCCTCATTTATATGTCAATATTAAGACTTTTCGTGCAATTTAGGTGTCGATTTTTGTCCTGGTGAGCGAAAGCGAGCCTCTAATTTTAGAAGGAATCAGCCTTCGGTTGGGACATTTTTCTACTGAAAAATGTACAAATTGATCTTGAAAGGGGGTCTAGGGGGTGTTTTTCTAAGCTTGATGGAGGTCTAGCGAGGAAACTAAATAATATATAAAATATATAAATATATAGACCAAAAACCAAGCACTACCTCCTTAAAATAAGCACCATAGCACAGATACTTAATATATCAGCTGTTATCCAGTCTAAAGGAGCTGCAGTACAAGCTGTTCTTTTATAAGCACCATAGCACAGAGACTTAATATATCAGCTGTTATCCAGTCTAAAGGAGCTGCAGTACAAGCTGTTCTTTTATAAGCACCATAGCACAGAGACTTAATATATCAGCTGTTATCCAGTCTAAAGGAGCTGCAGTACAAGCTGTTCTTTTATAGCTCACGTTATCCCTCTGAAGCTCTAACGCGTTTTAGCAGTTTATTTTGGCTATCATTAGACGATTTTATGCAGCTTAGGAAGTATCTGTGGGTATTAAAAGGGTAAATACTATCTCAATCAACCCTTTGACTTCCATATACCGTTACTAATCTGAATAAAATCGTCTAATAATAGCCAGAAACAGAACAGAAACACGTATTGGAGCTTGAAAGGGTTAAATGCTAAGTCCTCTTTTTGATCACAGATTTTGTAACGAGATATTTTGTTAATTGTAAGAACTTGGCACTAGTATAATACATAGCAGTGTTTAGCAAGTCCATTAAGAGGAGATTTCCACCTGGAAGATTTTTTCTGGACACCTTTCTCCCTCATGTTTAGTCCCATTGCTTTTGAGATTTTAAGACGTTCGCCCCATTAATTTGGCGATTATAAGAACCCTCGCCCCATTTCTGTCAATTTTAAGACCATTCGTGCCATTTAGGTGTCGATTTTTTCCTGGCGAGCGATAGCGAGCCTGTAATTTAAGGGGAATCGGCCTTCGGCCGGGACATTTTTCTACCGAAAAATGTACAAATTTATCTTGAAAGGGGGTCTAGGGGGAGTAATTTTAAGTTTGATGGAAGTCTAGGGAATCAACTAAAAACCTCCCGTTAAGTATAGACAAATTAGCAGCTAAGGGATTACTTTTTCCATCATGTTAAAAAATAGTTTACAGCTATACTTATCGAGGGGATAATGATATGCCATCGTATGCAAGGGGATAGCACTAAAACTATGGCACAAAGACGCCATAGAACAGGTATTATTCAGTCTAAAGCCGGTATCACACGAGAGCTTTTATAGTCAACATTCGATGATCAACATTTTTGCTGGCAACATTTCTGGAGGATTTTGCACTGGTATCGGAAACTAGACTAATGGTAGATGAATTTAGGTGACCGAAATATATTAAATGTTGACCTCCTATGATGCCAGACCAGTGTTAAGGATAAATTTTGAGGGAAAAAGTGCTCGTGTGATACCGGCTTAAGGGGAGACTGGCCGTTTGTTTGGTCTATTAATTCATTTATTCATATATTTTTTTAGTTTCCTCCCTAGACCTCCATCAAGCTTAGAAAAACACCCCCTAGACCCCACTTCAAGATAAATTTGTACATTTTTCGGTAGAAAAATGTCCCGGCCGAAGGCCGGTTCCTCCTAAAATTGCAGGCTCGCTATCGCTCGCCAGGAAATAATCGATACCTAAATGTCATGAAAGGTCTTAAAAATTTACAACGAAGTGGGGCGAAGCTGTTAAAATCGCCAAACTAATGGGCCGAACGTCTTATAATCTCAAAACTAGTGGGGCTAAACATTAGCGAGAAGGGGGTCCAGAAAAACGGTCTGCCTCCCCTTAAGGAATGTGAGCCACTTACTGAGAGGATGATGTGCCTGTCCAGAGTGAATAGACGACACACTACGAATTTGGCGCCGCTTGATAGGATCCTCTCCACATCTCGCAAACCCACCTGAAGGGAACGAGAGGAAATGTTAACCCTTTCAAGCTCTGATGCGTTTTAGCAGTTTATTTTGGCTATCATTAGACCATTTTATGCAGCTTAGGAAGGATCTGTGGGTATTAAAAGGGTAAAAACTCTCTCAATCAACCCTTTGACTTCCACATACCGTTACTAATCTGAATACAATCGTCTAATAGTAGCCAGAAACAGAACAGAAACGCGTATTGGAGGTTGAAAGGGTTAAAAAGGGAACAAGGTAACAAGAGGGAGATGATTATATATACTGTATATCTTGTTCTCAACATTATAAGATCAAATTATAATATCATCTCGTGGTTATATAAGCGTTTATTTTTCCTTGACACTCACTGACCGAATCGCGTGCTTTGGAGGTTTTGTTCAAAGTGGTCAGTCATGCGGTTTGATATTAGTAGCACTTCAAAATCCTTTATATCTTCCCTTTAAGGAAACACAATTATGCAAACAACCAATATAGACATGGGAGACACTATGCAGGTACTGTAGTTGGAGTTTTCTCTATTCTTGATAGTTACATTATCATGTATAATATGAATGGAGACAATTATGAGCACCTCACGAAATAATTTATTATTGGAAAGACACGGCAGTTGCATTCCTTCTCAGTCGAAATTGTCCTGTCTAAATAGTATACGCTATTTTCATTATATTTGAATTTAAGGGGGGATTGGTCGTGTTTATTTGCTCCTTTATATAATTATATTCATATAATATATTTAGTTTCCTCCCTAAACCTTCATTAAACTTAAAACAAACATCCATTAGATCCCTCTTTTAGATTAGTTTTTACATTTTTGGTAGAAAAATTTCCCGGCCGAAGGCCGGTTCTTCCAAAAAACAGGCTCACTATCGTTCGCCAGGAAAAATTCGACACCCAAATAGCACGAAAGGTCTTAATATTGACAAAGAAATGGGGCGAAAGGTGTTAAAATTGACAAACTAACGGTGCAAAGATCTTAAAATTGACAAACTAATGGGGCTAATCATGAGGGAGAAGGGGATCTAGAAAAACAACCCATCTCCCCTTAAATATCTACATATTATTCTGGCTTTCAGGTAGTAAATGCCCTATAAAATATAGTGTGTGAGTGAGGTGTGGTGTCTGTAGGCAATGGTAGAAGCTATTCTATGACAAGTATATTACAATTTGAGGTGTGGTGGGTGTTAGTTATTTAAGAGGTATTGTAGGAGAGCTATACATTATTTGAGGTGTGGTGGGTGTTAGTTATTTAGGAGGTATTGTAGGAGTGTTATACATTATTTGAGGTGTGGTGGGTGTTAGTTATTTAGGAGGTATTGTAGGAGAGCTATACATTATTTGAGGTGTGGTGGGTGTTAGTTATTTAGGAGGTATTGTAGGAGAGCTATACATTATTTGAAGTGTGGTGGGTGTTAGATATTTAGGAGGTATTGTAGGAGTGTTATACATTATTTGAGGTGTGGTGGGTGTTAGTTATTTAGGAGGTATTGTAGGAGAGCTATACATTATTTGAGGTGTGGTGGGTGTTAGTTATTTAGGAGGTATTGTAGGAGAGCTATACATTATTTGAAGTGTGGTGGGTGTTAGATATTTAGGAGGTATTGTAGGAGTGTTATACATTATTTGAAGTGTGGTGGGTGTTAGATATTTAGGAGGTATTGTAGGAGTGTTATACATTATTTGAGGTGTGGTGGGTGTTAGATATTTAGGAGGTATTGTAGGAGTGTTATACATTATTTGAAGTGTGGTGGGTGTTAGTTATTTAGGAGGTATTGTAGGAGTGTTATACATTATTTGAAGTGTGGTGGGTGTTAGTTATTTAGGAGGTATTGTAGGAGTGTTATACATTATTTGAGGTGTGGTGGGTGTTAGATATTTAGGAGGTATTGTAGGAGTGTTATACATTATTTGAAGTGTGGTGGGTGTTAGTTATTTAGGAGGTATTGTAGGAGTGTTATACATTATTTGAGGTGTGTTGGGTGTTAGATATTTAAGAGGTATTGTAGGAGTGCTACACATTATTTGAGGTGTGGTGGGTGTTAGTTATTTAGGAGGTATTGTAGGAGTGCTACACATTATTTGAGGTGTGTTGGGTGTTAGTTATTTAGGAGGTATTGTAGGAGTGCTACACATTATTTGAGGTGTGTTGGGTATTAGTTATTTAGGAGGTATTGTAGGAGTGCTACACATTATTTGAAGTGTGTTGGGTGTTATATATTTAGGAGGTATTTTAGGAGTGTTATACATTATTTGAAGTGTGGTGGGTGTTAGTTATTTAGGAAGTATTGTAGGAGTGCTACACATTATTTGAGGTGTGGTGGGTGTTAGATATTTAGGAGGTATTGTAGGAGTGCTACACATTATTTGAGGTGTGGTGGGTGTTAGATATTTAGGAGGTATTGTAGGAGTGTTATACATTATTTGAAGTGTGGTGGGTGTTAGTTATTTAGGAGGTATTGTAGGAGTGTTATACATTATTTGAGGTGTGGTGGGTGTTAGTTATTTAGGAGGTATTGTAGGAGTGTTATACATTATTTGAAGTGTGGTGGGTGTTAGTTATTTAGGTGGTATTGTAGGAGAGCTATACATTATTTGAAGTGTGGTGGGTGTTAGTTATTTAGGAGGTATTGTAGGAGAGCTATACATTATTTGAAGTGTGTTGGCTGTACAATAGGTTATAATGGGAGGCATTCTAATCCTGTGTAAGAGTTGAGGTGTGTTAACCGTCGTTTATGATGGAAGATGTCCAGGTATGTCGTCTGTAGTTACGATCCTATCCTAATTCATTCCCAAAACTCCACGCACATCATGAGACCTAAGAACATAATTTCGCTTACGGGAGCCCACCTCACTTTTTTTCTCTTTCTCTCCCTCTCTCTTTGACTTGTATCCATTCGGCCCCATTTAGCCTAATGTTTTAAAACGTTTACCCCTATTCAGGTGTCAACATTTTCCTGGCGAGCGGGAGCGAGCCAGCATATATATATTTTTGTTTTGACAGCAAGCTAAATTTGTACATTTTTCAATAGAAACATTTCTCCGGCGAAGCCGGATTTCTCCAAACAATGCTGGCTCGCTTTCGCTCGCCAGGAAGAAATCGACACCTGGATGGGGATAAACGTCTTAAAACAGTTGGCTGAATGGGGCCGAATGGATACAAGCCAGGGATAGAGAAAAAAGGAGAGACAAATAAAGAAAAGTCGGTGACCCCCCTTAAACTGACCTCCATATGCATACAGGGGGATCGTGATGTCAGCAGCTCTCTCACCACACGCAGACTCTTCGCACGCTGGGAGGTTAAACACGATATAAATGAAGTTACAAGAAAATATATAGACACATTTGATATGTTGGCGTTATTGGTATTGCATTTAGGTTGACATTAGACGATTTTACTTAGTTTAGTTTATTAGGGTTGAGGAGAGGCAGACCGTTTTTCTGGACACCCTTCTCCCTAATGTTTAGCCCCACTAGTTTTGAAATTATAAGACGTTCGGCCCAATAGTTTGGCGATTTTAACACCTTTTGCCCCATTTCGTTGTCAATTTTAAGACCTTTCGTGCCATTTAGATGTCGATTATTTCCTGGCGAGCGTGAGCGAGCCTGCAATTTTAAGAGGAACGGGCCTTCGGCCGGGACATTTTTCTACCGAAAAATGTACACATTTATCTAGGGGGTGTTTTTCTAAGCTTGATAGAGGTCTAGGGAGGAAACTAAAAAAATATATGAATGAATAAATTAATAGACCAAACAAACGGTCAGTCTCCCCTTAACACTATAAGATGTTATTTAGTTTAGAAACTACTCTCTGATGCGCACAGGCCCCTATCAATAGCATACAATCATCTAATAATAGCCGCAATATGATGAAACACTGCACTCTCTATTAATGTACCATATTAAATATCATTGTCTAACACAGTCATACGATAACCATAGTCATATACACATTGTTTATGATATATGACTTCTTATAATGAATTGTGAATACATATTTACCTGATAGCAAAGACAATCCGGTACAAATGTAACTTGAAGTACGCTGAGCACCTTGGTTGTGATGTAAGCCACGTAATAACCCTCAAACTGTAGGGCTCTGTAGATAGATAGATAGATAACAGATAGATAAGTAGATAGATAAATGTACAGAGGTAATATACAGTGTCAAGCCCATACAATATAAAACTGGATTGAATACGACACGGAATACATGAAAATTAAAATGGAATTGCTATGTTTTAGCCATTTCATCACTTTCAGGACATATCAACAATTGTTGAACATAACTTTCAATGTGTACCTTTATTAATAATGACTTTATAGTAGGAACTTTTATTAGAACTTGGTTTGAATCGTCTCTCGTTTAAGGGGAGTATTTATTTCCTCATCTTTTATATTTTTATTGTTTTTAGTTTCTTCCCTAGACCTCCATCAAACTATAAAAATACACCTTCCCAAGACCCTCCTTCAAGATAAATTTGTACATTTTTTCACAGAAAAATTCCCCGGCCGAAGACCGGTTTCTCTTAAATTACAGGTTCGCTATCGCTTGCCAGGAACATATCGACACCTAAATGACACAAACAGTCTTAATATCGACAAAGAAATGGGGTGAAATGTCTTAAAATCGCCAAACTGCATAAAATCAGAAAACCAAGGAGGCTAAACATGAGGAAGAAAAGGGGCCATAAAAACAGCCCATCTCCCCTTAACACCCTGCCCACTGACCTGCAGCTAACCTCCCAATATAATAAGTTATATACCTTTTGGAAGCGTTGGGGTGTGATATTTATGTTTTTATTAATGGTGGTATGTATTAACAATTAACTAACTGATTAGAAGTTTAGGAGGGTCCATTATCTTTGTTGTTGCATTTGGAATTAGTATTGGGAGTTTTTTATTTTTTCCTCTAGCATTTTTTGTTTAAATATACCCCCTAGTCTCCCTTTCAAGCTAAAAAAACGCATCCCCAGATCCCTGTTCATTCTAAATATATAAGTATATATATACTGTATATATATACTGTATAATTATTATATATATATATATATATATATATATATATATATATATATATATACTGTTTTATATATATATATATATATATATATATATATATATATATATATATATATATATATATATATATATATATATATATATATATATATATATATATATATATATATATATATATATATATATATATATATATATATATATATATATATATATATATATATATATATATATATATATATATATATATATATATATATATATATATATATATATATATATATATATATATATATATATATATATACATACATATACAGTATATATATATGACAAAATCGACCAAAAAATGAAGCCTTAATCCCCCTTAACCTGAGTTTGACAATGGTGAGGTAGAGCATGACCGTAGCGTTGACGGAGCTGGCCAGGAGGACCATAGCAGCCGGGGGTCCAGCGTACTCCACCACCGCTACCACCACGTCGTCCAGGGCCAACAACCGGCGCGACACTCGGTTGTATTCTTCGGTCGGGCTTCTCTCATTTGGGTTCTGGTCTTTCTGTGGAACATTTCAAGGATTTAGTATGGAAACTGTACTCAAACTCTACTCCACTATGCTGCCACATCACATCATCCAGTGTTAATAGGCGATGCGACACTTAACCTCTTCACTACCGGTGACGTCCTGTTAACTTAATTCTGACTACTATTAGACGATTTAATTCAGTTTATAAAGGGCCTCCAGCAATGAACATGCTTCGAACTATCTCGCTTAACCGTTTTTACTACCACGGATCCTCCTTAAACTGCACACATTCGTCTAATAGCTATTATACAATACAAAAGACGTCGCCGGTACAGACGGGGTTAACTGTAGGCTTACTCCTCCATGGTAGACTTCTCTTCATGTTCCCTGTTTTTTTTTAGGAGCATTAAGAAAGAGTAATTTAGGGCCGGAAAGTATAATTTGCAGTATTTCTCACTCGTTACATGTTAGTATGTGTAATTACACAACTATTGTCATGATCAGGGAACTATCATTGTATGCACGGTCACTGTATTGAGAGGACTAGCCTGTTTGGTAGAGACCAAACCGGGGTTATTTATAATTAGTTAACTTTTGAGTAATATATGTTTTTTTGTTTCTTCATTTTGTTAATGCTAGCTGTAAACAATGGTATACAGCTTATGGAGAGCCTCCACCAAGCAAAGCTGTATACTTGATCTCGATGAACCTTTGTCTCACACAGATCTTTCTTCGTTGAAAAAATATGCAATGATAGCCAGAATAAAGGAAAGAAAGGTATCATCATACCGAAGGGGTTAAAGAGACTAAAATTATATGTACTCCATTAGAACCAGTCTTATGTCATCCAGGGTTAGGAGACAATATTTGATGCTCACTTAAACCTCTATTCAGCTGTTTTGTCTTTTAAAAGAAGCGACTAGAGATAGAGTATCATTACAGGGAAAATTTGGAGCAGACACTGCATTCGTATTGGGTGTGAAATGAAGATTGTGTTGTCTTTCTAGGGACCCTTATTAGTTATGTCATGCTATGACCCTATTATAATCCTTTCCCACAAATCCTTGGATATCACACTAACCCAAAACGTCCCTCTGCACAGATTCTACAGGTCCCCCCATTAATTGAATTGAACATAGAGGACATAATATTATAATGACTTAGCAACAACACACTGCCATTGTCTTATTTTCTTCTGTCATATCATCTCTTTTGAGATGTATATATATAAATAAAGTTGGAGATCTTGCGGGAGACCTACAATCACTCGCCTCTGTGTTACCTTTTCATTATCCAGCAGGCAGCGGGAATGGTTATGAATGATGGGAGGCAATATACATATATGTAGGACTAAATAGAGATCCACAATTTCTAAATAAGGTCTATAAAGGAAATTCCTGTTTTGCTTTGTATATTGATTTTTGCTACTGAGATATTATATTGTTCAGCTTAGGGAATGTCTATCAGAATCCGAAGGTAAAATGAAATAAAATATAATCCTTTCAATCCAATTATAGGTTTTAACTTTAGCTAAGACCCAGAGTATAATTTATCTTAAGAGGTTCTTATTTGAATTGAAGGGTAAACCAACCTGAGGTGATGCCGAGTGACGAGGATGCAACACGACACCCCACCGAGAACTGTTTCCTGCTGGTACATCGTTTACCCAGACAGAGGGGAGGTGGTAAGGCAGTTGCAGGGGCACTAGAGTATCAACAGCATCCCTGATCTCCATGCTTATTATCTTCAGCAGGAAGTAGAGGGTAAGATTGAGAGCGAGGGTGGTGGTTTCAATGACGACATCACAAATAGAGGCTGGGATGTGGTATAGTGCTCTTGCCTTCGTCAGCGGTGAAGTTAGGGAGGTGAAGCAGGTCTCATACGTGGCATAAGCGAGTCCCCCCATCATACCAACCCCACACAGCAGTTGCATGGCATCATTTCTTTGAACTAACGGTCTTCGCAGTGATATACCTGCTTCCTCCAGTCTGTACAGAACATGACCTAGCTTGGAACTGCAAAGAGTGAGGTATATGAACAGAATAGCGGAGGTTATATAAGAGGCAAAGTTCAAGAGGTGCTTGGTGACCTTAGAGGTTATGTCGAGGTCCCTATACGGTGCGTTGATGACTGAACTGAGGGACAGAATTACTAGGATCAGAACCACTATCCATGACCATACCACTGCCAACAGACTTCGTTTAACTTCAAACTTTGCCT
Source organism: Paralithodes platypus (assembly GCA_032716605.1). Classification (NCBI taxonomy): domain Eukaryota; kingdom Metazoa; phylum Arthropoda; class Malacostraca; order Decapoda; family Lithodidae; genus Paralithodes; species Paralithodes platypus. Next base: position 44,881,529 of record CM064506.1, read on the forward strand.
TTGTTTCTCCTTTGCCCTGCTTTCCCCATCTCCAGCGATATGGAAAACTGCCTACGAATCTCAGGAAATTTAACAATGTGAAGATTAAGTTAGGGCACAGGCAACCCATTTTTCATAAAATTTGGGTACTGATGAGTATGTGGTGGTTGAGCTCTTGATTGGAGTCTTTCCTTTTTGTTAACTGAATTATGTTCCCCTCTCCTTTCTTCTATAGATTGCTGGTCTCCCTTACCCAGTTCAGCGATATTAGGATTGGCTGCTGAGTGATTGACTGATAGTTTTATTGTTTAGCAGTAAACCAGCTAAGATACTTAGATGAAGAATAATACAAGACTTTGTTGAGGAGAGGCAAGGCTGGGGACTCTTAGTAGTGGAGTGTCTGTGAGTGGTATGTGCTGGCGATGAGGAAGTTCACATCGCACTATAGTTTACCTCAAAATCTATACCATCCATCTTACTGGCAATAAACGAACGGCTGTGTTTGCTTTGCAGAGGGGAGGAGGAACAGCTTCGATCCAGCTCCCCATTAGTGTCAGTTAGGAGTGCTTTGTCTACTCCAGTAAATCAATAAGCTTAACAGCTTCTTAAGCTCTCCTAAACTCTGAAACAAGGGAAGTTATTATGAAGTAATTTATCTTGTCCTCCCGATCCTCTATCGCGACTTGATATATCTATGAAGTGCCAATATTATTCAGACGCTTATTAGGGATGCTTGAAGAACACGAACAATATACACGAAATATAGTTTATTTAAACAGACAAGGAAATGAACAATTAACATAGAATTATAACAGAATGAATACAGAATGATACAGGGAAAACATATACTGTACAACAAAATCTGATTGGCTGGAAAGCTTGGCATGATGGTTCTTCGGGGATGGGTAGCGTTGGCATGATGGTCCCTCAGGGACCTTGGCATTGGACAGGTAGTGTGGGAGTTGTTGTTGTTGTTCCCCAGGCTGTCTGACCGAACAACCCCAAGGCCCTGATCAAGGCCAAGGCCATAAACAAGTGCCCCCACAGAACCCTCCCTGCTTTACCACTAAGAAAGCCCAGGTGACAAAAGCCGCTCCCAGGCGAGGAGGTGAGTAGTGTGTGGAAACACCCGGGACACCGAAGCCTCATCCAAGGCCGAGGAGGGAAAGTTGAGGGGCAAAGGAAAAATGTGACGCTTTGGCTCACAGTCAGCCAACCTCTAGGTTGGCAGTAGAGAGGTCAATCCACAGAAGAGACGCCACCACTTGAGATCTAGAAAATATATAAGTAAAAGGAGCAGTCAGAGTAAGCTATGGGTATGGCAGAGAACGCTCAGCTCTCACTCTGATAGACCAGCCCATCGCTTTAGTGTGGGAGTATGGGGTGCTGTTGACCGAGACGAGGATCTGACTTCTTCAGGAACAAGGAGACAAGGACGGTGGCCTGAGTCGTGTCGACTTCAGACATTGGCTACTTTTTCAGGAACAAACTACTGCTTCAGGAACAAGGGGACAGGGACGGTGGCCTGAAGCGTGGAAACTTCAGACATCGGCTACTTCTTCATGAACAAACTAATGCTTCAGGAACAAATGCTACTTCAGGAACAAGGTGGCCAATACTAGGGCTCAGACTCCGTCTCTGCTCCTGTCATGGGTGTACCCTCTCTGCCAAGATTGGAGGGTTCGAGGCAACTCCTCCTTCCACTGCTGGCTGAGCTGCTCAAAATAGGCCTCCGGTTTGCCAAGAAAGATCAGCATTCTTAACTCACTCAGCTCTGAACACTCAGCATCCAGCTACAGTAGGCTAGAGGCTGTTCATTCTACTTTTTTTTTGTGAGCCCAACTATAATGTTGTGAACTTAGCGGTCTTTAGTGCTATTTATATTACACAATTAAGCATTATACGGAAGGGGTTTCTATGCTACTGGAGGTACTTAGATCTTAGAACTGAAATGCGTATGCAGTTTATATGAGTTTATTAATAAGTAAAGATAGAGACAAGTAAACATTACAATACAATTAGATTGCAATGATAATTTTACAATAAGAATACAATCAATAGCATAGAACTTACAATAAGAGTACAATATGTGTAATAGAATGAAGCCTGCAGGAGATACAGGATGTGTCGGACTAGGAGGAATTCACTTTTGCTTGGGGACCCGCAGAGGGCTGCACACGGGCAGCATGATATGCGGGGGTTGTGCGGGGAGTTATGAGACTAGGATAATGGGAAGGATGAGGATGAGGATTAGGAGATTTTTTTTTGGTGATCCTCGCTTTAAAACTATCAAGAATGGGACTTAACTATATGAGATGGAAGGTGATTCCACTTTTTAATGCTGCGGGGAAAAAATTAGTAACCAAATATGTCGGTGCTTGCCTGGTATGTGTGGTATTTTCGGTTGTGGCGGCCTCTTGTGGATCGTATATTTGTAGGGTGTAAATATGTGTCTTTGTCTATGTCTACTAGGTTGTTTGTGATTTTGTATAGCATTTGTTGTCTGTATATTTGTCTTCTTGTTGCAAGTGTGTCTAATTTATTGTCTTGTTTAAGCAAAGTGACCGATGTAGTGTGTCTGTAATCACGTCTGATCCATCTTTCCGCTTGATTTTGTATGGCTTCTAATTTATTAATGTTGGTGTGAGTGTGTGGATCCCAGATGGTGTCGTAGTATTCAATGTGTGGTCGAATTAGTGTTTTAAATGCTAAAATCTTGCTCTCTGCGTTGCACCTCCTTAGGTTCCTGCGCAGGTACCCCAGGGCTTTGTTGGCTTTTGCCCTGTCGCTACTCACATGTGTGCTCCATTTCATGTCTGCTGAGAGGTGGACTCCCAAATACTTATATGAATAGACGGTATCAAGGTTGGTATTATGGAGGTTATAGGCAAAGGGGATAGGTTTCTTGGAGTGGGTAAAACATATGTGTTGGCATTTTTCTGGTCTGAAGGTAATCTGCCACTTGGCTTCCCAGTCTTCAAGGGCAGTCAAGTCGTCTTGAAGTCGAAGGCAATAGTCCCTATCAACTATATTGGTTGGTATACTAAACTATCGTCTGCAAAAAGTCTAGTAGTAGAAGTTAACCCTTTCACGCACATGTGGACGCGATCACGTCCTACAGGGATACTTTAAACGTTTGTGACCATCAGGGGTATTTAGAAACCTTTAGTTTAATTACTTCAACCTCTGCAGTTTTCTTTGAGCGAGTGGTGGGCAGAAAACTAATTTTGGAGAGGTAATTATGTGATTAAGATAATTCTATTTGGAATACTAACCGGCAACCCCCAGACCTGAAAGAGTTAATGAAGATGGAAGATCATTTTTTGTATGAGAGAAAGAGAAGGGGACCAAAGACGGTGCCTTGGGGTACCCCCGAAGTTACAGGAACAGAAGATGAGTGGGAGCCATCGAGAACAACGCACTGTTCTCGATTGGTTAGGAAAGTCTTAATCCAGTGAATGAGTGGTCCTCGGATTCCATAGTAATCCAGATTAGCTAAAAGTCTATGGTGGGGGACTTTGTCGAAGGCTTTGGTGAAGTCAAGAACTATGGCATCAACTTGTTTAACTTTAGGGTCATTTAGGAACTGGGATATGTCATGAGTCGTTACAAGTAATTACGTCTCGCACGAGTGTTTGAACCGAAAGTCGTGCTGTGAGTCAGTCAGTACATTTTGGTTGCTAAAATGGTTCATTATATGTCTATGGAGGATGTGTTCTAAAATTTTGCAAGGAACTGAGGTTAAAGAAACAGGGCTATAGTTAACTGGGAGGGTTCTGTCTCCGGAATTGAAAATCGGGGTCACTCTCGCCAAAAAGCAAGTCGTGGGGAAGTTCTCCAGTACTAAGAGTCTGTGAAAATATAACCTGCAGCATAGGGGCAAGAATGGCAGCATTCGCCTTAAGTATCTTGCAGGGTATATTGTCTGGTCAAGTCGCTTTGTCAACGTCTACCTCAGATAAGAGTTTCTCAATTCCACGGGTGTGTATAGTCAGTGGGGGTAAGCTATAGTCGGGTGTGGTGATGGTGACAGTTCCAGCAGGTCTGCTTGTTCTTATGTAAAGACTGACTGGAACTGCGAATTAAGTGCATGTGCTTTATCCTGTGGGTGTGTAACCAGAGAATCGTTATGTAATTATGTTGTTAAACCAGTCGAGTCTTGTTTGCGTGCTTTGAAGAAGCTGTAAATCATTTTGTGGTTTTGTTTGTTGTCTGTGAGAAAAATGGCAATGTAATTAGTTTCTGCTTGTTTCATTTCTCTTTATAGTGTTTTTTGTGTATTCTTGTAGTATTCTCAGTGTTCTGTGTCGTTGTAATGTTTAGCTGTTTTGTATGTTTCTACCTTGTGACTGTGTGTAGTCTGTGCAGATGTCCATTGAACCATTTGGGTGACTGGTTACAAGTTACATTTTTTGGGGGGAATGTGCTTGTCCATTAATTGTGTCTTAATGAATACAGTCGCAGAGTCTGGTACAATTCGTTTCAACAGAATTGGCCATAGGGTCGTAGTCAAGGAAGGTATCTCTGTATTCAGATAAGTCCCGGGAGATGGCACCCATTTCCGCCCAAAGAAATGGCTAACATTCTCCAAACCCATTATGTTCAAGCCTGGAGCTCTCCAACAACTAGTGGGAGGATACCGGTACCAGAACAGGGAACACCAGAACAAAGACTCTCTGGCATACACTTTGAACAAAAAGATATTGAAGCTGCAATAACGGAGATGAATTCCACTGCTTCGCCTGGACCAGATGGTATCGGCATGAAAATCCTCAAAGAATGCACTATCCGCACCCCTAATGATATTTTGGAGAATCTCCCTGCGATGGACACTCAAGTAATACTGCCAGTATTTAAACAAGCAACCATCACACCCATCTACAATGGAAGAAAAAAGGGAGAACCCAAAAACTATCGACCCATATCCCTCACATCCAATGTCATAAAACGTTTTGAAAGAATACTGAAAAAACACAGTTACCCATCTAGAGGAAAATCATCTGATCAGCAAATTCCAGCATGGCTTCAGAAGCAAGCCTCACGGAACTAATCGACTTCCACAACGCAATCCTGAAATGCCTGGGAGAAAATAAAAATGTGGATGCGATATACCTGGATTTCGCGAAAGCCTATGACAAAGTTGATCATGGTATAATCCTCCGTAAATTAACAAACATAGGAATTAAAGGCAAAATAGAAGGATGGATAAAAGCATTCCTCACAGATAGAAAACAAATAACAATGGTCGAAGGAGCTACATCAAATGAAGCAACAGTACTAAGCGGCATTCCACAAAGTAGTGTCCTTGGGCCAATACTCTTCATTATAATGATCAACGATATCAACACCAACCTAAACAGCCCTCTACTCTCCTTTGCGGACGATACTAGGATATTTAGACCCATCAAAAGCCTGGAAGATAGCCAACAACTACAAGAAGATCTTCAATCAGTTTATGAATGGGCCGAAAGAAATAATATGAAGTTCAATGAAGATAAATTTGAATTAATGAAGTTTGGGAACAACAATAACAACATCAATACATCATACTCTGGCCCAAATGGAAACAATATCACTGGAAAATCACAAGTCGGAAACCTAGGGGTAATAATATCCGAGGATGCCACGTGTAATGCCCATATAGAGAGAACAATATCAAAATGCAAACAATTAATGGGGTATATACTACGAACATTTAAAACAAGAGAGCCCACAACGCTGCTAACACTGTGGAAAGCCATAATTATACCCCATATAGACTACTGCTCCCAACTCTGAGCCCCACATAAACAAAACAACATAATGAACTAGAGGGTCTCCAGAGAACTTTCACCTCCTGCATCAGAAACCATCAAATTCAACAAGAACCAGAAAACTTAGACTACTGGCAAAGATTATCAGCATTCCAACTATTTTCGGTGGAGAGAAGAATAGAAAGATACATCATCATAATCATATACATGGAAAATCCTGGAAAACTTAATTACACCTCCGAAGACTGAGCCCATCCAACCGTCACAAGAGAATACAAGAACTGGTAGAAAATGCATTCAGACACATTTACCATCAGAATGTCTAGCCAGGATTCAAACTCTTCAACACAACAACCCATCAAAAAGGAGGGCAAGACTCTTCAACTGCCTCCCTAAGCACATCAGGAACACCACGGGTGTAACTACAGAAATATTCAAGAGGGAGCTGGACAAGTTATGGCTACCATCCCAGACCAACCAGGAATTCCCGGCTACACCTCATCATGTCCAGCAACATCCAACTCCATCACATCCCAGCTGGAGTATACCTACACCACAGTGAAGGGTGGCGGCGACGCCGTGGCCTTGCCTCAGGGATCATCGAGGGAGCAGCACTCCTGTAAGAAGGTGTAAACGAAAGAAACGCCATGTTAGGTCCAGACAACGCTTTATTTACAAAACTCAAGGCAGCACATGCGGCATTAACTATGATCTGGAGTGAATTATTACAACCTCATAGCATCCTCCCTTCTCTTAAAGGGCATAGCTCGCCAAAAATCTCATCCTGTTTTTGTCACTCTTCAAAGCATGTTAATTTGACATATAATGCACATGTGCTTTGATTTTGTATAATTTTTACCCTAAAATAGAAAACATATTCAAATAGATATTTCTATTTTGAGGAGGGGGGGAGGGTGGGGGTGAAGGGCCACCTTTGAAAACACAGCCGAAATTAAGGCCAGTTCACAGTGGTTCACAAGTTAGCCTGGATTTGTTTTACAGACTAACCAATGCTACACTCATTCCAGCTCCAATTCTTGCTAATTAGCTTCTATTCTATGGATGACTCCAGATTTACCTTCACCTTTGTCAATTGTACCCACCTACAGCCTTCTTCTTCTTATTGTTTAAATGTGCAGTTTGCTTGGAGGGTTGTGGTGTCTCCAGATTACTGCACAGGCGTTTTAGGAGGGGTGAAAAGAACAATTGTTAGTATAATAGGGGTTAGGAGAGATAGTAAAGGTGGATTTTATACTACTGTACTGTATATGAGGGGTAAGTTTGTCGTTGTCTTTTGAGGTCAGGGTGATTTAAGTCTAGGTGAGGGTGAGGTCAGAGATGATGATGATGATCAGTTGCAGTACAGTACAGTACTGTACTGCTCTATGTGTACTGTGTGATTCAAGTCAAGGTGAGGGTGAGGTCAGAGATGATGATGATGATCAGTGGTGGTATAGTACAGATTCAGTTGGATGGTAATTTTATATGCTTGTGATTTTGTTTGTTGTTCTGATGTAGGTTCCTAGGGCTGATGCGATGACATGTTTACTGTGCTGTGGTAGGTCTCCTCCACCTAGGATATGCTTGATGTTGAATGTTCCTCCTTGTTGGGTTACTACACTTCTGAGGTGGGTGCGGGCACCGTAATGTCTGTGGCAGTGGAGTAGATAATGCTCCACTGTCTCAGGTGTGAGGCAGTACGGGCAATTTTCATTTGCTTGCAGTCCCATCCTGTACATATGCCTTGGACAGTTGATAATAAATATCCAAGAGATAAATAAATAACCAGTTCGGTCCCAAGTTACCAAAACTAAAAACAAAATAGTGCTAGATCCATTCTCAAAAGTTGCTAGAATGTCGCTAGATAGTAAAATACTGGCAACAATATATAGAATAATACCATAATAATAGAATAATAATAGAATAAATAATAACATTTGAGAAAGAGGGGATGAAATGGGCTATGCTCAGTAATGCCAAAAGACTTAGAAATAGGGAAGAACTTGGAGCAAAGAAGATAGGAATATCACCAGATCTAACAAAGGAAGAAAGGTTGAAAAACAAGGAATTAGTGGTAGAACTTAAAGCCAAACGGCAGATGGGAGGAAGGTGGATAATTCGAAGGAACGAGGTGATAAGTTACAGAAGATGGCAGACCCAGATTTGAATACAATATCGATAACCCTAGTCCTAGGCCAAGGCAGGAGGTCCCTAAGAGGAAGGAGGAACCTATGCCAGACCTTGAATCGGAGGATGAGGAAGAGCAAGATAACAAAGACTGAAATAAGACGAAGGGGAGTGAGTATTTAGTTTTTAAATTAATAAATGTACAAGGATTGACTAAAGCAAAATATGAAGAATTAAAGGGTTTAGTTACCTATAATAATAATAATAATACAAATATTTTTCTTTATCTAACTGAGACACAATTTAAAATACGAAACATTTTGGTGGATGGATTTGAAGTTATTGAAAGTATGAGGAATATTAATGATAGGAAGGGTGGTGGTTTAATGTTACTCTTTGAAACAACAGATAAAGTAAGTTTAAGCAAGGTAGAGTGTAAAAATAAAGATTTACTTTATGTAAAAGGATCTATACATGGGAAATCTGTACACGTGTTCTTGTTATACTTTTCTGTAAATGATAAGGTAAGGAATGATGAAATGAAGAAGGAGATAGAGAGACATTTAGACCAAATGGAAGATGAAAGAGTTATATTAGGTGACATGAATGCCCATGTAGGGTTCAAAGGTAAACAAAAACTAAATTATAATGGACACATTATATTAGATTTGATGGATAAATTTAAATTAAATATGCTAAATGATGACCAGGAGTGTAATGGGGAGATAACATGGCGAAGAAACGAGCAATCTAGCGTAATAGATTATGTTTTAATTTCAGATAAAATGTACGAAGATTTGAAAAGTATGAAAATAGATGAAAAGCAAGAAGTTTATGATCTGTCAGACCATAACCTTATTGAGGTATATTTTGAGTGGAATAATTCAAATAGTAAATCCTTTAAAGGGAAGAAATGGGAAACAAAAGAATACTATAAAACAAACGAGGAGACCATAGTCAAATTTATTAGGGAACTAGAAAATAGAATAACGAGAGAAGAGAGTAACGATATTATAGGTTTGACTCCTGTATAAGGAGATAAAGAAAACCTACTATTTAGTAGTGGCCCCGTAATCATTGAAGAACATGCCTATTACATAAGGCATCCTCTTCAAACACTAATCCGCCGTAGTTTGAATCTACCGCGCAGAGTATTTAAAATCTGAGGAGCCTTCATCATGAGCGCACGTGACCTCACTCATGGCTTCAGTCATTATGAATTGGGTTCTCACTACGAAAAAACTTCGTAAAAAATAAAAACAAAAAGAAAATAAGAATAACTATCCAATAAGCTTTCCATCATATCGTGGATGTACTTGTGTGGATCTTTGACCAGACGCTGATTCAGGCGTCATTCTTCCTTCACTGACATATCAAGTAAACCAAAATCCTTAATACATCAACGAATGGGAAGGGATGGTCGGGAGGGCCCCAGTCGTCAATGATTACGGGGCCACTACTAAATATTAGGTTTTCTTTATCTCCTTACAGGAGTCAAACCTATAATTTATTAGTGGCCCCTCCATCATTGACGAACATGCCTGATTTCTAAGACTGGAGGGGGACATTCGTAATCATATCATAACTCTAGCAAAGCAGATAATCAAACAACCACATAGTATTCTTACTTTGAAAAATATATTTAAATACGGCGCAGACCATATAAATACAAAAAAGGGGTTCAAGCAGGTGCGTGCTTCAAAGAAGCCTGCTTGACAAAAAAGGGTAACTCTGGAGATTCTGTGAACAGATCTGTAGTTACAAAGGCACCCCACTCAACGAGTGGTGACAAAAATAACAAGTTATAAGTTTACATGTGCACATAATAAACCCCATAATATTCGTGAAAATAATTTGCAAAAGATCTCCACTGTTTAATACTAAATTGCTTTCACAGCTAAAACTACTATAACAACCCTGTTGTTTTGTACTAACATTGTACTAGCACAATTTCTCGCAGAGAAATGTTCATATCACATTAACCATAAATTGTATCACAGCTCTTGTACTCCGGCGGGGTCTAGGGTGTCCTATGTTACACTGACTGCACCCCCCCCCCCTTTCCTTGAAAGTAAACAAAAGTGACAGTAGGGCCACCTAGACCCTCTGCCTTAAAGCTATACATGGTAAGGAAGGTTTGTCTAGAGCAACTGACAAGTATCTAGTCAAAAACGTATGATTAGACGCCCACAACTGTGTGGACGAAATATCTTCTACTGAAAAATTCTTCAGGAAACGTAAAGAGGCTGCCCATTTGCGTAAATCGTGGGCCCTACCCACAACGCCGGGATTACTCTCTTTAATGACTTCGACCAGAAGAGAAGCTAATCTCCGTTTCAGTAAGCGTTTACCCGTACTCGCTACCCATAAAGCACCTTGGGGGTTTAGAGGAGCCACTCTCAAATATTTGGTTAGAGCTTGCACTGGACATAGATTATGGTGCACCTTTCCCCTTTTTAACGCCGGCCGTGAACTCAGAAAACACGTGTGCACTGTGGTCATTCTTGGCTACAAATCCCGGGGAAGGTGCAATGTGAATACATTCATTAAGTCTACCAAACCTAAGGCAATTAGGTGTGTTGCTCAGCAGCTAGAAAATTTGAATATGGTAAAGGCGGAGGGGAAAGTAACATGGAGAGGAAGAGAAGGGAGGAGATCAGCTATTGATTATATATTAGTGAACAGGAAAGCAGGAGAGAGAGTGATAGAAATGATAGTAGATGAAGAAAGAAACTTTTAAATAAACAGTGACCATAACCTACTGAAACTAAGATATAGCATAAAGTTTCACAAGGAGAAGATAGAGAAGTGTAGAGAGGCTAGTAAACCAGAAAGATGGAAAATGAAGGAGGCAGAGTGGGGGAGGTTTAGGGAGGAAATAGGGAATATGGATATAGATGAAGTGGGGGGAGGGAGTGCAATACAAATTGATAGTGTGGATAGAGAGGGAAATAAATAAGGTAGCAGAGAGAGTGTTAGAGAAGGAGAAAATAGGGAGGAAAGGTAGAGGAATGAAAGGGTGGTGGAATAAAGACATTAAGGAGGCGAGGAAGAAGAGGAAAGAGAGGAATAGGATTAGGAAAGAGTTGGAGAAGGGACAAAAAGAGAGGGGAAAATATAAGTGAGGAGGAAATTCGAATAGCAAGGGAAGAATACGAGAGGGAAAGGAAAAACACAACAAACTTAATAAGAGGAGCAATAGAGAAGCATGAACAGATAGAAATTGACAGGATAAAAGAGAAGGGGGACAAAGGAAAAGCTGAGTGGTATAGATGGCTAAAAAGAGAAAAAAGGAGGGAAAAGGTAGTAGTGGAGTTGAACGTAGGTGGGGAAAAAGTTAGGGATGAAACTAAAATTGGAGAGGAAATAAAAAGATACTGGGAGGAGGTGGGAGGGGTAAATGACCAAATAAGAGTAGGGCAATGGAATATTGAACTAAATGAGGAAGAAGTAGATGAAAATATGAATGTGATGGTGAGGAAGAGATTAGGAGGAGTGTGAAGAAGCTGAAGAGAAACAAAGCGGCAGGACCGGATGGGATAACAGCAGAGATGTATATTGAAGGAGGGGAGATGATAGTTAGAATGTTAAAGAAGCTATTTGATAAAATATGGGAGGAGGAAGAAATACCAGCAAGATGGAAAGAAAAAAGGGTCACATTGATTTACAAAGGAGGAGCAAAAAATGTGCACGAAATGGGGAGTTATAGACCAATAACGGTAATAAACATAATAAATAAGATATTTTATGGGATACTAAAGGAGAGGGTAGGAGAGTATGTAGAAGAAAGGATCCTACTTAGTGAAGAGCAAAATGGGTTTAGGAAGGGGAGAAGAGGAACAGACAATATATTTATATTAGATGAGATTATAGAGAAAAAGGCAAAGCAAGGGAAATGTGTGTTTATAGTGTGTTTGGATGTGGAAAAGGCATATGATAAGATTAGTAGGGGAGTCGCAGAAGCAGTAATGGAGAAACTAGGAGTGAGTAGGAAGATAAGGAACATGATAATGAATATGTATGAAGGGGCGGAGACAGAGATTGTGTGGAAAAATATTGCAGTGAAAGGAATCAGGAGACGGAAAGGGTTGAGACAGGGATGTAACCTGTCACCTTTAATTTTTGCAATGTGCATGGAGGAGTTGGTGAGGAGAATTAAGAGTAAGGGACAAGGAGTGCAAATAGGGCAACACAGGCTAGCAATTCTGACGTTTGCTAATGACGTAGTGTTGATAGCTGAGACAGAGGAAGATATGGGGGAAATGTTACAGGAGGCGGAAAGGTTTGGTAGAGACCTAGAAATTAAGTTCAGTGTAGAGAAAAGCAGTATGATAGTAAATGGACCAGAGGCAGTAGAAATGAGGATAGGAGGGGAAAGAATAGAAACAAGGGAGGAAGTGAAGTATTTAGGGGTATGGATAGGGAGGGAAGGGCGACAAAGGACAATGAATGAGAAAATCATGAAGGTGGAACAGTGTAGTGGGAAACTGTGGAATGTGACAAAAAGCAGAGTGAATAAATATAAAATAGTAAGAGAGGTGTGGAAGGACTTTGAAGTGCCGAGAATAATGTATGGGATGGATGTGAGAGGGAGTACAGGGGGAGAAATAAATAGACTAGAGACGGGACAAAATAAAATAGGAAGAATGGGGTTGGGAGCAAGAAGGTGGACAGCAAATGAAGCAGTGAGAGGGGAGATGGGATGGAGTACGTTTGAGGAAAGAGTGGCGAAGGAAAAGTTGAGGTACAAGAGCAGGATGGAAGAGATGGAGGATAATAGGTGGCCAAGGAGAGTGAATGAATGGGGGAAGGGGAAGAGTAGATGGGCAAAAGAGTGTAAGAGAAAACTGAACAAAATAGGAGTGAAACAAAGAAGGGTGGGAGAGGAGTGGAGAGATGTAGGGAGTAATGCAGGACTAGGTCAGGGAAGGAGACTAGAGAAAGAGATAGGAACGATAATGAAGGAAGTAGGAAGACAGGAATGGAAGAGAAATATGGAGAAGAAAAGTACACTGATAAGATATAGAAGCAAGGGGAGACCGAGAAAAGAGGAGTTCTATGACGGAAGTTGGGGAGCAGAACTACTGTTTAAGGCTAGGGCAGGAGCATTAGAGACAAATAGGAGAACATGGAGGTGGAATGGGGGGGGGGTGAAAGAGTGTCTGCAGTGTGAGGTGGGAGGGAGGAGAGTGGAGGAGACAATAGAACATATAGTGACAGAGTGCCAGGGGTATGCAGAGGAGAGAGATGGGTTGGAAAATGAGTTGAAACGGGTGGTAGGGGAGAGGGAATGGGAAGAATAGAAAGAGGAGGAGGATGAGGGTGTAAAATTTGTGTTAGGTCTCGGGACAGAAGAGGGGGTAGATGGGGAAATGGGGAAAAGAATGAAGGTAGTGAAAAGATTCCTGGAACAGGTGTGGCAAAAGAGAAAACGGAATAGAATAGAGTAGGGTGAGGGGGGGAGAAGGTGACCAGAGTGGGGGAGGAAGAAAAATGAGATTAAATAGGAGAGAGGGGAAAAGTTAAATTAAGGTAAGGAGAGAACAAGATATTGGGGGGTGGAGGAGGGGGTAAATAGGGAGAGGAGAGTTCTGCTTAAGCTATATACTTCAATTCTTTTTCTTTAACTATCTTTTCTACGACTACAATTTTCTAAACTAATTCTTAATCTAGCTCTAGCTGTTTCTGGAGAGGTCACCAGTGCATAGGTGAGCTGACTTGGAAAGGGACAGCAACTCCACAAAAAGAAGAAGAAGAAGAAGAAGAAGTAAGAAAAGTCGTTCTCCCGATTGTCTTACGTTATTTCGATCCACTGTTTTCTCTGGCTACGCCAATGACAGAGGCATTTAAGGCTTTCAGTAGGAGTCCCATAATGACGTGTCATCAACGGCTAGACAAATTAGCCCAACTGTATACCTTCTCTACACTACCGGACAACTTGGACGGCCACGGAGTCGCTGTTAACCCCCGACACACCAGCTCAAGATAACTAAGGATTTCCATAGCCTACGTATCGTTGAGGACAGGTGATCAGAAGAATTATTCCTGAACGTTGGAAGTGGGAGGCGAACGAACTCTATCCAAATCCGCGAACAGTGCTAAGAGATTATAAAAGTCCAGAAGTACCCGGTACACACGGACTTATCCAATTTGCCATTGTTTCGAATTCACATATAACCAATATTCTACCAGTGATTTTTCGGAGAATAAAGCTGCATTATAAACCATTTACTCAGCTATTATTTATGCCCTCTATTGCTTTCATTTGTGTCCTGTGCATGAAGCCCCATAGCCCAGTCCTGCCGAACCTACCTACACTCAGTTAAACCTGTAGAAAATCAGGGCATAACAATTAAGTTATTGTATTATGCTTACGAAGGGCCTCCATTCCTCTCATTTATCTCTCTTAACTCCAACAGACCGTTCTGCATAAAATCGTCTAAGTAGGGCAGAACTAAGGCAAAACAGACGCCACCGCTATTGAAAGGGTTTATAGATAGTCACTCGTTGATGGGATCGGATTAAGGGGACAGTGGTGATTTTTAGGGGTCTATTTATTTTTACATTTATTTATTTTTTAGTTTCCTCGCTAGACCTCCATCAAGTTTAAAAAACACCCGAAAAACCTTCTATCAACGATATCCCGTGCGATGTTGCCAGGTCGCAGACTCACGGTATGCTCTCCCCCAATGACGCCGCCTGGGCGTTACCGGGTCGCTGTCTGACGGCGACCTACCTTATATACTACGTGTCGTCTGACGCAGACAGGTCGACGCCCTTGTACCGTCTGACGCCTACTGGACGCCGCCCGACTATCGTCCCCATCCCGTCCATGTCCTTGATCTCACTAGCCGCTGACTCAGCTTATGAGAGTTGTTCGTGTCGAACTTTTCCTGAGGCCCCTGACGACCTCTCCCGACGGGCCGACGTCTCTCTTGAGTTGGCGCCCACCCACGTCGCGCGGCGATGTAGGCAAAGACCTCGTTACGACCCTTAACCTTAAGTCGTGGAGCGTCGGCACTTAATTCGGCTTAGTGTGACACTTGCTAAAGGGTTACAGCACGGAGATGAGCGTCTCGGCATGGCACAGCGCCTATCGATTGCCCCAAACTTGTGGTAAAATGGCACTTTCGGTGTCAATCATGTTTCATGGTGTAACCTTAGTTCTTCCTATGCTTTTTTTGTATGTGAATATACATATCAAGCGATTTTGACATCCATTTCGGTAGTTGCATAATCCCTGTCTACTGAAGGGTCTCTGGCTGTCAAAAGCTACGGTTCATTATATCGTAGTGCTACAAACCCTCCACCTCGACTTCACCATGATGCCGACACTGCTCCCAGCTGCACTTATTTCCGAAGTCATGATCTCTGTCGCTCTTGTAGGATTCATCGCTTCCCAGGGCTGTAAATAATAGTGAGAGTGAGTATGTTGGTGTGGCGGGGTTGGTGTCTGGAGGTGCAAGTTTGGAAGGATGTAATTGTGGATTCAAGTTTGGTCCTCACTCCTCTCAATCTCACAAAATTTGGGATAGCCTAGGCCTACCCTAGCCAGCCTGAGCCTAGGCTAAAATGTTTGGCAAGATTTGCATTTTATTAGATTGTATCACCCATTTAGGTATAGTATAGGCGCCGCCTAAGGCTGTGTAAGTTATCTTGAATGGTACGGTTACGGTACCTTTATTAGGCTAGCCTATGCGTAAATTTGAGTGTCATTTTTTGGCAAGAATGTAGTTACCGGGTGTACCACCCGTCTTGTTTACACTACGCGGACGCTCACCATCATGTTCCCGTGACCCGTCTATTATGACTGCCTTTGGATACAAAAATACGGTATACCTCAGCCTAGGCTTAGGCCTATATTGTTTTTTTTAATTTTTCCTTCAGATATAGTGTTGTTTTATACTGAAGAGGAGCGGAAATGAGTATTTAACCATTAGGCCTATCCAACAATCTAAAAACACGCCCCCTACTAGTGGGGACTCTGGGGAGGGCTATGAAGTTCAGGGAAAATGAGGGGTTAAAAGCGTAAAAAAGACATTAGCCTAACCTAACAACCTTACTTAACCTATCCTAGTATTATATACTAAAGTTACCCCTTTGAAAGGACATTAGCCTAACCTAACAACCTTACCTAACCTATCCTAGTAATTAGTATTATGGGTGGGGGCTGCCAGCCTGCCGCCCCCACACCCCCGCTGTTTGACATCAACTTACGTGTCAACACGAAGTACGCCCAGTAACACAACTCATTCCATAGGGGCTGCCGCCGGGCGGCCGCCCCCACACCCCAGGCCCCAGCTGGTTGGGTAACAGTGCCCAAAACACAGTATTATGGGACATAGCCTACCTTACTCTCTTTTTTTCTGCCTTATACATTTCAGCTCTTAATGACATATATAACAATGATGTATATGCTCTACCGGACTTATTAGGCCTAAAAAGATCGATGGGCTAACTGTCAGTCCAAATCGTCAGTATAACCCCAAATCTATCTATCTATATGCTCAGGCCCAATCCCCAAATACATTACCCTAACCAAAGAACCTAACGGAGTGACCCAGGGTGTCAATCCACAAAATGTGAATTGTGTTATCATTATGGTTTATTATTTTGTTATCATAGGGCGACGGAGCGGCGAGCTCTAGGGGGGAGCGGGGGCATGCCCCCCCGGATTTTTTTAAAAATTTAGGTGTCTAAAACAGCATTTCCTGCAATCTAAAAACAATCAAGATGGAAAATATGGAAACCAAAATTGTGTCAATTTAGGGGGCCTACTTTTTTTTTTTTTTTTTTTTTTTAATTAGGCCATAGGCTATTGTATATGGTAAATATTTACCTATGTTCCCGTTAAAATATCCTCCAGTAACCTATTAAGAACTGGTCAGGGGACTGGTTAGAACTTGTAGGATGTTTAATTGAAGGTCGGAAATCAGTATTTACTGAGAAATAAAAGTCTTAAAATGCGCTATGTTTTACGGGAGGGTCTGTACGCCGCCACATACGCGCGGCCCCGCCCACTGCCCATAATGTACAAATATTATATTAGATTAGATTAACCTAACCTAACCTAACCTAACCTAACCTAACCTAACCCTAATATAATATAATATAACATAATATAACATACCGGTAATATAACATAACTTAACATTACCAAGTTAACCATTAACATTCCAAGAGGTAACAGAAAAAGACACAACCCCAACTTCACACCAGAAATTCAAAACCTCATCAGACAACGCGACACACTGAAACACTCCCCAGCACCCCACACACAAGACATCACACAACAAATTCAAGCATGAACTAACAACAAAATACAAGAACAACAAAAACTAAATTGGAATAACTTCCTACTAACACTTGATCACAAAACAAACCCCAAAACCTCTACAAAACACTAAACAGCATCACACTTTCCAACAGCAACACAACACAATCACATGCTGCAATCACAACAACAGACTCTACTCCTTCATGTAAACAACAAGCAAACACTCTCATCAATCACTTCTCACATGTCAGCCACCTAAAACCTCACAAAGACGACCGACGTGTCATCCGACGTAAGAGACAATTCCCCACAGACCCTGACTATACACCCTTCACCAATCACCAGACAAAGCATATCATCAACAATCTCAAGCACTCACCCGCCTGTGGCCTAGACAACATAAGCAACATACACCTCAGACACCTGGGACCACGAGGCATACAAGCACTCACTAACATATCAAACTACAGCTATTCACACAACACAATACCAGACATTTGGAAGCATGGTATCATCATCACATTCCCCAAACCCAAACAAGACCCCACGCTACCCTCCTCGCACCGCCCCATCACACTCCTTTGCTCCCCTCCAAAGTCATGGAACGCCTAGTATTACAACTAATTACACCCGACCTACCCCTAGCTCCAACACAACATGGCTTTAGGCCACTGCACTCCACAAACACTCTTCTCACAGACCTTACACAAAGAGCTTTTGACGGCATCAACTCAGCTAGACCACCACACAGATCACTATTAGTCACACTCGACATTAGTAAAGCCTTCGATGCCATCCCCCGCCACAACCTAACAAACAAAATCTACAACACAAACATGCACAACAACACAAAAAGGTGGCTGGCCAACTTCCTAGCAGGCAGATGTGCACACGTATCTTTTGAAGGTCAGTCATCTAAAATCAGAAACTTTCGAAACGGAGTCCCACAAGGATCCGTCCTATCGCCCGCACTCTTCAATCTGTACATGCACGATATAACTACACCCAATACGCCCCAAATAAACTTAGCCTCCTATGTAGATGACATAACACTCACATGCGTGGTGATGGGCTGGTCTATCAGAGTGAGAACTGAGCGATCTCTGCCATACCCATAGCTTACTCTGACTGTTCCTTTTACTTATATATTTTCTAGATCTCAAGTGACGGCATCTCTTCCGTGGATTGACCTCCCAATCTACCATGATTGGAAGCCAAAGCGTCACATTTTTCCTTTGCCCCTCAACTTTATCTTCATAATTGCTGAGGGGCACAGGGCCCTGGGTGGGGCTTTGGTTTCCCGGGCGTTTCCGCACCCTCCTTAGCTCCCCGCCATGGAGTGGCTTCGGTCATCCAGGCTTTATTGTGGTCGGCAGGGAGGGTTCTTTGGGGGCGCTCTATTATGGCCTTGGCCTTATTCGGGGCCTTGGGGCTGTTCGGCCAGGCAGCTTGAGGAACAACAACAACAACAACAACACTCACATGCACACACCATGACCCAAAAAGAGCAACAGATCTCCTTCAACCCTATCTCAACACACTACATGGCTGGTGCACTACAAACAGACTTAATCTAGCCCCAGCCAAATCCACCGCAACCCTGCTCACAAGCTGGACAGAGAACACGAATACATCCCTCAACTCACCATAAACAACATACCCCTAACACATACACACACACCCAAAATCCTAGGAGTAACATATGATACTCATATGACATTCAAACAGCACACCACAAACATTAAAAAGAAACTGACACCCAGACTTAACGCCCTCAGGTTACTTGCTCACACAAAATTTGGACACAACAAAGAAACTACCACCACAGTATATAAACAATACATAAGATCAGTGATGGAATACGCAAGCCCAGCCTGGGCTTCTAACCTAGCTGAAAACATCATAAGACCTTACAGACTATTCAAAACAAAGCCCTGAAGATCATTACAGGCTGCACAGCTACTGCACCCACAGATCACCTACATCAAGAAACCAAAATCCTCAAAGTCAAAGACCATCTGGACATGAGAGGCACTCAATTCCTGGCAGCAGCCTCCACGAACCAAGACCACCCACTAAACTACATGGCAACACACCCACAGACACCAAGAAATATCAAAACAACACCCAGCACACGGTATCACACACAATTATTGTCCTCTCTCCCTCCCTGCCCACCCCGAACCAACTTCCAGAAGCACATCCATACTCATATCTCTCGCCGATCCATCCACTCACTCACAGACAACACGCAGCTGCATGCACGACCTCCCGAAATCCATCCTTCCGAATCCTCCCTTCCTCGCGAGGACAGAGTCCACCTGGCCAGGCTGAGATGCAGACACCATCCAGCTCTCCTGAGCTATCAGAAGAGATGACTTCGTTGTCGACGCCTGCCCGGGATGTAACACAGCACCCCATACCATTAAGACTGCATTTCACACAACCACTTACGCCAACAACACAATCTACACTCAATGAGAGCTCTGTGGGAAAGCCCGATCGTGGCCATGGCCTTCCTCAGGGACTCGGGGCTGTTCGGCCAGGCAGCTTAGGGAACAACAACAACAACACCAACTTAACATTACCTGGGAAAGAGAGGGCAGGGACCCTGGGTGACCCATAGCGCATTTTAACCCTCCAGCCCCGGCTACGCATTACATAAATATTCCCCGAAACCCGGGTGTTTTGGCCGAAAAATGTCTAGGCTAGGCTACCGTATATTTGTTATTCTGACTGCTTCCCGCATTCCCACACATCCCCAAGCGTAGCTGTGTTATTTACCTGTAGAATGGCGTTAAGTAGAGCTCTCTAAGTCAACTGGTTGAGTTGTGATGATCATTTCATTGGAGATAACTTTATGGCAAAAACAGCCACTTTACACTACTTTTCGATACTTAACAACAACATACAGTACAGGCACACACGAACAAGCGACGCTCTCCTTCTTGTGGCCGTAGATGCGGGGCGTCGGTCCAGCCGGCTGTTGTTTACATGCGTCGGACCGACGCCTCGCACACCAAGCTTACAGGGTTTGAGCTCATGGGTGTTTAAGAGCCGTTCCGGGCAGCTCGTGTATGCTTTTTTATGGGCGTTCAAAAGCCCTTCCGGGAACCGAGGGTTAAGACCGTTATTTCTCAGTAAATACTGGTTTCCGACATTCAATTAAACATCCTACAAGTTCTAACCAGTCCCCTGAACAGTTTTTAATAGGTTACTTGAGGATATTTTAACGGGACCATAGGTAAACATTTATCCTGTATATATATATATATATATATATATATATATATATATATATATATATACTGTATATAGCACAACGGAGCGGCGAGCACCAAAGGCGCGAGCTTTAAAGAGGTCAGGGGGGCCCTAACCTAACCTAACCTAGGCCCTAGTATTATAGATTTATAAGTATTTATTTTATTATAAGTATTTAGCCTATAGATGATTTATGTTGTATGTTGGTAGTGGTACACCCGGTAACTACATCCATCCCCATTTTTTCTCGCATAATTTTATTAGGCCTAGCTTAGTCTAGTCACTTAGCCTACTTTGGGGGATTCCGTCCTCTGTAGACGCTGCTAGTAGTTAAAGTGGACCTCCGCAGCGACCTGCGACCAGGCAGCTATGCTTCTTGGATGTTTTGCTGGCTTGTCAGCGAGTTGGTTGCAGTGCTGGTCCTGCTGGGGTAATACGGGTATCCTGGTATTTGGGGCTCGTCTGGTATTGTGGCGGGAAGGATGTAGGCCTAGTGTCGGGACGTACAGTCGTCATGTTTACATAGGTCGATTGCCGCGATTAAGTTCGCGTCTAGGCCTAGCCTAGGCTATATTGATGGCAATTTTTTGGGCTAGGCTATGCGCTCCCTGCTGGCAATAGGCGGGTAGAATGTAGAATTCGGGCGTACCGCCAGCCTTATTTACACTACGCGGAGGCGGAGCGGCGTGGGACGCTTGCCATCATGTTCCCGTCTATTTTGACTGCCTTTGGATACAATTATATGTTGAGGAGGGGCTATGCCCCGGCCCCCTCACCCCTCCCATGACATATTGTCATCATCATATATATTGCCAGAAGGGGGCAAATAACAAAAAAAAATCGTCGTCAAAATAGACGCGAACTTAACCGCGGCAATCGCCCTATGTAAACATGACCGTACGCCCGGAATCTACATCCATCCACAATAGGCCTATATCTTGCAGTATCTTACAGTAAACTAGGCCTATCTTACAGTAGATCCTCTGGAAAAAAAGCAAACTAGGCCTGTGTATCCAGCTCAGAACCAGTACTTGCACTGCTGCGGTCGTTCACGGTGTTGGCGGCGGCGGCAGCAGCCAGCAGACGCAACATTTTTAGGAATGAGTTGTGTTACTGGACGTACGTCGTGTAAACACGTAAGTTGATGTCAAACAGCGTGTGTGTGGGGGCGGCAGCTCCCACCCATAATACTAGGATAGGTTAGGTTAGGCTAATGTCCTTTCAAAGGGGTATAGCCTAGTAAACACTAGGATATACCCGGTCAGAAGTAGGTGATACGCCCGATAACACAACTCTTGCCTATTATTGTATCCAAATTCCAATGGCAGTCAAAATAGACAGGAAGTCGGGAACGGGATCGCAAACGTCCGCCGCCGTCATGTTTACATAGGCCTAGGTCGATCGCCATGGTTAAGTTCGCGTCTACAGTATTTTGATTTTGTTTTCAGTTATTTGCCCCCTGCTGGCAATATATATGATGATGACAATATGTCATAGGGGGGTGAGGGGGGCAAAGCCCCCCCTCAACATACAGTATTATTGTATCCAACGGCAGTCAAAATAGTGAAACTTGGTATATGTCCCTAGTACCCAGTATGTGGGATACAAAACTAACACCTAACACCTAGTTGTTGTTCCACAAATTGTCTGGTCGAACAGCCCCAAAGTCCCGAGCAAGGCCAAGGCCATAACCGAGTGCCCACACAGAACCTTCCTTGCTTGCCACTTAGAAAACCCAGGTGACCGAAGCCGCTCCCAGGCGAGGAGCTGAGGAGGGTGCGGAAATGCCTGGGGCACCAAAGCCCCACTGAAGGCCCTGTGCCCATCAACAATTATGAAGGGAAACTTGAGGGGCAAAGGAAAAATGTGACGCTTTGGCTCCCAGCCTGCCAACCTCGAGGTTGGCACTAGGGCGGTCATTTCACGGAAGAGACGCCACCACTTGAGAACTAGAAAATATATAAGCAAAAGGAACAGTCAGAGTAAGCTATGGGTAGCCTATTAAAAATGTAAAACTTGCAAACTTAACAAACCAAAACTGGAACGATACAAGATAGTCCTAATGATAAAATAACTTATCAAAATCGCTATGTGGAAATAACGCTTACTAAAATATAATTTATGAAATAAAGAACACAATCCACCACATAGGGTGTACATTACTACATGAGCAAGTTAATCTGTTTCCCAAGCAAACTAATCGCACACATACCAATGCACTATCGTCATGTTCAAGGAATTAGCCAATTTGGGAAGTCCGGGACGTTCTGGCAAATTTTGACTAAACTCTGCATGATTAAAGAAACTACAATTACTGTAGTGTCAAAATGTTCTATTAAAATCAAATTTACAACATGACAAGACATTAACAATAGTACAAAATACAAATAGCATTCACTAACGATAATGCTATCGGGTAAGTACCTGTAAGCATAGCATGCCTCAATTACTACCCTACAAATAACCTACATTTATTGTACAAATAAACTAAGGAAATCGCAAAAGCAAGCAATTGATACTATTGACAATGAATAGATAATTAAATACAATATAATAAAGACAAATAATTGCAAAATATGAAGAAGCAACAGCAGATTTAAACAAAGAGTACTCTTTTAACAAGAACAATTAATTTTAAAAATCAATAATAATAATAGAAAAAGATAAACAATTAATTCATAGCCTACAGACAAAATGTAGGCAGAGGTTATGCAAGAAACTTATAAGTTAAAAATGCTTGATTAAATTTAGTGATGTCAAATTTTAGAATACAGTCAATAATTGACCTTAAAAAAAATATATATATCAATTTACTTGCCTCAAAACCTCTGTCTACTAAGAGTCTGTATATACAGTAGTCTATTTTTTCCAGCTGAGGGTAAATTGTCATGTTTCTATCTCTGTTACTCAGCTATAAGGTAGATTTTGTAGCGAAATATGATGTTAATTATGAAAACTTGGCATTAATGCGACACACAACCATATTAGTTTCGTATATGTATCGAGAAATAAGCTACTAAGGGATTCAATTTACCATCAGCTGGAAAATAATAGAGTATAGTAACCTAGCTCTAGCCCAAAAGTCATCTACTTTAGTGCAAATTTTAAAAATCTTATTAACTGGGAATAACAAAAAATGTAAGTTATTTTTCTATCGATATTAATACTAAGGAAAGGAAAGTTTATTACCGTACGTTAAAATTAAAATCATCAACTTTGTGATATACTTTAAATATGCACTGTTCATTAACAATGAACAGGGAGTTGCAGGGTCTGGTAAATGAGTTTGGAACAGTGTGCGAAAAACGGAATTTGAAGGTAAATGCGGGGAAGAGCAAGGTTATGGTCTTCGAAAGGGGTGAAGTCACAGAGTGTGAGGTGAAGCTGAACGGTCAGGCTATGGAGATCGTCAACTCTTTTAAGTATCTGGGCAGTGTGTTGAGTAAAGATGGGACTATGAATGAAGAAGTGCGGGAGAGGGTACAACAGGGTAAGAGGGTTGTAGGAACGCTAAAAGCAGTAACAAGAAATAGGGTGGTCAGTATGGAAGTGAAGAAGTCCTTGCATGACAGTGTGGTAATCCCGACACTGACTTACGGAAGCGAAGCATGGACGTTGGTTGAGAGACTCAGACCAAGAGTGAGAGCAGTGGAAATAAATTACTTAAGGAGTGCGTGCGGAGTTACATGGAGGGATAGACAGACTAATGAGGAAGTAAGAAGGAGGTGTGGTGTGGAGGTAGATGTACTGGAAAGTGTGAAAAGGAACAACTTTAGATGGTTCGGCCATATGGAACGTATGGAAAGCGAGAGAATGACTTAAGAGGGTGTATGAGAGCGAGGTGGAGGGACAGAGAGGGAAAGGTAGACCGAATGAGAGGTGGAAGGATGGAGTGAGGAAGTACATGAACGAAGGCGGTGCTGGTTGGGGGGAGGGGCGTCGACTGACTGGGGACAGAGGTGCATGGGGGCGGTTCGTTCGTGGCCACCCCTTCGGGGATCACGGCGTCAGGCAGTAGATAGATAGATAGACTTCGACAGATTCGTTAAGAATGGTAATTATTTCATAAATGTTTATTTATATATTTTAATAATGCTGCCTTCGACAGATTCGTTAAGAATGATAATTATTTCATAAATGTTTATAATAATAATAATAATAAGCATGTTACTTATTTCTCACAAGCGCCAATTTTTCCGCAGAATTCACTGGCGCTCGAAAAAACCCCCACACAGATCACTTAAATCAATGCAACACAAAACCTATGCGCATCACCCAGCCACCAGCAGCGGAAAATAGCTTACACCCTATAGCCCTCCATGATGACACCCCTCTTGAGATCGTAGCTTCTTACAAAGAGAAAAGTCTTAAGTTGTCTCTTGAAGCACTCAACAGAACTTAGTTGTCTCATGGTCAGTGGCAGTCTGTTATATAACCTTGGTGCCATGTCCCTTGCTTCCCATGGACGCTTGCAATCATGTTCCCGTCTATTTTGAATGCCATTAGATACAATAATATGTTGAGGGGGGGCTTTGCCCCCTTTCACCCCCCCATGACACACAAGTGTTGTGTGTAAACTAATGGAAACGGTAATTAGAGAAGGAATAATGGAGCATATGAAATCAAACCAACTTTTCAGTGGGAGACAGTTCGGATTCTTGCCGGGGAGGTCGACATACAGCTAATTAAGGTGGTAGATGATTGGATGCAAATTCTAGAGGATGGTGATGTAATAGACGTGGTATATTGTGATTTTTATCAGTGCGTGGGCTTGGACTGGTAACCGCGCTCCGCGCTCCTCAGGCATAAGGTAATGCGGCAGCGCTCACGCGCTCCTTTGGTCAGCCGACCCGATGCGCTTCCCGCTCTGCGCTCCCAAAAATAGGTATATAATACAAAAAAAGTAAAAAACAGCTTCTAGAAGTTATTTAATTATTTACCTAAATTAATACAATCCTTTGTCTTTCACTTCATTAAATTAAAAAAAAATCAAGTCATGGTGTCTTTCTGAAGTTTAAGTTTCTCACTTTCTCAGTTTCTGTAATTCTTTATGTCATATCAATGATATGAATCATATGATTGATATCATTGTGACATTGTGACTGTCCATTGATATCTATGATATGACATAAAGAATTACAGAAACCTGTCCAAACTGAGAAACTTAAACAGTTAAACCTATCAAGCTAACAAGCCTAACAATACAATAACAACATGATTAGTTGATTACATTAACCATTAATTTTATTCATAACTGATATGATGACATCATTAATAATTGAATATTATAATATGATATGATTGATATGATGACATCATTAATAATTTAATATTATAATATGATATGATTGATATGATGACATCATTAATAATTTAATATTATATGATTGATATGATGATATCATTAATTTAATATCATAATATGATATGATTGATATGATGATATCATTAATAATTTAATATCATAATATGATATGATTGATATGATGATATCATTAATAATTTAATATCATAATATGATATGATTGATATGATGATATCATTAATAATTTATTAAAATAGGCCCCTTCGTAAGCCGTAACTTGCCCGTAAGGTTTAATTAGCGTTAGCAAAAGCCAAAAAAAGTCAGTAACAAGTTAACAACTGTAACACTGTCAGTCTGTCACTATCATAGTATCACTGTATCACAGTTCACTAACACCGTGAGTAACACCGTACGATGACTGTACACGATAATGACGTTCTTGAACCTGTTGTTGACAGGAAAAATCGCTTCCGGAGCGCCAGAAAGGAGCGCAAAATTCAAGCTGCGCTCCCCGCCTGCACTCCGAGTTCAGATTTTAGCCGCTCCTCGCTCCGCGCTCCTCTATATTGGTAGTGCGCACCGGATCGCAGAGCGCCAAATCGGCGCGCCCACGCCCACCACTGGATTTTATGAAGGCCTTCGATAAGGTCCCACATAAAAGGTTAATAGAGAAAGTTAGAAGCTGTAATATAGGGGAGAAATGTGTGAAATGGATAGAAGCCTTCCTGAAAGATCGGAGACAGAGGGTGCTGGTGAATGGAATAGGCTCGGGGTGGAGGGAAATTACAAGTGGGGTTCCTCAGGGATCTGTGTTGGGACCACTACTGTTCGTTATATTTATCAACGACTTACCTGAAGTTATAACTAATGGAAGTGAGGTATACCTGTATGCGGATGACACTAAGCTGTATAGAAGAGTGAGGAGTAAGGAAGATGTGGGTTTGCTTTAAGGAGATGTGGATGGCATGAAGGGATGGTCTGAGCATTGGTTAATGCCTTTTCATCCAAAAAAATGCAAGTACATGCGGATTGGGACAAGCAAGATAGACAAGGTAGGATACAGTATGTATGAAGCGATGGAGGAAGTGAATGTAGAAAAGGATATAGGAGTAGGGTAAGGTGGGGTGAATCTGCCGCGGGGTGGAATCGCGGACGTAAGATACTTGTCTAAAACAATTCGTCATAAATCCAAATACGTATGGAATTGATTCTAGGTATGTTTATAGTACGTGTAGATGATGATAGAACACAAACATGCATAGTTGTCATTTATTTAACGAAGAAAAATATTTTTCCATAATATTTCAAACTGAAAAATATGTAAGCTGTCTTGAACATTTTTCGTGGCGGCGACTTTACATCTCCCAATACACTTTTTTTTCGTTACAAGATGGTTGTCTGTGATTTCTAAGTGGAAACTAAAAAAAAAAAAAAATTCAGGCAAAAATACCGGTATATATAATTATACCAAAATACTTGGATTATATCAATCTAATAATAAAACATCTTAATTGTTACTTAACCCTCCCGCCCCGGCTACGCATTACATAAATATTCCCCGAAATCCGGGTGTTTTGGCCGAAAAACGTCTAGGCTAGGCTACCGTATCATTGTTATGCTGACTGCTTCGCGCATCCCCAAGCGTAGCTGTGTTATTTACCTGTAGAATGGCGTTAAGTAGAGCTCTCTAAGTCAAGTGCTTGATTTGTGATGATGATTTCATTGGAGATAACTTTATGGCCAAAACAGCCACTTTACACTACTTTTCGATACTTAAAAACAACATACAGGCACACACGAACAAGCGACGCTCTCCTTCTTGTGGCCGGAGATGCGGGGCGTCGGTCCAGCCGGCTGTTGTTTACATGCGTCGGACCGACGCCTCGCACACGAAGCTCACAGGCTTTCAAGCAATGGTACAATGTTGTACCACCCGGGTTCCTGGGGGCAAAACATAATGGTACACACGTGTACCATCCGAGTTTGAAGGGTTAATTGGGGGTAAAATCGCCGTGGCAGGATTAAATCATTGATAATATATAACCGCGGCGGATTCACCCCGCCGGGCGGGGTGAATCCGCCGCGCGAGTAACGGTTTTCGCCACCCATTACAAACTTAATTTGTTTTTTCAAATAAAAATGATATGAGCGTGTGCAGGAAAGCGAGAATGTTAAAGTTATGTAAACAAAAAATTCTGAATTCTGATTCAGTTGGATGCTGTTATTAAAAAAACACATTTCGCGGCAGATTCACCCCACCTTACCCCCAGTTTCAACCGGCTCCCTTGTGCATTTTTCATTTTTTTTAACCTACAAAATTGGTGTTTTCAATAACTTTGTTTCTCTGGGCTGTAAGCCTTTCTTACAGTAGATCCTCTGGAAAAAGGCAAACTATGCCTGTGTATCCAGCTCAGTACCAGTACTTGCACTGCTGCGGTCGTTCACGGTGTTGGCGGCGGCGGTAGCAGACGCAACATTTTTACTATTCTGTATTTTTGTTTTATAATCAAACTTCAAATCTTGTCTTCCCATGCTTTATCAAGATTACTTTCAAACTCCCTTATTGATTCGGAATCGACTACATACTGGGGCAGTGCGTTCCACTCATTTACCACTCTATCACAAAATGAGTTCTTTGCCTTCTCAAGCCTATTTCTTTCTTTGTAAATTTTCTTAGAGTGTCCTCTCGTTCTTGTTCCCTCCCGCATCAAGAAGATACCTTCACACACATCCTCATCGTACTTTCCTGACACTATCTTAAAAGTCTCTATCATATCCCCTCTTTCTCCTATATGCCAGTGTCGGAAGCCCCAGTGTCCTCAACCTCTGCTCATAGCCCGCGTTCTTCAACGTTGGTACCAGCTTGCTAGCTCTCCTCTGCACTTTCTCCACTGCTTCTATATCCTTTACCATATATGGAGCCCACACCTGGTTTGCATATTCCAGGTGCGGCCTAACCAGCGCTGTATATAGATTCCTGAAGATTTCTTCGTCAAGTGACACAAATGTCCTCCTTATCAGCCCTACAATTCTATTGGCTTTGTTTATCTTTTCCGCTAAATGTTCTGAGAAATTTAACTTATTGTCTATCACTACTCCTATATCCTTTTCTGCACTCACTTCCTCCATCGCTTCATACATACTGTATCCTACCTTGTCTATCTTGCTGGTCCCAATCCGCATGTACTTGCATTTTTTTGGATGAAAAGGCATTAACCAATGCTCAGACCATCCCTTCATGCCCTCCACATCTCCTTGAAGCAAACCCATATCTTCCTTACTCCTCACTCTTCTATACAGTTTAGTGTCATCCGCATACAGGTATACCTTACTTCCATTAGTTATAACTTCAGGCAAGTCGTTGATAAATATAACAAACAGCAGTGGTCCCAACACAGATCCCTGAGGTACCCCACTTGTAATTTCCCTCCACCCCGAGCCTATTCCATTCACCAGTACCCTCTGTCTCCGATCTTTCAGGAAGGCTTCTATCCATTTCACACATTTCTCCCCTATATTATAGCTTCTAACTTTCTCTATTAACCTTTATGTGGGACCTTATCGAAGGCCTTCATAAAATCGCAATATACCACGTCTATTACATCACCATCTTCTAGAATTTGCATCCAATCATCTACCACCTTAATTAGCTGTAGTACCGTCGACCTCCCCGGCAAGAATCCGAACTGTCTCCCACTGAAAAGTTGGTTTGACTTCATATGATCCATTATTCCTTCTCTAATTACCGTTTCCATTAGTTTACACACAACACTTGTCAAACTGACTGGTCTATAATTCCCTGGGTCATTTCTCTTTCCCTTCTTAAATATAGCTGTTATGTTCGCCTCTCTCCAATCCATCGGGATTTGTCCTGTATTAAACGATACCTCAAATAAAATTTTCAATGGCTCTACTAACATCTCCCCTCCTTCCTTTATGATTCTTGGGTGTATCCCATCCGGTCCCGGTGACTTACTTCTGTTCATTTTTTCTATAGCCCTTCTTATTCTAGCATGGGAAAACTCTATTAGTTCTAGTGCCGGTGCCTGTTTGATGGGAATAGTAGGCACTGCATCCTCCGACTCCACTGTTAGTACCCCCCCAAAGTATTTCCCCAGCACCTCTGCTTTCTCCTTATCAGTCTCCGCTCTACTCCCATCATTCAACCCCCCCACCAGCTCTGGGATCCCTACTCTTCTTGTTAACTTTTCCTGAATGTACTTCCAGAATATTTTTGGATTATCCTTCACATTTCTAGCTATCTCTCTCTCCCTCTCCTTCACCCCCCTCCTTGTTTCCCACCTTATTTTATTGTTTATTTGTCTGCGTTCCAGATCCACTTCCTTAGCCTCTATACTAGACCCACTGTTCTTTTTTAACAATTTTAATCTTTCCCACAATCGTTTCTTTCTTCTAATCAATATCCAAAGCTTTCTTTTCATTGGCAATTCTGGGTTAGTTCTTTTCCTCAATTTTGTTTTATCCTTATATTCCCTTACTGGTACACTTTTGGATACAGCATTCTCCAGTTTGACTCTAATTTTCCTCCACATTCCTTCAGCGTCTTCACCTTCACTTGGGAAGTATTGATACTTCCAACCTTACTTCAGATTAGCTGGTGGAGGTACATAGAAATGCACTTAAATCAGTGTTCGATCATCACTGTCCAGAAGTAGAGAAGAAAATCATAGTACGAGATGATTCACCCTGGTATAGCACTCGAGTTAAATTTCTTAGAAGAGAGCGTAGAAGAGCTGAACGTGAATGGCGGAAAAATAAAACAGACTCTACATGGTTGCAATATCTGTCAGCCAGAAGAGCCGTGGTCCACACAATCAAAGATGAAAAGAAAGTGTATTATCAGGGAAAAGTTGACTCATGTGGTAACGACCAGAGGAGGTTGGCTTCAATTGTAAACAGTTTACTTGGAAAAACAAGAGTCAGCTTAAGACCTTCTGTACCCGATGCCGAGTTGGCTGCCAACTTTGTGGCATTTTTTGCTGGCACAATAACTCGCATAAGACAGGAACTGGATGATGCTTCTGTTGGTGAAGAACTTTCAGTTGTACTCCAACCCAGACACATTCCTAATAATGTCCTCTCATCCTTTCACTCAGTAGAGGTGGACATGATCTCATCCTACATAAGAAACCTCAATAAAACATTTTGCCCGTTGGATCCCATAAATGTTTCCAAGCTACCAAGAGTCTATGATCACACAGTTGAGTTTACAGTATTTCCAAAATAATTAATAAGTGCTTCTCTGAAGGTAACTTCCCACAGTCTGGAAAACATGCACTACTCCGACCTAGTCTAAAGAAACCTGGACTTGATGTTGAGAACATGTTGAACTATCGTCCTGTCTCCAACCTGTCCTTCATATCAAAGATATTAGAGCGTGCAATACTTGACCAATTACAACCACTACTTCAGCAGAATGAAACTATCCCAATTTTTCAGTCTGCTTACCGACAGCATCATTCAACTGAAACAGCATTGATTAGAGTACATAATGATCTAGTTGAGAACATTTGCAATGGTGTGGCCTCACTATTGGTCTTGCTTGATCTCTCTGCGGCCTTTGACACAGTGGATCACGAGTTGCTATTGAGTGATCTTTACGATTGTGGTGTGCGTGACTGCTCTCTTGCTTCTCGGGTCGTACTTGTCAGGTAGATCCCAGAGTGTGATGGTAAATCAAATGGTCTCGGACTCGACACCCCTGCAGTATGGTGTTCCGCAGGGATCAGTTTTAGGTCCTATCCTATTCATAATTTATATCAGCAGTTTGTCTCTTCTGCTTCGTGCACATAATGTCACCTTTCACTTTTATGCAGATGACACCCAGATTTATGTTAGAATCACAAATATAGTTGATATACAGTACGGAGTAAGATGGAATTGTTGATGTCTGATATCAAGAAGTGGAAGAGAGCGAGAAAACTTAAACTAAATGATGGTAAAACTGAAATTATCATCATCCGAGGAAATAGAAGAGCTGATGATATAGTAGGTGCCCTCTCCATCAATGTGGGTGGATCCCAGCTGCGACCGGTCAACTCTGTTCGAAATCTGGGTGTATATGTGAACTCCCGATTAGATTTCACAGAGCATGTAAACCAGATAGTTAAAAGTTGTTCAAGACTTGCACATCAGAAATCTCTATTTGGTGAAGCCGTTTATAACCAGACGTTGCCTCCTGACGTTGGTTCACTCATTGGTCTTCTCTCGTGTTGATTATTGCAATGCCCTGTTGGTGGGTCTTCCAAATTATGTTTTAAAGAAAGTTCAGTCTGTTCTTAACAGGGCCGCAAGACTAATTTTTGGTGTTCCACCTAGAACTCCTACTACATCTCTTCACATAGAACTGCACTGGCTGCCATTAAGAGTAAGAATAGAATTTAAGTTGTGTTTAGTGACTTTTAAGGTTTTCAAATTTGGTGAGCCTAGGTACCTTGCGGAGCTGCTCAGGCGTCCACCGGCACGCCATGGTGTAGTTGTGCGTCATGACAATGACCCTTTTCGTCTTGATGAACCAAGGGCTTTCCAGCAGTCTTCTTTCTTTGAGAGGTCATTCTCCTACATGGCTCCGAGGTTGTATTACAGGTTGCCGCTGTCCATGAGACAACTGAGTTCTGTTGAATGCTTCAAGAGACAACTTAAGACTTTTCTCTTTGAGAGAAGCTATGATCTTGAGAGAGGTGTCATGACAGATGGCTATAGAGTTTAGGCTATTTTTCCACTGCTAGTGATTGTTAAATGTGTGTTGTATATAAGCTTTCTTTTGATGCATTGGTTTTGTTCTTTTTTCTTTCTCTTTCCGAGCGCTAGTGAATTCTTCGGAAAAATTGGCGCTTATGAGAAATAAGTAACATGCTTATTATTATTATTATTATTTAGATTATCACATTATCGTATGAAGTAAATATAGCCTATTGTTCTTTATTATTCCATATACTGTATATTAACCCTTTGGCTGCGGCCTATTTTGGGCTATTTAGGGCATATTCAGGCACTCCTGAATGATAAATCAAGCATCTGCATTAAATGAAGTGTATTCTGCCGAAAACTAGGCGAGAATAGCTTCAAAATGACACCAGAACGGGCCCCGTACGTGGTCTGGTTCACCCGCAGTGGTGCCAGTGTAACGCGGGAAACCCGCTATTATGTAACATTCGCTCGCATGGCTACACTGTTGAGAGAGACAGAGAGAGGCCCGCGCGAGACACACTCAACATCAGTGAGCCGCTCGGTGGTCGGAGGTGGGCCCCTTACGCTCCCGCCCACTGACACTCTATTTTTATGGTTTTTACAGGCTTTTAAAGCCTGGAAATTACTGTAACTTGCCAAAACATTCCAGAACGTCACCCGCAGCGAAAGGGTTAATTAAACTATATAAGTTTTAGTAATGATAATGTGATAGGTGATATCAGAACCTTTACCCTTCCTCCCCGGCTCGCCTTCTAAATGACAGCACTGATAGCCCGGGGGATATGGCCGAAAAACGTTGTAATAGGCTAGCCCTATCTTTGTTATTTTAACTGCTAGAGAATTCACACACATCTCAGAATGTAGCCCTGTTTCGTATATGTAGACTGGCGTTGAGTAGAGCTCTCTAGGTCAACTGGTTCAGTTGTGATGACGATTTCCTTGAAGAGAGTTTCGATGCGATGTTAGCAATATTGGACAATAACAACAACAGTCAGACTTCTCCTTCCTTGTTTTCGAAGGTGCGCGTCGCTCCGACCGGCTTTCAAACCACGCTTAATAGGCTTTCAAGCTTATGGATTTTCAAATGACACCCGGGCTCCTGCCCATCTGCCCCGGTGTCATTTTAAAATTACAACCGGGTAGGAGGGGTTAACCCTCTCATGTTCTTGACGCAATTTTGAGCCTATTAGGGATACTTTAAAGCCTTTGTTACCATCAGGGGTATTTAGAAACCTTTAGTTTAGTTACTTCAACCTCTGCAGTTGTCTTTGAGTTAGCTGTGGGCAGAAAACTAATTTTGGAGAGGTAAGTATAAGAGAGAGAACTCTATTTAATATTGCTAATCTGGCAATCTCTGCGTCATATGGTCGTGAGAGGGTTAAGAGCTATACAATACCACATGGAACACATGAAATTGTAGATATAATAATAATAATAATAATAAGCATGTTACTTATTTCTCACAAGCGCCAATTTTTCCGCAGAATTCACTGGCGCTCGAAAACCAAAACCAAACCAAAAAAACAAACACGAATCGCTTAAATCAATGAAACACAAAACAGTAAACACAAGCAAGGGAAGAGATTCCATCACTGCCTATTTTTAATGTGTGATACCGGTAAGTAAATCATGGCCTGTGATTGGGTAATCTGCGTGAGCCCGTCAGTCAGTCTCCTCTCACGCTTACTTCTTGCGTTTATAATTTTATTGTTTCGCTTGTGTTTACTCTATGATATACAGTATAGGTTATTATTGTGTTTCATGTGATATTTAATAGCTCTTTAGATTCGGATAAGACTATAATTTATTAAGTAATCATTACAATTACTTAAACGTATATAGTTTAATGAATAAATAAGGAATAATAAAGATAATAAGAAGAAATTATCAGCTCTGTCACTCATTTTGGCCAGTGAGCAAGGGTAATGATACGATAGTCAATCATGAGCCTCAATGCAAACACCAGTTAGGAGCCAGATGCACAGGTCGACTGAATGGAGTATAGTATGTGGGATACAAAACTAACCCTCACCTAACACCTATTATA
Organism: Paralithodes platypus; assembly: GCA_032716605.1. Lineage (NCBI taxonomy): Eukaryota > Metazoa > Arthropoda > Malacostraca > Decapoda > Lithodidae > Paralithodes > Paralithodes platypus. The sequence continues at coordinate 44,915,989 of CM064506.1, forward strand.
TGTCCCTAGTACAAAGGAAAATGGTGAGTACAGTAAACCCCCGATATTTCTGACTCTTTTTACTCGGAATAGGATCGGCCTCTCGGAGATGTCCCTGTATATCTCGGCAATTTCCGAGTTGGACGGGATTTGTGTCCGGTTTACAGTGTTCTCTCACTCGGTTTTAAGTGGTTTTAGGATGAATTGAAGCCTGTGACTTTTAATTATTGTGTTAATATTAATTACTATGTACCGGTACTGTACTGTCCCTGAAAACATAATAATGTTCGTATTTGTCATTTATATGATGAATTTCACATGCAATGATGAAATATAAAGTGTAGCAGTGGTAGGGTGATCTCAGTTTTCTATGGTGGCGCGGACTCCCCCTTCCTATTCGGACATTTTCCCTCTTTGTATTCGGACATTTCGGAAGTGAGCATCCCCCCAATTAGTCCGAGATAACGAGGGTTTACTGTACCTGTATACACATCGGTACCGTCTATAGGAGAGTATTGACAACCTTGTTACAAAAAAGACATTTTAGTTCCATACTTTTTATTAGGTTTTGCCGAGGGTTAAAACATATTTTCATATGATCTTCACTCCTCAGAGCATATACATGTAGATTCCATATTTGTTTTACAATATTTAAAAAAAAATTGTTACATTAAAATAAAGTTACAGTATAGCCTACTGATAAATTCTGGTTTATAGTTCAAATTTTGTCTGGAAGTAATAAATGGTCAAAACAATGCTACAGTATTTCATGTTAATTTTCCCGTTTTCCTTTTCATATTCATTCCGGTCTCAACACGAAATTGTTCTGGTTAGACACCCTGGTTCAATTCTTATTTCCCCACTACCAATTCATAGTTAAGCCTAATTTGATACATTTTTGGGGATGAGGGGAGTAGGGCAAAACGAAGTATTTAATCCGCACTAGGCTAAATGAGTGTCAAAATCGCTTGAATTACATAAAAAACAGTAAGATACAACTTTGTCTAGCCCGTAGTAGTCTAGAATTTCCGGTACTCCTACTCGTGAAACACAATATAGCCTACATCCTTGGCACTATTTCATCACCTATTAATAGGCTATGTGCACAATTCTTTGTGTTAGAGGCGCCTGTAAGAGTAAAGTCTGTGATAAGTCCGCCACTTAATGGTTTGGTCTCCACGTTTGTTGACTAACTGGCGGCTACTGACCAGTCTGTAGCGTCTGTTTATACCAACTCGCGCGTGGGACTTGATTATCATATCTCGCTCTTGGTAATGCCACCTACTGGCAACATATTGTAGATGATAATTACAATTATGCTTAGTCCGGGGGGGGGCCCCCTGGGCGGATCCCCCCCCCCTGGGCGGATCCCCCCCTTAACCCATCATGTATCCATCTGGATCCCTAATTAGGCCCCCTTGAAACATACAAAAACCTGAGCCAAATTTTGCTTCGATTTTGTGCGTTTTTGCTTACTTTTGGGTCTAACTGATCGATCTATTTGCCTATGTTATGTTCTGGTAGTTTTCTGTATATCTAGCGGTCTGCCTTTGGTCGTGTGTTGATGCTGAGGAACAGGTGACGGTCGAGTCCGGATCGACCTGAATTAATCATATATTATATCTTTATTACACCTTTTAAGTACAAAACTTAGCTCAAGTTTCCATATTTATGTACTATTTAAGGTGTGGATAATGTTTATTTTAGCCCATATTCACCCGTTAAACGTCTTAACCTCTCATTTTCCCTGAGCTTCAATGCTTCCCACTTGTGTTTTTTTTAATACTCTTGGTGTAATGAGGCCGTACATTACTGTTTTATAAGGTTTTACTATAATAATCTTCTAGAAAATATACAGAAACACCAGTTTTTAAGGTCTATCTATTTATCTATTGCTGGACGCCTTACTCCCCAATTTGAGGGTGGCCATACACAAATTGCCCCCAAGCGGAACAACCCCCTGTGAGAAGGACAACCCGTGCCAGCTTACTGAAGGACTTACAGGATTGACCACTCAACTTAAGGTCCGTCCGACTTTTTACCGGACTTATTGTAATCATCATCTACGTTGCCAAGAGTGAGATATGATAATCAAGTATACATGCCGTGTGCGAGTTGGTCTAAACATACTGGCCAGGTGGCCAGTTAGTCAACAAACCTGGGAGACGAAAACATGAAGTGGCGGATTTATCACAGACTTTACTCTTATAGGCGCCTCTAACACGAAGCATTGTGCACATAATGGTAGGTGATGGACTAGTGCAAAGGATGTACATTTTGTTTCATGGGTAGGAGTACCGGAAATTACATTCACAACAAAAATATGGAGGTGATAAATCTTCACTATCAGTTCTAGACTATTACGGTAGTTTTAGTAGGCCTAGTAGCAAACCGATTTGGACTAGAGAGTTTGGCGATGATCTAATTAGGCTATGTCTAATTTGACCGAATCAATTCCTTTGGACTACGGCAGGGTGTAAAACGAGGCCAATTATCGTAATGCTACTCAATTTCAACTTTACAATTAGTGCTACCCAAAACAGAAAATTGCTAATTTTCTTTATATCCTTCCAGGTATATTCCACAATCATGGCTGTCTAAGAGCGGGGGAGCAGCGTAGAGCCCCCCCTGTGTTGGGGGCTCAAAGGACAGTGTAATGGCTCCCCTTTGCTCTCTTCATTACCTCCACACCACCTCCTGCAACTCCCACCTGTCGCAGTAGTAGTGACTTAGATTAGTAACTCAGAACAGTGACATTAAATGTATTGCAAGACTCCAGTACGTGATTCAGAATAATGGTTCCCCTGTGCTCTCTACAATACCTCCACACCAACTCCTGCCACTCCTACCTGATACAGTAGTACCGTACCGTAGAGAGACTATAAACTATATCGCAGACTCAAATTCATTACTCCGATTACTGTACAGTGGTGACTATATTACAGGATCGTATATAAGTATAGTATCGCAGAACTTATGGTTGTGATTGACTTGAATTACTGTACTGTATTGATTACTTATAATATTACTGAACTTAGATTGGTGTTATCTCTGGATTTAATTATGTGGCTAATGGAATAGTGTATCTATAGTGTAACTACTGTATTTCCAAATTTGACGTACTGTATTAAGTACAGTGCTCTAGTGATCATAAACATGAGGTCATCATAAATGTACAGTGTTGTGCGGTAATTTTTGTGGCCCAGGAGAAATGAGTTGACGGTAAAATTGTGTGACTAGAAAATGTATACTGCTTTTTGCAATTGAAGAGTGATAAGTGAAGTTAATTTTACGTGGTGTGAATTGCTGTCTTTCACAATACATAATGGCTGTGAATTAAGCTCAAGTTGTCTTTAGTGATTAGTAGGCTTTAATTTATATTTATCATTTGCTGACTATTTCTTACTGATATGATATCTCTGATCTCTCAGAACTTGTGAAAGCACTACACAACTGTGATGAGTGAGTTGTGGTAGACTTGTTTATTTGTGCAGTACCCGGTATTTTACCTCATATACAAAGATGATACTCAATTTGGTGCTGTATACAGTAGTACATTATGATTACAAGCCTCTGCACCTCAATCCTGTACCTATTGATATTGGTGCTTTATGATTTTACTATTCTTTCATTATTGCTGTTCTGTATTGAAAGAAGGATTTTGATTGAGCACTGCAAGTTTCACGTTTGAAAAGACTAGTAAGTTTCTTCAATCTTTCCATTTGAAACATGGAATGTACCAGTTTTCTATTAGAAAAGTGTGTTAGATTGGTTCTAGATCTTCATTTGAGATCATGTGACCTGCATCTATAATAGATTTCTTAAGATTTGAGCTGTATACAGCATGTGTGCCAGTATTTTGTTTAAATTGTGGTGTATATAGAAGAGCACATACCTACTAGAATATGAAATTGTATCGCGGATATCGTCTAGCTCTTCATTTGGGATGTGATTATACCCATTTTGTTTGGAAAGTATTATGAATGAAGAAGGGCACACCATGGCAAGCAAAAGCGTGTGACAATTTTCAAGCCGCTCTTCGTTTGTGACGTGAGGTGTACTGGTATCGTCAGAGAGAAGTGCCAAGATGAGTCGAGGAGGAGGAGGTGGGCGGGGGGGAGGTGGACCGGAGTGTACCGCCACATGTCGGTCCAGGCAACACGCGGCACAGATCACTGCAGCCATCATCAGGGGCACAGAGGCTCAGGCTATTGCTTACATCAAGGTTAGAGAACTTCTAATACATATACAGGGCAGTACATTCATTTTGTGTCACACTATGTATGCACTGATTTGAATGTTTAAAGCCAAGTTCTGAAGCATTTGAGTTTGATATAATAAACACTACTGTATCTAGTTTGGGTTTCATACAGATTGAATTTAGTGTGTAGCTTATTATGGGTCATGACTGTTTCGTGTATATTGCTTCTCTATCTTTTTTCTTTATTTTTATTTTTTTATATATTATTGTGTTTTTTACACCAACCAACTTCACATCTAAACTCAATTAATGAAATCAACAAATACATGTGGCACTCCGAGGAGTCGAACCCAGGATACTCACATCAAAATCCCGCGCACTATGCATTATGCTATCAAGACAGTTAAAGAAATATGGACAAGCCTACGATTTATTATGCAGTTTTGAATCCTGCATATTAATCTGAGCATGTACATATGTTCCAACTGCACTATGGTAGCCTAATGTATAGACAAATGGAAGGAGTAATTAATGGGTAAAATAGGAAGGCTTCGCTATAAATTGCTCCTGAACCAGAATGAATTATTATGTTTTTTACACCAACCAACTTCACATCTAAACTCAATTAATGAAATCAACAAATACATGTGGCACTCCGAGGACTCGAACCTAGGATACTCGCATCGAAATTCCGCGCACTATGCATTACGCTATCAAGAAAGTTAAAGAAACATGGACAAGCCTACGATTTATTATGCAGTTTCGAATCCTGCATATTAATCTGAGCATGTGCATATATTCCAACTGCGCTATAGTAGCCTAATGTATAGACGAATGGAAGGAGTAATTAATGGGGCACTTAACCCTTAGGAAGGCCTCGCTATAAATTGCTGTAGTATGGAGAAATATATTATAAAAAACAATAGGCCTACCGGTAATTGCTATAGTGGAATCTACAGGGTTGCTTTTTTATGTCATGCACCTCACAGGTTATGAATTACAGTACCATATGCTTTCATTAGTTTATTCAAGTACATTGGGATTTTTATTTGATATTAACGTTAAAGAACGGGGTGTTACTTATATAATCATATTATAGAGACTTTTACACAATTCAGAAAGAATGTGCTATACCGGTATGTACCGGTGTAGTCTTACAAGTAGACTTTTTGATGTCAAAATCTAATTGTTGATTTTGTTTGTTTACTCATAAACAATATTGTGATCCCATCAAGAATAGAACTGGCATTAACTATTATTGAAGTGTTGACAATTCAGTAGAAGTTATTGATAAACTTGATACCATGTGAAAGTTACCTCAGTACATAGCTTCGACTTTTCAACTTTGTATAGGCTACCAATTTGCCTTTAGATTTAGTATTTTCAGAACTTTGCTTTATTATAGATTTGCATTTTGACAGATTTGAAAGTAGTCGTAATCATTACATAAATGTTAATTCATATTTTAATAATGTGTCACTTAGCTTTGATCCCACTAGTTCAGTATATTTTGAAAGAACTAAACTTAAAGATGCCCTTAAATTCCTCCTTTTCAATACTTATGTTAGATTCGGGCCCTACATTTTCAAACAAATATTAGGAATTCCTATGGGTGGAAATGCTAGCCCTTAAATTTCAGACTTATTCTTGCTTGCTTTAGAATTTAAATTTATGAAAAACTTAGTTGAGAGAAAAATAACATCCCAGAAAAATTAGCACTTGCTAAATTGTTAAGTAATAATAGTAGATATATTGGTGATATTCTTGTTTGTAATATGTTAAATTTTAATCAAGTCGCTAAACAAATTTATCCAATTCCATCCCCCTCACACAAGGTAATGTAAATGGTGAAGTTGAAAATTTTCTTGATATGAATATACAGATTGTTAATGATCAGTGCACACTTAAAATATACCACAAAGTTGACGATTTTAATTTTAACGTAATAAACTTTCCTTTCCCTAATAGTAATATCGATAGTAAATACATACATACATACATAAAATTTTAAGACTGAGTGTTCCACACATAAGTGCAGTTTCAGTCTCTTGTCCTAATGGCGGCGTTCCAGGCAACCCTGTTAAGGGCTGCTTCACTTGTCAAGTTCTTGGATTTGAGATCGGCGCGTATAGTCCGATCCCAGGTTTTCCTCGGTCCACCCCTTGGTGCAGCTCCCTCCACAATCACAGACCTGCATTTTTTCACCCAATTTTGTTCATCCATTCTTTCCACATGTCCATACCATCCCAGTCTACTTGTACGCATCACCTCGCTAATACTCTTTATACCTAAACGTCTCCTCAGCTCAACATTTCTTATTCTATCCTGTAGCCTGGTCCCACACATCCATCTCACCATTCTCATCTCATTATGCTCCATTCTGTTGACATCCTCTACTTTAACGGCCCATGTTTCTGAGGCATACGTCATATAAAGAGTATTAGCGAGGTGATGCGTACAAGTAGACTGGGATGGTATGGACATGTGGAGAGAATGGATGAAAAAAATTGGGTGAAAAAATGCAGGTCTGTGATTGTGGAGGGAGCTGCACCAAGGGGTGGACCGAGGAAGACCTGGGATCGGACTATACGCGCCGATCTCAAATCCAAGAACTTGACAAGTGAAGCAGCCCTTAACCCGGCAAGCACGATAGGCCTCACGGAAGGCTTCCTATAGGGAACGCGATAGGCCTCACGGAAGCAGGACCATAAAAAAAGCCTTCCAAAAAAAAAAGGGCCTATCAAAACAAAGAATTTTGTCTCAAGGTGAGATAATTCCCCTCTAGTACTCATCCATGTGTTTCTCACCCATCCCCCTCCCCTCCTTCCCCACCTTATTCCCCCCTCCCCCCCCTCCTCAATTATCACCTATTTATCCACTTATTATCATCATTTATCGGTTATTTTTCTCTCCCGCGATAATGTAGCACAAGTGGGTTGCATAAAAGATCGTTATGCAACACCCAGACACCGGCACACACCGCCCCGCTCGTCTCAGTTGACTCCCAGACAGCGAGAGGGGAGGGCTGCCTGTGTCTCTCTCTCGCCTGAGATTATGACCGGGTGGCCAATATCTTCGTTTTTCACCACCCAAATGCTTTTCCCACTTATTTTAGCACTCTTGAAGGTTCATATATACATCATATATGTAAAATAAAAGCATACCGAAAACAAATAATGGTTTATATTGTAAATATAACTAATTCTGTCAGAATCCAGGGCTAGAAATGCACAAATAACTACCCTAGCACCTAGGTCTATATCGCGCTTGTCAGGTTAACAGGGTTGCCTGGAACGCCGCCATTAGGACAAGAGACTGAAACTGCACTTATGTGTGGAACACTCAGTCTTAAAATTTTATGTATGTATGTATGTATGTATTGCACTTCTAACACATGAGGCATACACCTTTCCCTTCAGGGGGAGAGGCATTCTTTTCATGGTCAGGATTGGCATCAGTTCTCTGAACTTCCCCCCAGCCACACCTAATTCTAGCAACAGTGGCAGCCTCGGCCCCACCACCGGCAGAGATGGTATCTCCTAGGTAACAAAACTTGTTCACCAACTCCAAAGACTCATTTCCAAAATTCACAGCCACAGGATCATCACTTAACACAAGCTTGCCTTTGCACACTACGCACTCAAATTTCTCTATTTCTGACTTATCCTTTGGCAGGGGTCCCTTTATTCTACTACAGCGCTTACTCCCATGGTGTACCCAACATCGACAGATGCTACATTGAATTGAGTTAACGCCCACTCCCTTTCCACACACTTATAATTGTTTTTATTCCCAGCTAATAAGATTTTGTAAAATTTGTAACAGAGTAGAAGACTTTTGGGATAGAGCTAGGTTACTATACAGACTCTTAGTAGACAGAGGTTTTGTTGCAAGTAAATTGTTGCATAAATTTAATCTTTTTAAGGTCAATTATTGTGACTGTATTTTAAAATTTTATATCAGTAAATTTAATCAAGCATTATTAACTTTTTGAATTTTCTATTATAACCTCTACTTTCTTTTTGTCTATATGTATTAACCCGGGAACTGCGGGAAGACTCTTAAGAGTTCCCCCGGCGGACTGCGGGAAGACTCTTTAAGAGTCTTTATTGTTTTTTGCCCCTGGGCCATGCAAAATATCACTCCCCTCCTTCCCCACTTACCTGCCCTCCTTCAGTTATCACCTATTTTCCCTGTTATTCCCTTATTCTGAGGTATATTTTTGTGCTAACATTAGCGAGTTGCAAGCAGGGCATTGTCATCACTGTTAGCAAGCGAGTGCAAGAGAGAGAGAGAGAGTATCGATCGACAGTGTCTCTCCAGCCTTGGGGGAAATTGGCGGGAAAGGAGGTTGCCTCACCCATACATTATGTAACTCTCGCCCTGTATCGCCGATTTTGACCATCCAAACGCTGTTTTCACTTGTTTTATTGTTGTAACAGGTTAATACCTTTATAATCAACCTATAATAGGCGCATATGGATAAGTATTAACGCTATTTATGGTAAAATTAATATTTTAGTGATGGAAACAGCTCAAATACATGCGCACAGGCAGAGGTGCCTAATTACCCCCATGCGCACTTCAGAGGTTAATTGTTTATATTTTTCAATTGTTATTATTAAGTTTTTAAAATTAATTGTTCTTGTTAAAAGTACTCTTTTGTATAAATCTATTGAGCCTTCTTCATATTTGCAAATATTTGTCTTTATTATATTGTATCTATTCATTGTCGATAGTATCAATTGCTTACTTTTGCGATTTCCTTAGTTTATTTGTACAATAGCACTATCGTTAGTGAGTGCAGTATGTTTTTTGTACTTTTGTTGATATCTTGTCAAATTGCAAATTATCTTAATATAAAATTTGATCTATATTGTAGTTTCTTTATTCATACAGAATTTAGTCAAATTTACCAGAACGTCCCGGACCTCCCAAATTGACTAATTTCTTGAACATAACGATGGTGCATTGTTATATGTGCTATCAGTTTGCTTGGGAACCAAATTGACTTGCTCATGTAGTTGTGTACACCCTATGTGGTGGATTGTGTTCTTTTATTTCAAAATTTTATTTTATTAAGCGTTATTTCCACATAGCGATTTTGATTAGCCTAGTTCTTTTGCATATATCTTGTATCGTCCCAGTTTTGGTTTTGTTTATTTTGCAAGTTTTACATTATAATTACAGAGTGTATGCCAGCGATATTGCTTCGTAACTGATGCCTCGGGGAAAACAGCACTCCACACTGCTGCCTCATGTGGGAAGAGAAAGGTTTGTGTAATGTATCCTGTAGTCAAAGGCTAAAGTTCTTTACCATATTTGTTGTTGTCGTTCCCCAAGCTGCCTGGCCGAACAGCCCTGAGTCCCTAAGGAAGGCCATGGCCACGGTCGGGCTTTCCCACACAGCTCTCACACATTTGTTATGAATATTGTCAAATCAAGGCCATGAAAACCTTGAAGGCCTACAAATGTAGCCTCCATACTTTGTTCTTCTGGTGTTCAAGTCTTTAATGGCCTTACTTTTTATTTCACTCAAAGCAAAAGCGGGAAGGAACTTAGTTTGGCTTTCCGTACTGATATGTATCTAGTCCAATCTATAGATAATAATAATAATAATTATAAAAAAATACTTTATTGGTCATGTAGATTACCGGTACATGAAATTTGTGTTGTGCATTTTTCCGTACAGGGATAAAAGAATACATATATCGCATTCTTACAATTAGGGTATCATGTTAATATTACATACATGAGAATACATATATCGCATTCTTACAATTAGGGTATCATGTTAATATTACATACATGAGAATACATATATCGCATTGTTACAATTAGGGTATCATGTTAATATTACATACATGAGAATATAAAAGAATACATATATCGCATTCTTACAATTAGGGTATCATGTTAATATTACATACATGAGAATATAAAAGAATACATATATCGCATTGTTACAATTAGGGTATCATGTTAATATTACATACATGAGAATACATATATCGCATTCTTACAATTAGGGTATCATGTTAATATTACATACATGAGAATACATACATATATCGCATTGTTACAATTAGGGTATCATGTTAATATTACATACATGAGAATATAAAAGAATACATATATCGCATTCTTACAATTAGGGTATCATGTTAATATTACATACATGAGAATATAAAAGAATACATATATCGCATTGTTACAATTAGGGTATCATGTTAATATTACATACATGAGAATACATATATCGCATTCTTACAATTAGGGTATCATGTTAATATTACATACATGAGAATACATATATCGCATTGTTACAATTAGGGTATCATGTTAATATTACATACATGAGAATATAAAAGAATACATATATCGCATTCTTACAATTAGGGTATCATGTTAATATTACATACATGAGAATATAAAAGAATACATATATCGCATTGTTACAATTAGGGTATCATGTTAATATTACATACATGAGAATACATATATCGCATTCTTACAATTAGGGTATCATGTTAATATTACATACATGAGAATACATATATCGCATTGTTACAATTAGGGTATCATGTTAATATTACATACATGAGAATATAAAAGAATACATATCGCATTCTTACAATTAGGGTATCATGTTAATATTACATACATGAGAATATAAAAGAATACATATATCGCATTGTTACAATTAGGGTATCATGTTAATATTACATACATGAGAATATAAAAGAATACATATATCGCATTCTTACAATTAGGGTATCATGTTAATATTACATACATGAGAATATAAAAGAATACATATATCGCATTGTTACAATTAGGGTATCATGTTAATATTACATACATGAGAATACATATATCGCATTCTTACAATTAGGGTATCATGTTAATATTACATACATGAGAATACATATATCGCATTGTTACAATTAGGGTATCATGTTAATATTACATACATGAGAATATAAAAGAATACATATATCGCATTGTTACAATTAGGGTATCATGTTAATATTACATACATGAGAATATAAAAGAATACATATATCGCATTCTTACAATTAGGGTATCATGTTAATATTACATACATGAGAATATAAAAGTTAGTATAGATAAACAGTTTAAGTGAAATTAACATTGAATCATGAATTGTGTTTGGCTACTGACTGAGTGTTTAAACTTTTGCAGGTGGTAAAGTGGCTTATATCCCAGGGAGCAGCTGTGAACCCTCGTGACTATGAGAGTGGCTACACACCGCTACACCGAGCTCTCTTCTATGGTCACCTCCATGTGGGATGCACCCTTATTCAGGTTAATACTCCAGCTTCTGTGCTATCACCAACTTTATTTTACTTATCATTTATTGGTACCTACTTTGCTGTAAAGTAGGGACAGTAAACCCTTCATGCTTGCGGGGGTTAGGGAACAGAGACACCCGCGAGTATGACATTAGTTACCCCTCCCGCTCCGAAAATAGGCTTACGGTATAAAGAAAAAGGATTTTGTTGCTTTAATGATAATGATAATTTTGGATGCAAATAATGCAAAATAGTATAGATTGTATATTAGGTGTATTAAAGATTAGTAATAGGGTACAGTACTGTATAAATGTAAACAATCGTTACCGTAAACTGGGGTAACTTCGGAAATTTTTCGAGTTTTTTTAACAATTTCTCCTGAGTGTAAACACATTATAGAGATTTAACTAAGTCAAGTGATGTATGGTGATAGTGCGCCGTAATCCAGGAAACCTCCTAAAATTATCCCCCATAATAAGAGAGCTATCCTTATCCTAAATCCCCGCCAATGGTGAGCCACCTTGTCGTGGTGGCGGGGCTTGAAGCGGGGTCGTTGGTGTCACTCTCTTTAGGGCAGGGATTCAATCGGCGTCGTGGACAAAGTGCCCCCCCCGTCGTCATTGGGGTAAGCGGAACCTCCCGGTGACGACGTTTTTCGTGTTCCCTTTTTTTGTTTTAATTTTGCGGAGGATTTCCTCCCTATTTTAACTAAATTGTGCCGGCTAGGCTCGAGAGCCTTCCCTCGCCGAGTCTGGAGTCCTGGCTCCTCTCCATTTACAGGGGCCGTGGCGGTCTAGCTCACCGCCCGAGGGGGGTGGTCCCGGGAGCGGCGACGCGGTTGCCCAAGTTGATGCCCCTGGAGTCACCCATCAGTGGGGACCGGTCTCGGTTCCAGGGGTCCGTTTTCCCTTCCTGGTGGGTTTCCTGGCTTCTGTCCGGCTGCCCTCCATTACGCACAGATTGGGGATGATTGCAATTAACTTTACCCTCGGTCCCAGTATAGCGGTTTTGCCTAAGCTTGGCCTCTCTATGCGTTTTGGTGCTATCCCCCCTAGTCTAGGGGGGTAGGGTATGAGGATGAGCCCCCTGGAGACCTGCCCCTGTTTGCGCCACCGGTATAGAGGCTGGGGCTCCCTGACTCACGACAGAGGGTTCTCTGTTGGCCCTTCTGGTATGTTCTTTATTTATTGTTTTGTTTCCTATTTTTATTTTTATTTTTATTTATTTTTTTCCCCTCGGTTATGTTTTTCTTTCTTTTGTGTTTTCCGATAAAATGAAAATAGAATAGTAAAAACAACTAGGGTCATCATGGATCAGCCATGCAAACCTCCTCCCCTGGATCCAGCTTTGGCGCCTCCGGTACTTGACCTTTGCATTCCCCTGGACTCTCCATCTGGCCTTCCTCTGCCCTCTGAGTCTACCACCTTGGACACCTCCCCTCCGAGTTGTCCCGAGTCTGATGCTCTCTCACACTCTGATACTAAATTACCTGCTTCTACGACTAAGGATTCCCGTCCTCCATCTGTGGACCCTACAATGGCCCCACATCGACTCTCCACAGAGCCCAACTACACCTGCCGCTCATGATTTAAATGTCCCTCCCCTCTCCCAAGATAAGGGAGACCCTCCTTGTATTAAGTCTCCTGTTCAAACCATGGACCTTGGCGTGCCGGGTTCTCTTGACACGCCCTGCTCCTCAGCACTACCCGTTAACCGACTTAAGTTTCCACTGACCACCTGCAGAGTGACACCAGTGTTGGTGACCTTTCACCTCCCATCGACACTGTTTTTCCACCATTTCAGCCGATTGTTAGTTCAGCCACTACCTCTACCTCACTCGTTGCAACTCTGGAGCCTCACACAAACACGAGCGCCACCGACGAGACAACACCTCCGCACCCACGCTCCCGAAAATCAGCTGATCTAGCAAGCTGTTTACAGCGCTCGTCAAATAAACTCACCTAAACTTGAGTATAAGGATATTTTGTGTTGTCCTGTATTATAATGCAGTATTAAAATAATTTGAGATTAAAATCAAGTGAGGATATTTCGAGTGATAAAAATAATTCAAGCGATTGTGAATGCGAGTGGATGTAAACAAATATGGCTGACTTTGATGGATTTGAAGTCGGTGAGACCGAGGGCATTCTAGGGAAAGTTATACGTGAGCTGAATGACATTAAAAGGTGGAAGGAGGATATGCAGGAGTGGAAGGTGAGTGTTAGTTCACAGATTGAGGCTATATGTTCAATATGTGGTGCTCAGGCTGGGGACATCGAGCCTGGACAAGATTTGAGTCGGGCTAACCTAAAAGAAATTCAAACTCATATGGGGCAACTCCGGGACGAAAATGAAGCTTTAAGATTGCAACTTGAAGAATACAAAGGGCAAACCAAGGAAATGAAAACACATGTGGAGGAGATTAAGGAGAAACACAATAAATGGGTTAATGACGAAGGAGGAAAAGTGAAGGAAGTGGCAATGAAGGAAATCATGGAGGAACAAAAGAAACAATCAGAAAGGGAAAATAAAGATTTAGAATCAGTGGTAGTAAAAGCTATGAGGAGAAATGAACAGGTCCTGCGTGAAACAATAGATAGAAATAAGTGTATTATAGTATTTGGGGATATAGAGGAGCACATTATTGAGAGGAAAGCTAGGGATAAGGAAGAAATTAATAAGGTAAAAACATTGATCAAGCATGTCGATGAAGAAGGAAACAACTGGAGAGATGATATTGAAGAAGTTAGGAGAATGGGTAAATATAGTAAGGGAAACACAAGGCCAATGAGAGTGCAGTTTAGGGTAACAGTGGATGCAATAATGAACGTAACATGGAGACTTAACTTGACTAGCAAGTTTAAGAAAATTACAATTAGAAAAGACATGAGTATTGAGGATCGAAACATAAGAAAGGAATTGCAAACCGAGTCAAATGTAAAGAATGGAGAAAGGACGAAAGAAGACGAAAAGAAGTTTTTCTGGAGAGTGTGGGAGGGAAAACTCAAGAAATGGTATATAAAGCGAAGGGACGAAGTAGGGAGGGAAAAGGAGATGGTGCGGGTGACGGGGGAGAAGGCAGAGAGAGGGGAGGTGGAGATAGAGAGAGAGACAGTCCAAGTGGAGGCAGAGGGAGGGGAGGTGGAAACGGAGCGAGAAACAGTCCAGGTGGAAACAAGAGAAGAGGAGACAAGCTTTTTTTTTTTTTTTTTTTTTCTATGTGATTGAGGGAGGCAAAAGGCATAACTGCCTATAGCGAGTGCCTCCCCCATAGTTGAAAGAGTGACAGGGCCAAAATCAAGGGACGTTCGAGCCAAAATGCCTGGACACACGGAAATAAATTGGGAGGGGTACGTACAAAAAAGAAAGGAACGGGCAGGGACGAGAAAAATAGGGAAAATACTGGAAACGCTAAGTTCATGTATACAAATATTGATGGGTTAATTTCCAAAAAGATTGAGTTTGACGAATATGTAAAGAAAGAGAGGCCCGGGGTAGTATGTTTGACTGAAACTAAGCTTAACCAGGAGGTAGACACGAATATAATTAGTTGTGCAGGATACAGTACATGGAGAAGAGACAGGTTAGGAAGGCTAGGAGGAGGAGTGTTGATCATGGTAGATAATAAAATTACTGCTAAAGAATTAAAACTTGGTGATAGCATTGCTGAAGTGGTAGCAGTTGAAATTGAGGATAATGATAGGTCAAAATTGGACATTGTATCAGTTTATTTACCTCCTAAGACTAAATCTTGGAGCAACGATGAATATAATGAATTAATTTTGGAAACCTTGCGTATGTTAGAAATTATTTGTAAAAGGAAAAATAGGCTTATTCTTGCAGGGGACTTTAATTGCGGGGAGGTGGATTGGGAATGTTTGGATGCGGGTTCAAATGAAAATACTTGGGGTAGCAAATTTCTTGAACTAACAATGGGGTATCTATTAACACAACACGTTATGGAAAATACAAGATTTAGAGGAGGTGATGAACCATCAAGACTCGACTTATTATTCACCAAAGACCCCCAAGAAATAAAGAACCTAACATATTTGAGTCCCATGGGAAAAAGCGATCATGCTGTGATTGAATTTGAATTGACAGTGGAATTTCTGGAAGGCAGAGAGGAGGAACATAGGGAATATAGACTAAATTATAGTAAGGCGGATTATGAATCATTACGAGGATACTTTGCAAATATAGATTGGTCATTTATTGAGCAAGAACAGAATATTCAGGTAAAATACACCATGTTACTAGACATTTATAGGGAGGGGGTAGATAAATATGTACCAACATTTAAGGATAGAAAGCTGGCTAAGGAGAAAGAGTGGTTTAACATGCGATGTCACATTGCCCAGAACAAAAAGGACTCTGCATGGAATAAAGTGAGAAGGAGACACACTGAGGAAAAATGGAATGAGTATAGAATGCTAGAAACAACTATGTCAAGACTATAAGAGAGGAGAAAAAGAACTTTGAAAAAGATATAGTAAACAAATGTAATAAAGAACCCAAACTGTTCTATAGTTATATCAACGGCAAAACAAAAATAAAGGACAAAATAACAAAGCTTAGGGTAGAGGGTCAATTATATGAAGACACAGTGGGTATGTGTGAAATTATGAATGATACATTAACATCCGTGTTTGTGGAGGAGGATGACTATGTAGAACCTGTGGTGGAATTGAACGAGATACAGGGACTAGAGTCGATAGAAGTCAACAAGGATGAACTAAAATCATTGTTGGAAGAATTGGACGTGAGAAAATCTATGGGCCCAGATAACATTGCTGGATGGGTATTAAGAGAATGTTCTGAACAACTAGTGAGACCTATTTTTAATATTGTTCAACACTCATTAAACAAGGGGGAACTTCCCTTAGAATGGAAACAAGCCAATATAACTCCAATATATAAAAGTGGAAATAAAGAAGACCCGCTAAATTATCGACCGGTATCCTTAACGAGTGTTATATGCAAGCTTTGTGAAAAGATTATTAGAAAAAGATGGGTGGGTATGTTGGAGGAGAGGGAAATAATTTCAAGCAAGCAGTTCGGGTTCAGAAAAGGTCATTCGTGTACCACAAATTTGTTGAGTTACTATGATAGGGTAATTGACATTGTACAAGGGAGGGAGGGGTGGGTAGATTGTATTTACTTAGATTTCAAGAAGGCATTTGATAAGGTGCCTCATAAGAGATTGTTGTGGAAGCTCAGGACTGTGGGGCGGGTTGAGGGAGTATTATTAAAGTGGATGGAAAACTATTTAATTGGGAGGGAAATGCGAACAGTAATAAAAGGAAAGTTCTCCTCGTGGAAAAGGGTAAAAAGCGGAGTGCCTCAAGGATCGGTGTTGGCCCCAATCATGTTTTTGGTTTTCATCAACGACCTTCAAGTGGGAATAGGCTCATATATATCTATATTTGCTGATGATGCAAAATTAATGAAGCATATTACAAGTAGGAGTAGTTGTGAAGAATTACAGAGAGACCTAGATAAGTTATATGAGTGGAGTCAAACTTGGAAAATGGAATTCAACACGAGTAAGTGTCAGGTTCTTGAGATGGGAAAAAGTAAATATAGACCTTCTTGGGGATATAAAATAGGAGATGAAATAATTAGTAAAGCTGTGAAAGCAAAAGACCTAGGGGTAGTTGTGGCAGACAGCTTGTCACCTGAACAGCATATAAATAAAATAACTGGTGAAACCTATGCAGTGTTGACTAACATGAGAATAGCTCTGAATTATTTAGATGAAGAGATGTTAGCAAAAATAATAGGGACAATAATACGACCAAGACTGGAGTATGCAGCAGTGGTGTGGTCTCCACACCTTATAAAACATAATAAAAAACTGGAAAGAGTTCAGAGAGTTGCCACTAAGATGATAGCTAGCCTTAGAGACCTGCCTTATGAGGAGAGATTGGAGAGGCTAAAGCTGCCAACGCTGAGGGAGAGGAGAGAGAGAGGTGACATGATCATGATGTTTAAGTGTGTGAAAGGTTTTGAGAAGATCGACAAGGGAGATTTTGTGGTGAGGTACGAGGGAAGAACCAGGGGTCATGATTGTAAGTTGAGGAAAGTTATATGTAAGTCTGATGTAAGAAAGTTCAGCTTCCCGTATAGAAGCATTGAGTGTTGGAATAAGTTGGATAGGGAGGTGGTGGGAGCAAGAAATATCCAAACTTTTAAAGCAAAATTGGATAAATGTAGAGAGAGAGACAGGACAACACGAGCTTAGGCTCAAATCCTGTATACTACAATTAGGTGAGTACAATTAGGTGAGTACATGCCTCATTCCGGCCCCCAACATCGGCGGAAACCTCGGCGTCAGTTTGTCCCCAATGCCACCCTCCGGCACTTCGATTCACTTTTTGGCGATGATGACTGGCCGCGTTTCCTCGTCATACGACCGGCTTCCTACATCTCGGGGGCTAAGTTAGAGAACCTCCTCCTCTCGGTGCATGCAACATCGGACTTATCGTTCCGTGAGACTGGTAATAATGATTGGATTGTAGAAACCACTACTCGTGCCCAATCTGAGACATACCTATCTCTTACTACCTTGGACGATATCCCTGTTACTGTCACGAAACATAACGACCTCAACTACATCCTCGGTACTGTTGTTCTACCCTCAACTTATGACCATGACGGACTTCCTGATAAGTCGACCCTCCTATCGACGTTGTGCTTGCGTTATCCAAATGTGCACGACGTTGATTTGTATAGTATCCCAAACAAATCGACTCCTTCTCATCCTCTCCGCATAGCTCGCATTAGACGTCCCACGAGACGTCAGGATCGAAGGACAAAGGCGTGAAGTACGACCTTATGTCCCCAAACCGTTACAATGTGCAAAGTGTTCCACCTTTGGTCACTCAGCTGGTAGGTGTAAGAAGGTTCGGGTGTGTGCCTTCTGTAGCTCCGTTAAAGATGCTACCCGTTGGAATTGTGGCACTCCAAAGTGTGTTAACTGTGGCCTTGAACACCATGCTCGCTCAAAGCAATGTGTGTTCTACATATACAATGCTGAGTTAAAGCTTCTCATTAGTCGGTCAGGCATGTCTGTCAGGGAAGCTAAGCAAGAACTGAGAGTAAGAGATGTTAACCCGGGAACTGCGGGAAGACTCTTAAGAGTCAGGGAAAAAAAATCAATTTAAAACACCAATTTTTTTTTTTTTTTTTTTTTTTTTTGCCCCTGGGCCATGCCAAATATCACTCCTCCACCTCCCCTCCTTCCCCAGTTTCCTCCCCTCCTTCAGTTATCACCTATTTTCCCTGTTATTCCCTTTTCCTGTGGTCTATTTTCGTGCTAACATTAGCGAGTTGGTAGCAGGGCGTTGTCATCACTGCTAGCAAGCGAGTGCAAGAGAGAGAGAGAGTATCGATCGACAGTCTCTCTCCAGAGGTGGAGAAAAGTGGTGGGCTGGGAGGTTGCCTCAGCCATACATTGTGTAACTCCCGGCCTGTATCGCCGATTTTGACCATCCAAACGCTGTTTCCACTTGTTTTATTGTTGTAACAGGTTAATACCTTTATAATCAACCTATAATAGGCGCATATGGATAAGTATTAATGCTATTTATGGTAAAATAAATATGTTAGTGACAGGCTGAGAAATTAGTGTTGAGGATCTACTTGCCCCGGGCTAGTGATTTCTGAAACTTACTTGCCCTGACAGTTTTTTTACTTGCCCTGATATATTTTAAAGAATTTCACTCGTTAAGTACCACATACTGTACATTCACAAACATGCCACCAGCTTCTATACATTGCCTATTTTATCTCCACAGTACTTATTAAGTTTTCCATCACTAAGGTTTTGGAAATAACACTAGTATTTTCTATGGCACGTTGATGGTAAAAACATTGAATATAAAAGGAGGATATTAAAGGTTTCCATTTAATAACCTAATTAAACTTCTCCCATTCCGGGATGCGCAGGTCTTTTCAATTTAAACGTTTGTTCTCCTCTCTCCCTCCCCTTCTCTTCCTTGGAACACGGCAATAAAACTTTATCCCCTCTCTCCAATATAAAGTAGGTTATATTTAATTTAAATTATCTTATGAATATTCCTTTTACAGTTCCTTTGGTATGGCTTTGTTTTGTCACCACGTTCCAGTAACTCATTATCATAATTATGGCTATGTGGCCTCCTCTGGGCACTGCCCTGCTCGACAGCTGGTGCCTACACTCTCTCCAATAACAGACTTCATGTCTCTAGCCGTATTTATAGCCTATATATAAATTGGATAAGGCGAAAAACATTTCTAGTAACAGGCAGCCTTAGTCTGGCCCATATTTGTATTGAATCACATTACAAATTCATAGTTCATTATTGATGTATATTTGATAAGGCGAAAAACATTTCTAGGAACAGGTAGCCTTAGTCTATGTCATATTTTAATTGAATCACATTACAAATTCATACTTCATCATTGATGTATTACGGTTTACGGCTATACTGAATATTCTTATAGTTTTCTTACAGTAGATCCTCTGGAAAAAGGCCAACTATGCCTGTGTATCCAGCTCAGTACCAGTACTTGCACTGCTGCGGTCGTTCACGGTGTTGGCGGCGGCGGAATATGAAACCACACCACTGACTTAAGGAAGATTTGTTTGTTTGTTACAAAAAATCTGATAATTCGAACACTGATAATCCCAAAAATCCCCATAGCCCGATTTTTTGAAGATAATAATTAATTACAATAAACTTGGGAAAAATAGAAAAAATAATCAAAATGCACGCCAATATCGACGAAGTAGAGACATGCTTAGGTGCAGACGATGCCAATATGCTACCCCCAACCAGCATTTATCGATTTACATTAATTATCGTATAACATATTGACCACAGACCAACAACTATGCCACCAACACCATCTACAAGCTTAACAAGTGTCCCCAATTCAATTCAAGTTAGTAACATTACGAAATTCACGGCAAAGCAATAACAACACATCTTAGGCCATGTTATCATAGGATTTACACGGCAAAAATTTAGCCTAACTTGTTTCAATTTTCCTGTTTTTGTTATATTTATCTGTTTATTGAACTTGTTTATGTTATTGTATCCGATAAACATCAATATTGACGGTATAGTATTCCACAACCGATCAGCTGTTTACTGTTTACTTAAGGGGGGGTGACCTGTTTTGGTTCTGTCCTTTTCTATCTTTCTCTGGCTTGTATCCATTTGGCCCCATTCAGCCTACTGTTTTAAGATGTTTATCCCCATCCAGGTGTCAATTTTTTACTGGTGAGCGGTAGCGAGCCAGCATATTTTGTATTTTTGTTTGGCAGCAGGCTAAATTTGTACATTTTTCGATAGAAAAATTTCTCCGGCAAAGCCGGATTTCTTCATATAATGCTGGCTCGCTATCGCTCGCCAGGAAGAAATCGACACCTAGATGGGGATAAATGTCTTAAAATAGTTGGCTGAATGGATACAAGCCAGAGAAAGAGAGAAAAGGACAGAAATAACAAAAAGCGGGTCGATCCCCTTAACCCTTCAACCCCGGGTGGTACACGTGTGTACCATTATGTTTTGACCCGAGGAACCCGGGTGGTACAACATTGTACCATTGCTTGCGTATGTGCTTTCGAATGGCGCGCGTAAAAATTTCGTTCCGTGGTCGCTAGGTGACGCCACCAGACACCATGTACGCCACCAAAACAGTCTCTACCCTGCCGCCAACATGGATACTAGCCCAAAAAGTGATTCCCCTGTGTCCGATTCCCTGCTCCCTTTGACGCCTGCCCAGGTTCGTCGCGCCCTAACGCAAAGGCACGTACAAGATGCGTTGACTCCCGGAGGTATTGAAATAGCTTTGAGGAGTTATGAACGTGGTGAAGGACAAAATAGTGTTGATGACTTGGGCAGTGATAGCTCCGAGTCTTATCAGTCTCACTATAGTGAAAATTTAGACGATCTAGACGAAATTCATGAAAGAGACGCGCAATTTGTTGGATTTGACGATGACGATGAAAGTGATAATAGTACTGAACGTGATATAGTTGTGCAAGGTGATGAGAGTGTAGTGAGAGTGAGCGAATGGGACAGCACTAGGTCGACTGCCAAGTTTAGGTTGAGTGACACGACACCTAGCCCTTCGCCAGCTAAATCCCCATTCAAGATACGCTTTTATAAGAAGCAAGTTCTTGAAAAGGCGGCCGCGGCAGCCAGGAAAGAGGCCCTAAAACTTGGTGAGGGAGCAGTGCGTGAGGGTGCCAGTGAGGCTGAGCGTGAGGGTGAGGTTGACCCGCCATTGTCTTCCTTATCTACCCACGCCACCCAAGTTGCCCCAGGCGCCCGCCATTCTTCCCCACCACCACCAGCACTGCCTAGGGTTGAGGACCCCCCACTTTCGGCCTATTTACCCCCTATTTCCCCTGAGAGGAGACATACTACTACAGAAAAGGGAAAAGGGAGAAAATATGTGAAAAAAGGAGCTACAAGTAGGCGCTCTTTGTTCGAGGCTCCCGCGGCTTCCACCCCTGCCGGTCCCAGCCATACGCCCCCGCAAGTTTCCCCAGGGTCCACCCCACCTCTCCAGCCTACAACAGAGGTTCCTGACGATGTTTTTGACCTCGCATCCATACCTGCACCTACAGACACTGAACCAGTGCTGTCTACGAATCGTCGTAGGCCAAGGAGCCCCGAACCTCTGCATGAAGATGACAGAGCCTCACCTGCCACTCCTTCCCCACCTCGCCGACCTACACGCCGCCCACGCATCATTCGTTCCCCGCGAGATTATGAGGGGGGGTCTGAAGATGAAGGGCACCTCACAGATGACTCTGGCCATGATTACCTGGGTCCACCGTCAGGGCAAGATGACGGCTCTGACGACAACGACGATGACTTTATGGACATCGACGACCCTCAACCCAGACGCTTTGCCCAGGGCCGTCGTGCTCCTGGCCGCCCTGGCCGCCGGGCTGGGCCTGGGCGCCGTCGCGCTCCTGGCCGCCCTAGGGTGCGCGCCGCCAAAGTTCGTGGGCGTGCTGCCCCAGCTGCAGCTCCTCGTAAGCGTCGCCAGCAGGACCCATTTTATATTTTCAACTGGCAGGATGTGGCTGCTGATGAAGTGAATGACCCTGATGTTACCCCTTTTGATGAGGTACAGGAGGGTTCAGGAGTTACCCCAAGTTTTCCCGCAGGCCCCAATGCTCCACCACATGAGCTTTTTGAGGCATTTTTTGATAAGGAGGTTACTGAGTTTGTCATAGAAGAGACAAACAAGCACCACCAAATCCAGGTGAACTTTTTTGGCAAGGTGACCAAGGGCCACATGAAGCGGTGGACCCCAGTGACTCATCCCGAGTTCATGGTGTTCCTGGCAATCACCATGCTAATGCCTCATGTAAAGAAGCACAGGTTGGCTGACTATTGGATCACCAAAGATCTGATATCCACCCCTGCCTTCGGGAAATACATCTCTCGGGACCGGTACCTCGACATCCTCGGAGCGCTCCATCTTGTCACCAACACCGACATGCATCTCTCTGACAAGCTGTGGAAGATTAGGACGTTGTACGAGATGATGCGAGAACGTTTCACGTCATACTTCACGCCCTTCTGCAATGTCTGTATTGACGAGTCTCTTGTGCTGTTCCGGGGAAAGCTGAGCTTCAGGCAGTACATCCCCTCAAAGAGACATCGCTTTGGTATAAAGTTCTTTGTGCTGTGCGATTGCCAAACTGGTTATGTCCTGGACTTCCTGGTCTACAGCGGGAAGGAAGGGGACGTGGAAATAGACCCCCTCATTGGCTTTGGCGGAGCAGTGGTTCAAGCCATGATGAACCGGTACTTCCAGAAGAATCACGTCCTCTACACGGACAACTACTACACGTCCCCCACTCTCTCAAAGTACCTCCATCAGCGCAAGACGGGGACTGTAGGCACAGTTAGAGCGAAAAGGAAGGGCATGCCAACTTTCCCTCCTAAAACCAAGAAAGGCGATGTCTTCAAAAAGAAGTCGGGACCCATTCTGGCTATTCACTGGCACGACCAGCGGAAGGTCAACCTCCTGAGCACCGTCCACAAGGGGGAAATGGTTGAGACTGGCAAGGTGGATCGCCGCACCCAAGTCAGGGTGACCAAGCCCGATGCTGTAATGGACTACAACATAAATATGAGGCTGGTGGACAAGTCCGACATGCAGATAGGCTTCATCGACTGTCTGCGTACCTCGTGCAGATGGTACAAAAAGTTCTTTCTGCACATGGTGGACATGTCAATGCTGAATGCCTACAATATCTACAGGCTTCGGAATCCGCGCACACCCAGGAAGTTCAGTAGCCTGCGGAGGTTCCAAAAACAGGTGTTGGTGGAGCTCCTGGACAGGTATGCTACGCCACAGAGGGCAGTGGCACAACCTGGGCGCCCCGTTCAGGACCGTATGCAGTGTGCACAGTATCTAAATGTGCACAAGCTCGGTTACCTGCCTCTGGAACGAGATGGAGTCACCATTAGCAGAAGGCGGTGCCATGTCTGCTGGAACAGCCAGGTGAGGCCGAGGAAGCAGAAAAAGACCACCATGCAGTGTGTGGAGTGCCAGCTGTCACTATGTGCTATACCGTGCTTTGCTGAATACCACACCAAGCAGGAGTACTAACTAATAATCATAGTGAAAGTACCAAAGACTGACAATATGTATGTATATAGGCAACAAGTGGAAATAAAACAATGTATTGTGATAAAAAAGTCATGTATTATGAAAACATATATAAATAAGTGAAAAAAGACACAATAAATTGTATATAAAACGTTTACAAAGCATATAACTAAGTGAAAGTGACACATGACATAATATTAGATGGCCAAAGTATAATAAACACCTGTGATAACGAATAATCAGTACCTAATATAACAATAACCTACCTCAATTACTAATAAAATGTACCGTATCAAGTGAAAATGAGCATTATCAGTGACAGTGACACTCTCTCAAGCATATTTACCAAAGTGAAAGTGACACACGAAGTAATATTAGATGGCCAAAGTATAATAAACACCTGTGATAACGAATAATCACTGCCTAATATAACAATAACCTACCTCAATTACTAATAAAATGTACCGTATCAAGTGAAAATGAGCATTATCAGTGACAGTGACACTCTCTCAAGCATATTTACCAAAGTGAAAGTGACACACGAAGTAATATTAGATGGCCAAAGTATAATAGACACCTGTGATAACGAATAATCACTGCCTAATATAACAATAACCTACCTCAATTACTAATAAAATGTACCGTATCAAGTGAAAATGAGCATTATCAGTGACTGACACTCTCTCAAGCATATTTACCAAAGTGAAAGTGACACACGAAGTAATATTAGATGGCCAAAGTATAATAAACACCTGTGATAACGAATAATCACTGCCTAATATAACAATAACCTACCTCAATTACTAATAAAATGTACCGTATCAAGTGAAAATGAGCATTATCAGTGACACTCTCTCAAGCATATTTACCAAAGTGAAAGTGACACACGAACTAATATTAGATGGCCAAAGTATAATAAACACCTGTGATAACGAATAATCACTGCCTAATATAACAATAACCAGCCTCAATTACTCATAAAAACTACGGTATCGAGTGAAAATGTGAAATATTATTGACAATGATAGCCTAATACACATATTTTATATAATTGGACTCCAAATAACTATAATAACATCACTATCAATAAATAAAATCACCTCCGGGAGGTAAAAACTCTGGCGCGACGAGTGGCTAAGTGCGCAGTAGGTTAGCCAAGCCGGGGCCTGGGCCAAGGCGACGCATCCGAACGCGGGAAGATTTTCCCGCATAAAAATCACTCCACTTCCCGCGCTCGCCATTATGCAATCACTTGGGCTAGAGACCTCTACTCAACGGCATTCTACACATGAAGGTTTGTGCAACATTTTTTTTTTTTTTTTATAACTTTGTGTCATGTATTTCAGGAGTAACAGGTGAATCAACATGGACCAAAATTCCTCAAAACCCCCGGACACAGAGTACAGTCACGATCTACCCTAGCCGGGGTTGGAGGGTTAACCCTCCAGCCCCGGCTACGCATTACATAAATATTCCCCGAAACCCGGGTGTTTTGGCCGAAAAACGTCTAGGCTAGGCTACCGTATCTTTGTTATTCTGACTGCTTCCCGCATTCCCGAGCGTAGCTGTGTTATTTACCTGTAGAATGGCGTTAAGTAGAGCTCTCTAAGTCAACTGGTTCAGTTGTGATGATGATTTCATTGGAGATAACTTACGGCAACAACAGCCACTTTACACTACTTTTCGATACTTAACAACAACATACAGGCACACACGAACAAGCGACGCTCTCCTTCTTGTGGCCGGAGATGCGGGGCGTCGGTCCAGCCGGCTGTTGTTTACATGCGTCGGACCGACGCCTCGCACACCAAGCTCACAGGCTTTCAACCACTGGGCGTTAAAGAGCCCTTCCGGGCAGCTCGTGTATGCTTTTTTATGGGCGTTCAAGAGCCCTTCCGGGAACAGAGGGTTAAGGGTCACCGCACACCGAGTAACGTTGGTTGGTTGCCGCAGCAATGATTTCGTACATACATTATATACCGGTATTTGAATAATTTGATATTATATGTTTACTATTATTTATTTTATTGAAGCGTTATGTAAGGAAGTATTGCAAACAATTCACTTGTCTCCCGGGCAATTGCCAGGCAGACTTACGTTGAAAATCACTAGCCCGGCTACATGTCCAGGCCAGTCCGGGCTGCCGGGCTATACCTAATTTCCCAGCCTGGTTAGTGATGGGAACAGCTCAAATACGTCAGCACAGGAGTGTGGTGTCTCATACCCCCCATGCGCACTTCAGAGGTTAAAGATCCCTCTAGAAATATGACTTACAGTGCTAGACTTCGTGCACCTACAACTGACGTTTCTCCCGGTAGTCGACGACGTGAGGACAGTGATGCTGTGTTGGATTCACCCCTTCCTAGTCCAGCCTCTGTTCCCCTCTCCAACCGATTTCATGCACTGAATACCCCTCCCCCTGTTCATGAAGCCTCCACCCCAAAAGCATCCGCGTCCCCTTCACCCGTAACTGATCTTCAATCCTTGCCTCTTGCCCCGGCTCCCTCTACCGATGTTGACGATGTCATGGATTCTACCCCCTCCACCAGTAAATGCCGATCTGATGCTCTACATTCTCCCTCCTCAGATCGTCAATCTCCCTCCGTAAAACGTAAGACCCTCACAGCCCGACCTATGCCTCCCAAACCTCAACGTGTCCCTACTCGCTCTCGCATCTTCCGCTCTGATATGGGTTCTCCGTCCCAGCCTCCCTCACTCCACACCCCCTCTACGCCTGCGTCCCCTCCGCCTACTCGTCCTCGACCTCACGCACCTATCAATGCTACCGCGTCGGGCTCCCATGCACCCCACTGCGGCTGTCATGACTGCTTTGTGCGTGAGTATTGCCGGACGTCTACCCGCACTAAATCCACTGTTGCTGCGTTGATACGCTCCTTTCTCCGTGACCGACGTTTACCAACCCCTGATAACACCGCCTCTCATAACTCTTCGTGCTTATGCGCTTTTCACTTAAAGTCACGTTCAGATCTTTCACACACCAAAGTAGCTACTATCCTCCATGACCTCTAATGTGTCTCCCCACTGCCCACGTCGAAACTCCCTGCCTTCTCATGACCCTCCCCCCAGACCCGTTCCTCTTCATCTCCGACAGCCGAACAGTGCTGTTAATTTACATAACCTGACGTCTCTCACTTAATCTGTTCAATCCCTATATACTACAATGGAATTGTAATGGTCTCTCATCTAGAGTCCATCTAGGTGAGATCCAGCGTTTACTCCGTGTCTATAATCCAATGTGTATTTGTTTACAACTGTGACGCTTCTGCATAGTAGCCACGTGCGGGCATGCGCGCGCGTCGGCTGCCCAGCCGTTTAGAAACCGGCTGGTGGCAGCCGGTCGGCAGGCTTTTCCTTAGTATATATCCTACGACAACGTAACTAATGTCTGGGATATTCTTATGTTGTTTCACAGCTTGAAGCTGCCCTTATTCTTAACCAACGCATCTTAGTATATTTTATTCTCGATAGTTGATTATTTCATTATAATATATAAGATGTAAGTCTAGTGAGGGCGGGAGGAGACGAGCGGGAGAGAGAGACCGGCTTGGGACGTTGCTTCGCTTGCCAGCTTGGGACGAGCCTGAAGCGTTGCCATATGCATTTGATTGCAACGTTAGGCTTAGTTTCGACTCACGCACGGGGTAGAGGATTTTGACCAGGCAACAGTGTTGAATGTTGCCAAGCCTGGGATGTATTTTGTATGCCTAGGGTGGGGTCCAGACAGATTCAAGACTCAGAGCTCACCTCACTGTCGTACCCTTCGGACCCCCTTGATATCTATCCCTCTCAACCCCACTTAGAAACTTTCTCTCTTACTTTGTATACCTTCCTTCCACTACTTCACCAATCTATTTAATTATCCCATCCCCTTGATAGACCTTATATCTATTATTGTATTAACGACGAGCTCTCAGATAATTAGATAGGATTTTGGGCCTTATGCGGAGACGTAATTGTTACTGAGACCTAGGAAGCTTTTTTGTTGTCTCATATTTGGTGGTTTCATGCTTGCTAGTGTGTTCTTGTGTCAGGTTAGCAGGGGCTAGACCGGAGGGGAGGCTTTTTGCGATCCTTTAAGTAAAGTCTGCTGGTGCGAGTCCTGTGGACCCGCACGACTTTACTAGGATACCCGTGGGAGTCTGGGGGCATTTTCTTGTCTGTGTCCCTGTGTGTCTAGTGTTGTGTTGTGTGAGGGCCCTTGCCTAGTCCACTCAGCACTGCGCTAGCACGTCTTGCTTTTGTTTTAGGGTCACCAGGAGAGAGTCAGATACTTGCGATCTGAGTCTCAAGAGAGCACCCTTTCAATTAGAGTAATTTGGCGCACAGACTTGGGAACGTCCCTAGGCTAGAGCAGGTGGCTCAGCCCGGGTATCCGAAGCCTATATCCTTCCGGCTAGACCTCTGCCACCTGGCAGATTAACAGCTAGGGGTTTATTATTTCTGTATGCTTGTTATTGTGCCACAGTTTACCGTTTTTGTGAGCATTGTGAGTCAGGGTGTGGCTTAGAGACTCTGTCCGAGCAGGCTTGCCTGACTAAGAGTGAGAAGCACACCTGTATGTGGTTATGTTGCGAGTTGCTGCCTTTATTTAATTATACCTATGCCATTATACACTGTATGGCCTATCACTAGTATTTATTCCTGCTTATGAGTTCTCTAAATCCGTAACGTACTTTCTTTGCTAAGCATCAGATCCTACAGTAGCCGCATGCAGTTTAGAAACCCGCATCTTGTCTACCTGTACGATGTTTTGTGGACTGTTTGCTTTCACCTTCTTTCACGCAGGGGTGATTAGTTGTATTAATTAACGTAACGTTAAATGTACTTTCTTCTAGTTTGTTATTAAATTGTTTTCTTCAATTTAATTCCGTTATCTATCTTTTCCTTGAAGCTTTAAGTCAACTTAATTGTGTGATCTTTTATATAGCCTGCTTGACTATCAGCAGTCTATAGTGCGTGCACCCTGTAACCGAGTCATAGGATACCTCGTTGTCCAGGCAGGACTCTTGACGGTTTAGGGTGGTTTGTTGCCTGGGTTTATAGATAAGGGTTGGATCTAGCGTTTTCCGTTGTTGCTTGTTTCCGCATACCTAGTCCAATAGAGAGAGCCCAGTGTTTATATATCCCAGGACGTAACACAACACATTGGAAATTATGATAAATCCATCACCAACTACCACCTTGCGTGCTGTTCTCTATCCCCTAATGGAGAATATGGTACAGCAATTTATGTCCATCATCGAGTAACTTTTGACTTATTTCCCATTCGTACAAGTTTCCTACAGCACTCTATCCTTACTCTTCATATCCCCGATGGTGACTCTGTTACCATTTGCAATATCTATAACCAACCTGCTTACAATTATGACCTTTCCTTGCTTTCTCAGTTTGTCTCTACACTACCCTCTCCCATCTTACTGTTGGGTGACTTTAATGCCCATGGCCATTGACCACCCTACTGCTGTTGATCAAATACATTTGCAGGATGAACGTAGGATGCAACAAGCCCCCATATCAGGCTCCCCTTCCAGATCATCTCCCCCCTCACCACTGCCACCTGCCCACCTACAACCGACCCGTAACTCCACCCCCCTGCAGGCCTCACCCACCCATACACCAAGCCCACTATCACCCACAACCACACTTAGCTCACCACATAACCCCTCGCAGCCCCAGCCACACCTACTGGGGTTGTCTACACCAGTGTGCAGATATTATCTGGAAAGAAGGTGCTACTTTGGTCAAAAGGGCGAATATAATAGGAATTCATGTAGATTTGCTCATCCCAAAATTTGCAACAACATAACCAGTCATGGAAAATGTAGATTTGGTGAAACCTGCAAATACCACCACCCATCCCTTTGCAAGACATCACTTGAGAACAAGACCTGCTACAATATGAAATGCCCAGCTTTTCATATTAAAGGGACTTGGAGATATGCTAGACCTAACACGAATGGTAGCCCAAAAAACTCTCTAGCTATGCGAGGACGAGACAGAAGAAAAAGGCAAGGAGGGAAAGGGCAGATGAAGATGAAGAGACTGAGGGAGATGGAAGAGCACATAGAACACCTCGAGCACCTCCTGGCCTCCCAAGAGTGGCCAATACATCCCGAAGACTATTAGGTACACATAGTACTCCAAACAATCCCTCCCCAATCTTGTTTGCAAATATCCAAGGCCTAAAAAATAGAACCACGAACAAAGTACCATTTATTAGGGGCCTGCTAGAAGAAGGAAACGCTATATTTGCGGCTCTCACAGAAACTCACATTAAAGATCAGGAAGATAGTGAGGTATGGATTCCTGGTTACAACCTACATAGGGTGGACAGAACGCATAGATCACATGGAGGTGTAGCCTTGTACATACATGACTCACTGATATGTACTGAATTCCTAAA
The DNA here is from genome assembly GCA_032716605.1 of Paralithodes platypus. Classification (NCBI taxonomy): domain Eukaryota; kingdom Metazoa; phylum Arthropoda; class Malacostraca; order Decapoda; family Lithodidae; genus Paralithodes; species Paralithodes platypus. Next base: position 44,946,539 of record CM064506.1, read on the forward strand.
TAACATTAATGAAGTGGTGGAAATACTTGGAGTTAAAATAGAATCCCTAAATTTAGCAGTTATTGTTACATACAGGCCTCCAGACTCATCCCGAGAAGAATTCAAAACCCAGCTCAACAAAATAAAATCAGAAGTGGAAACCCTGGGGAACCCAACACCAAATATTATATGGCTAGGAGACTTTAACCTACCAAACATTAAATGGAGACAACTAGAAAACCAGTTAGTGGCAAATAACACCGGAGAAGCAAATACTAATACGAGAGAGCTTTTTGAACTTTGTGATTTTTTTAGTCTTACCCAACATATTGCTGAACCCACACGGGAAAACAATATCTTAGACCTGGTCTTCACTAACAACGACTCTAGTACACAGCATTAACATATCGGACACAACATACTCAGATCATAAATTAATTGAGATCAAAACAACCTTAGAAAGTGTACAGACAACCTCAGAATCGAGAACAAAAACCGGCCCCTTCAGTAAATTTAACTTCAATAACAAAAACATTAGGTGGGAAGAGGTAAATCAAGAAATGGAGGAAATAGACTGGGGAAGATTTAATGGATAACCTGATACCAGCAGAATGTCTAGTCTTAACCCTTAATTAGCGGCGCGCAACATAAGTCGAGTTAAATAAAGCTGGACTATGTGGCGGCGCTCGACATAGGTCGAGTGGCAATTTCAGCACGTAATGTTGCTGAGAGAGAGAGACAAGTGGTGGCAGGAGAGTAGCGAGCGTATGACTGCTCCAGACCACCGCGGCGAACATACTGACACGAATCCCAGCTCCCTCCTCCCTCTCTCACTCGCTATATAAGGAATTGTATCGGGAAAGTGGCTAATTACATGCTTTTTGCACTCGCGTTGCACGGTTATTGCAAGAAAACTAGCCATCATAAAAGGATCGTTATGGTGTCATTCGAAAGCTCTGTTTATGCCCTTTTAGGGATAGATACTTGTTTTACGTTCTGGGTCTTATTTAGGCATGAAAATGATCACGTAAACAGCCCTATTTTGGCTAAAAACACCCCGCTGGGCGGTACATATAAATAAACCGCATAGGCCGCTCTTAAGGTGTTAATAACAGAAACCATGACCCAAATCTGTAGCCACCATATACCTGCAAGACAAACAAAACGAAGAAGCAAACAAGATCGGGAAGGGAGGAGGCTGTACAGAAGAAGAAAATTACTCACACAAAGACGCACACATCAAAATCTACAGGATAGGCAAAAGGTCGAAATAGATAGAGAAATTGTGGAAATTGAATAAAGGCTAAGAATATCATATGAACTACAACATATGGAAGAGGAGAGGAAAGCTATTGCAGGTATAAAGGAAAATTCCAAATACTTCTTTTCATACGCCAAACAAAAGGCTAAAACAACATCAAACATCGGCCCACTGAGCAAAGGGGACGGCTCTTTCACAGGGGACAAAAAGGAAATGAGCGAACTCTTAAGCAGGCAGTATGAAATGGCATTCAGTGAGCCTGATGAAACAAAAGTCATCAGAGACCAAAATATATTTTTCATGGAAACCTCCCCCACGGAAACCCCTCAGATGCTGGATATTGATTTTGGTCCAAAAGACATAGAAGAGGCCATTTCCAACATGCCATCCCACTCGGCACCAGGCCCGGACTCATGGAATTCGATCCTAATGAAGAAATGTAAGGAAAACCTCTCAAAACCCCTGGCTATAATGTGGAGAAGGAGTCTAGACACTGGTGACATACCAGATAGCTTGAAAAATGCAATAATTGCCCCACTGCATAAAGGAGGGAGTAAAGCACTACCAAACAACTACCGCCCGGTAGCTCTAACCTCTCACATCATTAAAGTTTTCGAGCGAGTCCTGCGAAGCAAAATTTCAACATTCATGGAGACAAATGAACTACACAACACCGGTCAACATGGGTTCAGAGCGGGAAGATCATGTCTCTCACAACTTTTGGAACACTATGACAAAATTCTTAAAGCGCTAGAAGAAAAGAAAAACGTGGATGTCATTTACACCGATTTTGCTAAGGCATTTGATAAATGTGACCATGGTATAATAGCCCACAAACTGAAAGCAAAAGGTATAACTGGGAAAATCGGACGGTGGATATACAATTTCCTCGTAAACCGAAAACAATCGGTAGCAGTAAACCAAGTCACTTCTGAGCCTTCGGATGTCAAAAGCTCAGTGCCCCAAGGAACAGTGCTAGCGCCCCTTCTGTTCCTCATACTAATTTGCGACATAGATACCAACACCAGACACAGTATGGTGTCGTCTTTTGCTGATGACACAAAATTAAGCAAGATAGTAAACACACAAGAGGACACGGGCCGACTGCAGGAAGACATGAATGTAGTGTTCCAGTGGACCAGGGAAAACAACATGCAATTCAATGAGGAAAAATTCCAATTAATACGGTACGGAGATAATAATGGTGTTAACCCTTCCTACCCGGTCTGCCTTAGGTAAGGACAGCTCGAAAGAAGGGCCGCTACCCGGTATGCCTTACCTAAGGCAGCAGGTTAATAGCCTAATTAAGCTTGGTCTGAACGCCGTGCGTACAACGTATGTCAACAAACCCAAGCGTTCGTCACCGCACCTCTGAAAACAAGAAGGAGAAGACTCCTCAATGTTATTGTTCTGACGTCATGACGAAATTAGTGTCTGAAAAGCCCCCATATTGGCAACATCTCTGCAATATTGGCTCCACTGAAATCGTCATCACAACTGAACCAGTTGACTTACAGAGCTCTACTCAATGCCAAAATACAGATTGAAAACCGCACTACGATTATAGATGAGTGGGAAAGTTCTAGCAGCGAAAATAAACATAAATACGGTAGCCTAGGCCTAGACGTTTTTCAGCCATTTCGCCCGGGTAGGGGCGACCGTCATTGGGTAAGACAGCCCGGGTAGGAAGGGTTAAAGAAATTACAAATTACTTAACAGAATCTAACCACATAATAGAACGGAAAGACAGTGTGAAAGAACTTGGGGTATTAATGTCTGAAAATATGGGTTTCAAAGTACATAACCAGGTCAAAGTGGCGGCTGCTAAACGTCTAACGGGTTGGATTCTGCGTACTTTTAAAACACGCGGTGAATTGCCTATGATAACGCTCTTCAAATCTCTAGTGCTACCGCGGCTTGAATACTGTAGCGTATTAACATCCCCATACAAAGCAGGTGAAATAAATGACGTAGAGAGTGTACAAAGAAATTTCACTTCGCATATAAGTTCGATAAAACATCTACACTATTGGGAGCGTTTAAGAGCACTGAATCTGTACTCACTGGAACGTAGAAGAGAACGTTACCTAATAATATACACGTGGAAAATCGCAGAGGGTTTAGTACCAAACCTACATACTCCGATAGTCATGAAATTCAGTGATAGGAGAGGCTGGGAATGCGAAATCCCCCAGATGAATAACAGGGGTGCTATGGGCTCTCTGCGAGAGGGCTGGTTATCACACAGAGGCCCACGTCTCTTCAACAAACTCCCACGGCGAGTAAGAGACATGAGGGACATCTCGTTAGACAACTTCAAGAGAGCCCTAGATGTCGAACTGCAAAAAGTGCCAGACGAGCCCATCCTCGCAAGGGAGCGAGCTGTTGCTTCAAACAGTCTACTGCACCAAATCACCACCCATAACGAGGGGCGTCGCACTCCTTGGTGCCGCTAAAAGAGCGGCGAACACATCAAAAGGTATCAAAAGGTATCAAAAGGTATCAAAAGGTAGGCCTATATGGGACCCTACTTCCTCCAATCCTGATACAGCCGGTTCGCAGATTGAACATTTGCTTCTGAACCGTGACCTTTGCTGCCTTAATGAGGCCGACTCACACACTTACTTTTCTTCTTCCTATAATACTTATTCCTCTGTTGATGTCACCCTGTGTTCCTCAGCAATTGTTGATAAGTTCGAGTGGCGGGTCTGTGTTGATACGTTCTCGAGCGATCACTTTCCTGTCATCCTGTCTTACTTGCAATTCCGTCCATGGCCTTCGCTCCCTCGCTATAACTTCCACAAAGCTGACTGGGACACATATGTCCTCCACACCAGACAAATCCCACCTTTTAATCCCTTCCGGGATCCTGATGAAACGCATTCATACCTCGTTAATTTTTTTACTAATGCAGCTACTAAGTCTATACCCCAGACGACTTCTTCCCCCCTACATCGTCGAGTCCCCTGGTGGGACAGCACCTTATCCACTCAAGCTAAAAGTAAACGTGCATTAGGCCGGCGCCTCGATAGTCTCAATAAACGTTACAATTCTTTATGTTCACGCTTACCTTTACGTGATGACCTTCTATGCCATTCCATCTCGTTATTGATGGATATATGTGCCATCAAACCTCACTACAATCGACTATCAGTTAAATTCCGTCGAGAAGTCATCCGTAGTAGATCCGAATCCTGGAAAACTTGTCTCCACCATTTCCCCGTCTACCCCGATATCACGCGTTTGGCATATATTCAGGAATATTAACAGCCTTCACATTGCCCCTCCGCGCCATGCTTTGGTACACGGTGGCCATACTGTTCACGATCCCCTTGAGATATCGAACCTCTTGGGTCAACATCTTGCCCATGTCAGCAGTAATGAGGAGTTAGACGATAATTTCCGCCGCCATAAACTTGAAATGGAGTCGATACCCCTCGACTTCTCTTTACCAGACACCTTTGATTATAATGCATGCTTTACTATGGATGAATTTGAACATGCACTCTCCAATTGTCCTAACTCCGCTCCTGGCCAAGATAACATAAGTTTTGCCTTACTCACAACTTAGCCCCCCTTGCTAAATCCTACCTCTTGCAATTTTATAATTGTGGTGTGGATCCGTCATCAATTTCCTACCTCATGGAAACACGCTATTGTCGTCCCAATTGCAAAACCTGGAAAAGACCCGAGCTTGCCCTCGAGTTATAGACCAATATCCCTCACCAGTTGTCTTTGTAAATTAATGGAGAAATTGGTCAATACTAGACTTACTTGGTTCCTCCGTCAACACTCTATTCTCACTCCGACCCAATTTGGCTCTCAGAAAGATCGATCTACTTTGGACTCGCTTACGTTATTAGAATCTCATATCAAACGTGGCTTTGAAAGTAAGTCCATCACCGTCGCCGTTTTCTTTGACATCCAGAAGGCATATGATACCACGTGGCGGCGTCCCATCCTGCAACTACTTCATGACCCGTGGCCATCTACCTTTTTTTATTTCCAACTTTCTTTCGGATCGAACATTCCAGACTCGAGTGGAGGGAATTCTTTCTAATGTCTTTCCACTCGTCAATGGTGTTCCCCAGGGCAGCGTTCTCAGCAGCAAACTTTTTTCCGTGGCCATAAATAAAGTCATTCAACAATGAGGGAAAACTGTACTAAAAATCCAGATGGCGCTGGGGGTCTTATTCAAATGACTATCGTGTGTGATGCACCAGTGAGGTGTTTGAGGGCTTTCGTGATTTAAGAGGTTTAATACAGTTTGCACACTTATCTATGACACATAGTTGTGTAGTATAATTTTACTAGATTCATAATATGATGGTTATATACTCGTTAATGCAGTGAATATATAATAATTAACATAATTTGATACATAAATATCAGCTTACTGAACAAGAAATTTAGTTTGATCTAATTTGGTGTGATAGGCTGGGCAAAATTTTAATACTCATTGAAGTATTGTATTTACTTCCTTTTTAGTTACTAACAAATACGTGTTTCAGTAGAAATTGGCTGAACATACGGTATTATATTCTGTAGCTGTAGAATTTGGCAGGTTGAATGTCTGCGCCTGCGCACTATAGTTTCTTTCCTACAAAACAAGCTATCGTGCGCTTTTAAGTTACCAATTTATAATCCACTATCAAATCGGGCAGCTAAATATGTTACCGGCTATATTTCTTATTAGACCAGTGACAGGAAATCAATCAATGTGAATCAGAATGTAATAGAACACAGAGGCAGCAAATTATATACGTGGTGATGCAGGAAATTAAAAAAAGATGACGACAATTTTTTTTACAACACTGTAAACACTTCCACGGGCGACTGTTTAGGTCGTCAGCTGACCGCGGCGGGATATACATACACAGTGTTGCCAAGGTCTTCTTTTGTTCGCACCATTGGGCTAGTTAGGGTTCGTTCAGAAGCGTAGATTTGCGAGTTTCCATTTCAAACGATATTATATTCTTGATTTACAGTGTGATGGGGTGGATAGCCTCTGAAGTATTATCCTAACTAACTAACATTGAGGAAAGTGGAATTGGGCTGGTTCTATATACTATTAAAGTTGTAGAGATGTCGAGTGTTGAGTAGCCTATAGCTAGGCTACATTTCATACAAACGTTCATCATGGCTTTCTGTTGGTTGTACTATACATGTATGGTAGCCTATGTGGTGGTGACTGTACTATACATGTATGGTAGCCTATGTGGCGGTGACTGAATAGCCTAATTAAGTGATTGTTTGTGAGGGGGGATTGGGACATTGATGCAGATTTGATGAGTGCATGATTGTGATAATAATGTACATTATGTGGTATTTCATTAATATTTAAATGATGTATCACATAGGCCACTACTCATACAGTAGGCTATATGGGACTAGGCCTAGTTTTATTTGGGGAACTCATAGTATCATGCATGCATGGCTGTTAAAGATAAACATATCAGAAAATGTGTGTGATAGGATTAAAATAGCTGAAATTGTCTGTTGTGCGGTATTAAGTGATTGGGCTACTTTTGGGCGAGTTTGGAGATGTGATGTGCGCTGGCAACCTTGGAATACACACACACACACACACACGCACGCACGACACAATCTATAACTGAACATTTTAGCTTTATTAACACCTTACGAGCGGCCTATGCGGTTTATTTATGTGTACCGCCCAGCGGGGTGTTTTTAGCCAAAATAGGGCTGTTTACGTGATCATTTTCATGCCTAAATAAGACCCAGAATGTAAAACAAGTATCTATCCCTGAAAGGGCATAAACAGAGCTTTCGAATGACACCATAACGATCCTTGTATGATGGATAGTTTTCTTGCAATAACCGTGCAACGCGAGTGCAAAAAGCAGGTAATTCGGTACTTTCGGTACATAATTGAGTATGTAGCGAGTGAGAGAGGGAGGAGGGAGCTGAGATTTGTGTCAGTAGGTTCGCCGCGGTGGTCTGGAGCAGTCATACGCTCGCTAGTCTCCTGCCACCACTTGTCTCTCTCTCTCAGCCACATTACGTGCTGAAATTGCCACTCGAGTTATGTCGAGCGCCGCCACATAGTCCAGCTTTATTTAACTCGACTTAAGTGGTGAGCCGCTTTTTAAGGGTTAAGACTATAATCCACATTATATTAAGATTTCCATCTGTGAGAAACAAATATCTACCACCATTACTGCTAATGTGCACATAGATGCACAACTAATGTCAAACTTAACAAATTAAGTTAAGTGGGGAAGAGATGTTTACTGTCCGAGAAGTTTCGTATAATGACTATTATGGGTAGCGAACACTGGCATCAATTTATTATGCGCTTGCCAGATCTATCTATCTATCTATCTATTGCCTGACGCCGTGATCCCCGAAGGGGTGGCCACGAACGAACCGCCCCATGCACCTCTGTCCCCAGTCAGTTGACGCCCCTCCCCCCAACCAGCACCGCCTTCGTTCATGTACTTCCTCACTCCATCCTTCCACCTCTCATTCGGTCTACCTCTCCCTCTCTGTCCCTCCACCTCGCTCTCGTACACCCTCTTAGTCATTCTCTCGCTTTCCATACGTTCCATATGGCCGAACCATCTCAAGTTGTTCCTTTTCACACTTTCCAGTACATCTACCTCCACACCACACCTTCTTACTTCCTCATTAGTCTGTCTATCCCTCCATGTAACTCCGCACGCACTCCTTAAGTAATTCATTTCAACTGCTCTCACTCTTGGTCCGAGTCTCTCAACCAACGTCCATGCTTCGCTTCCGTAAGTCAGTGTCGGGATTACCACACTGTCATGCAAGGACTTCTTCACTTCCATACTGACCACCCTATTTCTTGTTACTGCTTTTAGCATTCCTACAACCCTCTTACCCTGTTGTACCCTCTCCCGCACTTCTTCATCCATAGTCCCATCTTTACTCAACACACTGCCCAGATACTTAAAAGAGTTGACGATCTCCATAGCCTGACCGTTCAGCTTCACCTCACACTCTGTGACTTCACCCCTTTCGAAGACCATAACCTTGCTCTTCCCCGCATTTACCTTCAAATTCCGTTTTTCGCACACTGTTCCAAACTCATTTACCAGACCCTGCAACTCCCATTTATTATCACTCATCAGAACTGTATCATCCGCAAACAGCAGTATAGGTAGCTTCCACTCAATTCCCTCCCTTTTCAGCGATACACCAACATCCACTGCTCTTGATAGTATTTCTTTCATGACTCCATCCATATATACAGTAAACAACCACGGGGACATCACACACCCCTGTTTCAAACCAACATTCAGGTCAAAGAACTCGCTCTGCTCACTCTCCACACGTACTGCCTCCTTTGCACCCTCATTCATGCTCTTCACTGCTTTCAGCAACTTGCCCTCTATTCCGTATATTCTAAGTACTTTCCACAAACCTTCTCTATCCACTCTGTCATAGGCCTTCTCCAAGTCCATAAAGGCAACATACACCTTTTGTTTCTTCTCCAGATACAGTAGGGTCTCACATAAAACGAGTTTATGGTCGATAAACGAGGGCGTTTTATGCGATTTAGTTTTATGTGAACACAGCATTTTGGTGGCGCAATATCGTCAATGTTCGCTGTAAGCGAAATTTTTCGTACAAAGCGAACGGTATTTCATACAAAGCGAACTATATTTCGTACAAAGCGACGATATTTCATACAAAGCGACGATATTTCATACAAAGCGAACTATATTTCGTACAAAGCGACGATATTTCGTACAAAGCGAACGATATTTCGTACAAAGCGACGCTATTTCGTACGTTTTGTACGATATTTCGGCGCTCTATATGAAAACTCCTCGGATTTGCCCCACTTTGGCGGCGGACTCGTTTTATGTGATCACATTCGTTCTGATCGAAAATTAAATATTAATATTTTAGGTCGGTCGTTTTAATCGAGACTCGTTTTATGCGAACACGTTTTATGCGGGACCCTACTGTACTTCTCCACAACACAATTCAGGGTAAAAATCTGATCTACACATCCTCTTCCCTTCCTAAAACCTCCCTGCTCATCGCCTATCCATTTCTCCGTTCTCACTCTCACTCTCTCAATCACTACCCAACTGTATACCTTCCCTACTACGCTTAGAAGACATATTCCTCGGTGGTTACCACACACTCCTCTTTCCCCTTTGCCCTTATATAGGGGGACTATTATGCCAGTCTTCCAGTCATCGGGTGCACTCCCCTTCTCCCATGCTAGTTTGCACATTTTCCATACCCATTCTATCACTATCTCACCACCATACCTCAACATTTCCCCACACACTCCATCTGTTCCTGGTGCTTTCCCCAACTTCACTCTTTTCATGGCTTCCCACACTTCTGACCTCCTGATCCCCACCTCCTCCTCCACTACTTCTCTTCTTCTCCCTCCCATACCATATCCAGCTATGTTTGCTGGCTCTTCATTCCTTACATTTAGCAACTCACTGAAGTACTCCCTCCATCTTTCGACTCTCTCTTCTCGGCTAGCATTCTCCCATTCTTATCTTTCACACCCTTACTGTTTCCCTTGCTACCTTCCTAACTTTCTTGACTTCTTTCCAGAACAGTTTCTTACTCTCCCTCCATTTTACACTCAGATTCCTTCCAAATTCCTCATCTACTCTTCTCTTACTTTTCTTCACTACTCTCTTCACCACCCTCTTACTCTCCACGTACCTCGCTCGTTTCTGTCTCTCGGAATCTTCATTCCCTCTACTACCCAACCACTCTCTATATGCTTTCTTCTTTTCTTCCACAGCTATTCTTACCTCTTCTGTCCACCATGCTGTACCTTTCACTCCCCTCCCTCTTCTCCTCACTCCACACACCTCCTCACATGCTGCACAGATCTCATCCTTAAACACCTTGCTCATCTCCTCCACTTCCTCCATAACTTCCAGGTCGAACCCACCTAGTCGTCTTTCCACTGCTCTCCTGTACTCCTCCCTGACTTCCTCTTCCTGCAACCTCTCCACCCTCCTCACCATTCCACCCTCCTCTCGCCTCCCTCCAGCTCTCCTCACCCACTTCTTTTGTATCCTAACCTTAGCTACCACTACATAATGATCAGACAGACCCCCTCCAATACCCCTATACACCCTAGCATCCATCACAGATTTCTTCATTCGTTCATCCACACATACATAATCAATCAATGACTTTCGTTCCAGCACTGTCTTATCCTTCATCGTCAACATCCGTTTCCACGTGTACCTGTGGATCATTCCGGAAGAAGGTGTTGGCTATCCACAGCCTCCTCCCCACACATACGTCCACAAGTGCACTACCATTCCCATTCACCTCTGATGGTACCCCCCACCCTCCCACCACTCCCTCAACTTTCCTATCACCCACCTTACCATTCATATCCCCAATCAGAAATATTCTTTCGTTCTTGTCAAACTTCTCCAGGCACGCCTCTACATTCATCCAGAACTCCTCTTTCTTTCTTTCAAGTATATCCTCTGTCGGGGCATACACGCATACAATCACCCACGTTTGTATTCCTACTTTCATTCTCACCCACACAATCCTTGAACCCACAGACCCATACTCTCTTACACATTCCTTCCATTTGCTACTTACAAACAAACATGCACCTTCTCTCGCTGTTCCTTCACTCACTCCAGCACACACACCCATTCCACACTCCCACTCTCTCACATCTGAACCTTTCCATTTGGTCTCTGTCATTCCACATACATCCAGCCTGGCATTCACTAACACTTCCAGAACCTCTCTCTCTTTTGTGCCATCATTCATGCCACTAACATTCCACGTAGCCATTCTCAGAATGTCCGAAGGCATGTCCTTAGTCGGTCGTGGTTCGTCAACGTTGGTTCCGTCCGCATCCGAGGCTGTTCGTTCGTTTTTCTTTGCTTAGAAATTTTTTCCGGGTGGGGGTCACAAGCCCACCGACCCAACCTCTTTAGTCGCCTCTTACGACACGCAGAAGGCACGTTGACAGATCTGAAACTAGTTTATAATTGTATAATCTAATATCCAGTAAAGTGGCTAATGATGATTATTTTATAAGTTCATCTCGAGTTTTTATACATATCATTTTAATTTTAGGACATGGATACCTATCTATTAAAATATTAACAGGACTATTTTTCGAATGACTGCCATGTGTTTTTGTGGGCCTAATCAAATATGTTTTATTAATCATAAATACTTTGTATATTGGACAATGAACTGAATAGAATGTTAGAGTAATATGTCTCTAACATTCATGACTATAGAAATCCAGTGATATTTTGATGACTGCGATTTAAAAAATTCAATTCACTTGATGGCAACAAATTTAGGTTGTGCGAACCAAAGGCGGGAAAAATAGCAGACAAATTTGTTATTGTCCCTCATTGCTGCCGGAAGTCCATGGCATCCTATGCGTTGATGATTTTACCATCTATTGCACTGCTCGTACCCTCAGACATGCTCAACGTATACTCAACATCTCCATCCAACGGGTGACCGCCTGGGCATCTTCAGTTGGCTTTCAGTTTTCGGCTGAGAAAACTAAGGCAATAGTCTTCTATCGAGACAAACGCTGGCTCCGTGGCCAGTCAATATCGCTTCGAATGGGACCCTCTCAGATTTCTTTCTATCCCAGTGTTAAATTCTTAGGCGTAATCTTTGACCAACATCTCAACTGGAGAGACCATGTCATTGTTCAGTATACTAAAGGTAAAGGCCTTCGTGCTCTCAACCTCTTCAGAAAACTATCCCATACCATACCACTTGGGGTGCCAGACGTACCACTATGTTGATGCTCTACAAGGCGGTAGTTCTTTCCATCCTCGACTAACGGCTGCCCCATTTATGGGTCTGCCTCTGCTTCCGTTTTGAAGATGTTAGACCCTGTTCATACGCAGGGTATGCGTCTCTGTACTGGAGCTTTCCGTTCCTCCCCAAATACCTCCGTCTTAGCTGAGAGTGGCGAGCCCCCGCTCTCCCTCCATCGCGATTTAGTTACTATGCGCCGTGCATTAAAAATTAAACATAGTGACTCCCACTAATTCCCTTTTCAGTGATATCTTCATTCCCGATGCGTGTCCATCTTCCCCCTCCTTTCCGATTCGTGCTACAATTCTCTTCAACTCTCTTGACTTTCACATTGCTGTTTCGCCGCCTGTTGTTTCCCTTCCCCCCCATGGGTTATCTCTCTCCCCAATGTTTGCACTCACCTCTCCTTCCTCTCTAAGAGATATCCTTTTGTTCCTAGCCATCACTGCCAACACGCACTCGAACACATACGTCGTAAAGGCTCCCATTTTGCCATCTTCACTGACGGGTCTAAGACTGACTCTGGGGTGGGCCTCGCTGCTGTGTCCTCTACTAAGCTCCTTCAGTTTTCTCTCCCGTGCCAAGCCTCTATCTTTACTGCTGAACTTTTAGCTATCCAATCCGCTATTGACATTATACGTGACACCCCTCAACAGCCCTTTATAATTTACAGTGACTCTTGTAGTGCCCTCGAAGCGCTCCGTGCTTATTCGACCTCCCACGTAATAGTTTTAGCCATAAAACACGCTCTCCACTAGATGAGCCTACGTGGATTCCAGGTCCAGTTATGTTGGATTCCTGCTCACATCGGTGTCCGTGGCAATGAAGACACCGATGCTGCGGCTAAGGATGCTATTTTAATTATCCCTCGCCAGCCCCACCTTCCGTTAGGTGATTGGCTGTCCTTACTCAAGCCTTCTATTCTTTGCACGTGGCAATCTCATTGGGATGCTCTACCCTGCAATAATAAACTCTGTGCAATCAAACCTTCTGTCCGTCCCTGGCCCTCGTCTTCCAGGTCTCACAGGTGTGAGGAAGTTTTACTAACTAGACTTAGGATAGGCCATTCCCGACTGACTCACGGTTATTTAATGTCCACTCCCCGCACTCCGCCCCCTACCTGCTTCTCCTGTTATTCCCCTCTAACTGTTCGCCACGTCTTTGACTGCCCGTCTGCGTACGGCTTGTTTTGGTACTAAATCATTCACTGACCTTTTATCCGATTCTCCGTCATTTTCCTTCCCCCCCATCATCCGTTTTTTGGTGTCGCCTTAAGCTCCTTTCAGTAATCTGATCTAATCCTTCGGGCCAGACCTATGAGAGTTCCGTAGTGGTCTGGTTAATCTGCTCTACATAACTAACTAACTAACTTATCCTAAATGGTGTCCGAAGTATTCTTGAAAAGTGGAAAACTTCGGGCATGTATGGATAACTTCGGACATACGGTGATTTCTTATGGAAAATGATTGCCAAGAAAGCTGGGATAACTCCGGACAAACGGAGGATAAATTCGGACGTACGTTCGTGGCCTTATTTCATTCATTTTTCGGCTCCTACTATTTTATATGAATATTTTATTATTGCTGCTTATTCCTGTCCGATGTTTTAGTGGAAAATGCACAGTCAATACTTTTAGGCCTGTATAATCAGTATAGGAGGGGGTTATATACGATGTTTAACATACAGTAAACTTCCGTTAATCCGAAGGGCAGCGGACCGGCCCTCGTTCGGATTAGTGGATTTTTCGGATTATCGGACTTTACCCCTATGAACCTGTGTATTAATGGCCTGACGAAAACATTGAGGCATTAGGCCACCCAAATGACACACACACATATCATATGTTCATGAAATCACTTCAAAAGTTTACCATTGTCATTGTAGCCTATTACCTACTTCAAAATATTCAGATTAATGGTCAAAGGAATCTGCTGATATAAACGTAAACACCATATGTCCGCATCGTCTACTAGCGAGTTTGTCTTGCTCTTGAAGATCAGATTAGATGTGGTTCGGGAAGTAATGCCTTAACAACGGCACTTCCCTGAGAGGTTCTTGTAATTTTCCTTTTGTGATTTTCCTTTTGTGACGTGCTCTGTTATATTATATTGTATTGAAAGCACCCTTGTCTTGTTGTCTTGAAAGCACCCTTGGGACGCTCCGATCACTGAACTATAAATAGTAGCGTATCGGAATGTCCAAAGGTGCGTTTTCAAGCTCAAGACTGAATGCGCTTGCAGAAAATACGGTGCAAGCCAGTAGCGCATCGGAGCGTCCCAAGGATGCGTTCAAGAGCAAAAAAACTATCTAGCAGACGATGTGGTGTTTACGTTTATATCAGTAGCTTCCTTTGACCATTAATCTGAATGTTTTGAAGTAGGTAATAGGCTACAATGACAATGGTAAACTTTTAAAGTGAATTCATGAACATATGATATGTGTGTGCTCCATTATGTGTCATTTGAGTGGACTAATGCCTCAAAAAGGGGACTTTGGGACTTCTTGAAATTCGGACCATCGGGTGAATTCGGATTTGGCCTCAAATTGAAAAATTCGGACTATTGGGAGATTCGAATCATCGGTCGTCGGATTAAAGGACTTTTACTGTATATTCTTTTTGGATCTGTTCTCGTTAGGCATTGAATTTACTCTTAGAAAATATTGAGCAGGACAAATAACCAATGCTGTCAAATCAATAACTTGAAAATTAACTAGACCTAGTGAAAATATATAGGTATGTACTGTATACTATATCACTGCATATAAATTTTTATGAATTTGAGCATTTTTATAGGTATAACGTATTTGTTGGTGTTTCTTTCGTCAGATAATTTTTTTTTGGACAATATATATGCCTCTCCTAATGTATATTTATTATATATCCAGAATTATCCGAAATACATAAATCGGTTAGCATATTATCATATTTTTATGGGTTTTTGGACTCAGAGAATGATTATTTGATCTTTCACCACCATTTTAATGATAGACAAGTATTATGAATTATTTTCATAGGGCAAATAATAACAAACGATTGTTTTGTTCCATGTCCGAAGTTTAAATTTTTTTTTTTTTTAAACACAATCGGTTGAATGATTGTGTTCTAGCTAGAGCGTTATACAAGTGTAACAAATTTCCTTTGGTGGATGTTGTCTCTGGTAATGTTACTACAAAATTATATCAGTCACAACATCATTCATACAAACAAATTTCTTCAGGGTGATAGAAGTTTGGCAGGGTAGCGAAAAATGTACATATTTTCGTCATATACCGGTATATAATATTTTTTTAGTGTACATATACTCATGTCAGTTCCCTAGGACTTTTACATGCTCTTCCTTTGCCATTTCTCTAAACGGACCCCACAAAAAAATAAAAATAAAAAGCGTTTCCATTATATAATGACAATGTCTAATTACTTATTATCGCCGATGTCCGAAGTTATGACCGCAGTCCGAAATTACCACAGTTTACGGTGCCGATCGATACTTATGAGTGTTTTGTTATTGTTGCCTTCCACATATCGTATTCTATCTATCTATTGCCTGACGCCGTGATCCCCGAAGGGATGGCCACGAACGAACTGCCCCCATGCACCTCTGTCCCCAGTCAGTCGACGCCCCTCCCCCCAACCAGCACCGCCTTAGTTCATGTACTTCCTCACTCCATCCTTCCACCTCTCATTCGGTCTACCTCTCCCTCTCCGTCCCTCCACCTCGCTCTCGTACACCCTCTTAGTCATTCTCGCGCTTTCCATACGTTCCATATGGCCGAACCATCTCAAGTTGTTCCTTTTCACACTTTCCAGCAAATCTACCTCCACACCACACCTCCTTCTTACTTCCTCATTAGTCTGTCTAGCCCTCCATGTAACTCCGCACGCAGGGCGGGTGCCCAACCCCGAAAGGAGTTGAAATAGGGGAGCTATCCCCCCTAGCTCCCCTATTTCAACTCCTTTCGGGGTTGGGCACCCGCCCTGCGTGCGGAGTTACATGGAGGGCTAGACAGACTAATGAGGAAGTAAGAAGGAGGTGTGGTGTGGAGGTAGATTTGCTGGAAAGTGTGAAAAGGAACAACTTGAGATGGTTCGGCCATATGGAACGTATGGAAAGCGCGAGAATGACTAAGAGGGTGTACGAGAGCGAGGTGGAGGGACGGAGAGGGAGAGGTAGACCGAATGAGAGGTGGAAGGATGGAGTGAGGAAGTACATGAACTAAGGCGGTGCTGGTTGGGGGGAGGGGCGTCGACTGACTGGGGACAGAGGTGCATGGGGGCAGTTCGTTCGTGGCCATCCCTTCGGGGATCACGGCGTCAGGCAATAGATAGATAGAATACGATATGTGGAAGGCAACAATAACAAAACACTCATAAGTATCGATCGGCACCGTAAACTGTGGTAATTTCGGACTGCGGTCATAACTTCGGACATCGGCGATAATAAGTAATTAGACATTGTCATTATATAATGGAAACGCTTTTTATTTTTATTTTTTTGTGGGGTCCGTTTAGAGAAATGGCAAAGGAAGAGCATGTAAAAGTCCTAGGGAACTGACATGAGTATATGTACACAAAAAAAATATTATATACCGGTATATGACGAAAATATGTACATTTTTCGCTACCCTGCCAAACTTCTATCACCCTGAAGAAATTTGTTTGTATGAATGATGTTGTGACTGATATAATTTTGTAGTAACATTACCAGAGACAACATCCACCAAAGGAAATTTGTTACACTTGTATAACGCTCTAGCTAGAACACTATCATTCAACCGATTGTGTTTAAAAAAAAAAAAAATGTAAACTTCGGACATGGAACAAAACAATCGTTTATTATTATTTGCCCTATGAAAATAATTCATAATACTTGTCTATCATTAAAATGGTGGTGAAAGATCAAATAATCATTCTCTGAGTCCAAAAACCCATAAAAATATGATAATATGCTAACCGATTTATGTATTTCGGATAATTCTGGATATATAATAAATATACATTAGGAGAGGCATATATATTGTCCAAAAAAAAATTATCTGACGAAAGAAACACCAACAAATACGTTATACCTATAAAAATGCTCAAATTCATAAAAATGTATATGCAGTGATATAGTATACAGTACATACCTATATATTTTCACTAGGTCTAGTTAATTTTCAAGTTATTGATTTGACAGCATTGGTTATTTGTCCTCAATATTTTCTAAGAGTAAGTTCAATGCCTAACGAGAACAGATCCAAAAAAGAATATACAGTAAAAGTCCTTTAATCCGACGACCGATGATTCGAATCTCCCAATAGTCCGAATTTTTCAATTTGAGGCCAAATCCGAATTCACCCGATGGTCCGAATTTCAAGAAGTCCCAAAGTCCCCTTTTTGAGGCATTAGTCCACTCAAATGACACATAATGGAGCACACACATATCATATGTTCATGAATTCACTTTAAAAGTTTACCATTGTCATTGTAGCCTATTACCTACTTCAAAACATTCAGATTAATGGTCAAAGGAAGCTACTGATATAAACGTAAACACCACATCGTCTGCTAGATAGTTTTTTTGCTCTTGAACGCATCCTTGGGATGCTCCGATGCGCTACTGGCTTGCACCGTATTTTCTGCAAGCGCATTCAGTCTTGAGCTTGAAAACGCACCTTTGGACATTCCGATACGCTACTATTTATAGTTCAGTGATCGGAGCGTCCCAAGGGTGCTTATCGCTCAGTTCTCACTCGGATAACCAGCCCATCACCACATGACTAGAACCCAATCCTCTCAGCATCAGCTAGGAAAGGCCCTAGAAAGCCGCCTTTGGCGGGGGGATAGCTCCCCTATTTCAACTCCTTTCGGGGTTGGGCACCCGCCCAAGGGTTAGTCCCCTAAGCGACCATTCTCCATCTGGTGGCCACCCCAAGAAGCTTGTGTGTGAAGCTTCTAATTGGAGACTCGCTCAATTTGAACACGCTTGTTTCGTGACCGTACTGTATTCCGGGTGGATGGGACTCGATAGCCTTGGCGGGCAACCCATCTAGGGGAATAAACCCGAAACAAATTACCGATGGGCGACACGCTAATCGGTGCCACTTGCAGGTGGCGATCTTTATAACAGGTAACAGGTTGTGTTCATTGAACTGCTGTGTTGGATCAAGCCAATAGGCCTGTTACAGATTCCATATTCTTTTTGTATTATAGTATATACTCAGGCAGAATGCCCCATAGCTGGGGGTGGCCGACTCGAGCCAGAGCCCGAACAGAAACAACATTAAAAGTTCCAAATCTTAAAGTCCCGGACCACCTTCGCGTTCCCTCGCCCCTTCCTCTCTCTCGTCTAGTAGGTGAATTTTGTTTCCATATTCTTACATTCTGCTAAAGCTGAGTATGTAAGCCTGGAAAAATCTATAAAAAAAGAAATTTAATTTACAACAGACCAGAGCATTCCTTCCTACTACAGTAAACTTCCGTTAATCCGAAGGGCAGCGGACCGGCTCTCGTTCGGATTAGTGGATTTTTCGGATTATCGGACTTTACCCCTATGAACCTGTGTATGACGAAAACATTGAGGCATTAGGCCACTCAAATGACACATAATGGAGCACACACATATCATATGTTCATGAATTCACTTTAAAAGTTTACCATTGTCATTGTAGCCTATTATCTACTTCAAAACATTCAGATTAATGGTCAAAGGAATCTGCTGATATAAACGTCTTCTTCTTCTTCCGTCTACTAGCGAGTTTGTCTTGCTCTTGAAGATCAGATGTGGTTCGGGAAGTAATGCCTTAACAACGGCACTTCCCTGAGAGGTTCTTGTAATTTTCCTTTTGTGATTTTCCTTTTGTGACGTGCTCTGTTATATTATATTGTATTGAAAGCACCCTTGTCTTGTTGTCTTGAAAGCACCCTTGGGATGCTCCGATCACTGAACTATAAATAGTAGCGTATCGGAACATCCAAAGGTGCGTTTTCAAGCTCAAGACTAATACGTCCAAAGGTGCGTTTTCAAGCTCAAGACTGAATGCGCTTGCAGAAAATGCGGTGCAAGCCAGTAGCGCATCGGAGCGTCCCAAGGATGCGTTCAAGAGCAAAACAAACTCTCTAGCAGACGATGTGGAAGAAGAAGAAGACGAAGGTGTTTACGATTATATCAGTAGCTTCCTTTGACCATTAATCTGAATGTTTTGAAGTAGATAATAGGCTACAATGACAATGGTAAACTTTTAAAGTGAATTCATGAACATATGATATGTGTGTGCTCCATTATGTGTCATTTGAGTGGCCTAATGCCTCAAAAAGGGGACTTTGGGACTTCTTGAAAGGTGCGTTTTCAAGCTCAAGACTGAATGCGCTTGCAGAAAATGCGGTGCAAGCCAGTAGCGCATCGGAGCGTCCCAAGGATGCGTTCAAGAGCAAAACAAACTCTCTAGCAGACAATGTGGAAGAAGAAGAAGACGAAGGTGTTTACGATTATATCAGTAGCTTCCTTTGACCATTAATCTGAATGTTTTGAAGTAGATAATAGGCTACAATGACAATGGTAAACTTTTAAAGTGAATTCATGAACATATGATATGTGTGTGCTCCATTATGTGTCATTTGAGTGGCCTAATGCCTCAAAAAGGGGACTTTGGGACTTCTTGAAATTCGGACCATCGGGTGAATTCGGATTTGGCCTCAAATTGAAAAATTCGGACTATTGGGAGATTCGAATCATCGGTCGTCGGATTAACGGACTTTTACTGTATATTAAAGTACAGTAAGACTCCTCTCTCTTGCACTGTTTAATGGGAGACCCTGCCTAGAATTGTTAAATTTTTGGAAGTGTGAAGCACTTCATTGTTACAGACTTTTACCTTGAACTTTTGTGCTTTGTCTGGAATTTTGTGACAATATCTAAACTTAATACCTTGTTCTCACACATTTACCTCATATTTTTAGAATTGCATATTATTCTTTTGTACTTAGTCTGAAAAAGCAAGGTAAATCCAGGTGGGATACCTACAGTAGTCTAAAAAGCCTCGTGTTCCTGGAAGCCCTCATAATATTGTAAATATTTCCTCAGAGTGGATGTAGTATGGCAGCACTGGACCATGACTCCCTAACACCCCTGGACCATGTCAACTTTGACCGACCACCGAAGGTCACGTTCAAGTGCTTCCGTCCCACCCACGTCTATGTCTGGGGCTCCAACACCAACTACAACCTTGGACAGGTAAACATCTTCTTATACGACTGGTATGCTAGATTTTCAGGTTTCATAATTTTCCTTCTAGGTGAGCTTAAGTATTATTCTATTCTTGAATTTGTTCCTTTGGCCAGCCGCCAGGGTTACCATCAAGTGTTCCCGAATCGCCCACTTCTACATCTGGGGCTACAATGCAACTAAACTATGGGATAGGTAAGCAAGCTGTTGAGGTTTATGTTATTTCCAGGTCTCTTAATTTTTTCCATGTGGTTAGGCCACATTCTATGCACTATGTTTTAAGTTGCCGAGTGTGTTCTTATGGCCATGTGCAGGAAGGGAAGCTGGATTTGGACATCAATAGCACACATACTAGATTTTATTCCCATTTCTGTGTTATGCTTAGTGACTGCATTTCAATTAATGGATAAAAGTATTATTATATAATTGTAAGTTGAAATATATTTTTCAGACGTGCCAGCAAACTAGAGGAACCTCTGAATGTTTTTGGGTGATGAACTGTGAAGCTCAATATTGCTTTCATATGACCATAAGCAGTTTTTACACAGTGTTATTTAAGGTGTGAGTCTGAGTGGCCGAATGTATTCTTATGCCCAAGGGTGGGAAAGGAAGCGGAGACTGAACATCAACACTACACATACCAGATTTTTATTCCCTTCTATATTATGCCATGCTATGTTTAGTAACTGCATCTATATTTGCAATGGAATTGCAGAGAATACTTGAGTGGATGGTTTTGTATGTATGTATACTGTATACTCAGGCACATACCCTATAGCTGGGGGTGGCCAACTCGAGACAGAAACAAAAAAGAAACTACATTTAAGGTTCCAATTCTTAGGGTCCGGGACCAATTTTGCGTCCCCTTGCCCCTTTCTCTGTCTCGTCTAGTAGGTGAAGTCTACAAGGGGAGGAGGATTCCTAGCCTCCCGCCCCCAGAAGGAAAAGTAGGATAAAGAGAGACGGAAACAGCTAAGGTTGAGTAGAGGATGCCAAATCTCACTCTGGATAGGACCAGCCCTCATAACTAAACTAATATTTCAGACTAGCCAGCAAGCAAGAGGGACCCCTGAATGCTTGGAGGTTGTAAACCGTGAGGCCCAATGGATCTCTGACGTAGCCATGAGCAAGTTCCACACAGTCTTTGTGAATGTGAGTGGCCGTGTGTACTGTTGTGGTCATGGCCAGGGAGGTAGACTGGGGCTGGACACTAACAATGCTCCGGTCATCACACCACGACCCATCAAGACGTTCACTCACGTCAATATTGTCAAGGCTGCAGTCGGCCCTGACCATTCTCTATTCTTGACCGATTCAGGACAGGCAAGTGAACTTTTTCTTTTGTATTGGTTAACCCCTCGAGTACCAGAGACGCACCTTATGCGTCGGCAATGTATGTAACGCTAAACCCCAGAGCCGCATAGGGTGCGTCGCGGTTAATTACGCCGGTCCTATGGCACCTAGAGGGCTCAGATTTGTATGGGAACTATATAAGTATCCCACGCAACAATGCCGATGGTTAAAAACCTAAGTCCAGCCGCGTGTGCGTGAATGTTTTTGCCTACACATTTCCCAATGTTAATTCTGAGTTTCGAGCGCCCCGTAGGACCCCTTAATGACGTAGGGGATTGTTTTTCCTTAATTTTTAACCCATTCCAGGTGTTTTCTGGAAAAAAACTTGTTTTGACAACCTACTGGTCCTGGAGTGTACATTTATATTATATTGCCTGGTGCTCAGTGGGTTAATGACAGGTAAGTTTTCTTCGAAGATGTTCAATTTAATCCGTGGAACACGGATGGCTGCCTAGGCGGACAAATCTAGTCTTCACCGTGCAGCCCGGATGGCCACTTGGGCTCATGGAGCTATTACAAGGCTATTAACACCTTACGAGCGGCCTATGCGGTTTATTTATATGTACCGCACAGCGGGGTGTTTTTAGCCAAAATAGGGCTGTTTACGTGATCATTTTCATGCCTAAATAAGACCCAGAACGTAAAACAAGTACCTATCCCTGAAAGGGCATAAACAGAGCTTTCGAATGACACCATAACGATCCTTGTATGATGGATAGTTTTCTTGCAATAACCGTGCAACGCGAGTGCAAAAAGCAGGTAATTCGGTACTTTCGGTACATAATTGAGTATGTAGTGAGTGAGAGAGGGAGGAGGGAGCTGAGATTTGTGTCAGTAGGTTCGCCGCGGTGGTCTGGAGCAGTCATACGCTCGCTAGTCTCCTGCCACCACTTGTCTCTCTCTCTCAGCCACATTACGTGCTGAAATTGCCACTCGACCTATGTCGAGCGCCGCCACATAGTCCAGCTTTATTTAACTCGACTTATGTTGCTCGCCGCTAATTAAGGGTTAATACTGGCACGAGAAAATTTGTTATGTCAGGCGAACGTAAACAAACTCCACTCTCGGTGTTATGGCTGCCAAACATGCAAGCACAGGCACTCGAAACTAATCAATACTTTCCAAGCGTTCGAATCGATGCTTGTGACTTAAGAATGGTTACAATAGTGAAATAAATCAATAATCAATATATTCAATAATAATAAGTATTAAATAGTCAATACCGGTACTTGAACGAGTGTAAACAAGCTTGAAGTCATGGGCGACAGTATGCCTGCCGCTTATATGGACAATTCATAGTCAGGGGACCAAACTACCACTAATTTTTCACCTCAAATGACAACCACTCGATGTGAAATGTTCTAGTCTTCACCATTCGCAAGATAACAGTGCATGCTCTCTCCTGATATATATGTAACTTAGGTTAGGCCAGGCCATTTCTTTGTGGAGATATGAATATTTGAAAAATTCAAAATTCCTAAAACTCAGGATTATCCCAGGATGTGGCAAAACTTACCCTTTTATTTTCAACATCAAAACTGAAAAACTTGTTCTAGAGAGTTCAAGTCTTGACCATTCGCAAGAAAGCAGCGAGTGCTGCATTTGGATGTACAGGTATATCTGATCTAGGTTAGGCCATTTAATTGTGGAGGTGTGAATATGAGAAAATTACAAAAATGACAGAAAGCATCCGTATCTCAAGTCCGCGAAAATACAAATGCCGCCGTGTGACGTGGGCTAATATTTAGTTTCCAAACTATTACGGGTTTGACAACCCGAAGGGAAGGAAGGAAAACTAACTATTTAGTAATGGTTCCGTAGTCAATTACGTGAGAGCCTTATATATATATAAGGGCTCCCCGGAGACCCCCGTGAGGGTCCCGGAGAAAGCATAACGCGACCCAAATATATTAAAAGTACATCCTAGGGTGAAACCCTTTACTTAGTTCCTAGGGAACGTCATTAAAAAAGGTAACCATTAGAAAAAGAAAGAAAATGTTTATGAGTAAAGATTAGAAACTATGAATGTTGTCTTACTAAATCAACTAGTGCGCCGTTATACAGTCCTTCCCTTGCACGCATCCCCCAGCTGGTCACGCTGGGTTTATACGTCCTTCATAGTACAAAGTTGCGCATGTGTATGGGAAGAGGGAGGAGGGAGGGCCGCTTTACGTCATTGACTACGGAACCATTACTAAATAGTTAGTTTTCCTTCCTTCCCTTCGGGTTGTCAAACCCGTAATTTAGTAATGGTTCTCTCCGTCAATGACGTGAGAGCCTAAGAATACCAAGATCGGTGGTTGGGACATCTCATGCTCAACGTCAAAGACTGAAGAGAACCAAAACTAACGGCTCGCGCTGTTGTAATTAAATAACTAGAATTATGTATTGATTATGTATGTGTGGATGAACGAATGAAGAAATCTGTGATGGATGCTAGGGTGTATAGGGGTATTGGAGGGGGTCTGTCTGATCATTATGTAGTGGTAGCTAAGGTTAGGATACAAAAGAAGTGGGTGAGGAGAGCTGGAGGGAGGCGAGAGGAGGGTGGAATGGTGAGGAGGGTGGAGAGGTTGCAGGAGGAGGAAGTCAGGGAGGAGTACAGTCAGCCCCGCAAGGGTGCTCACTAAAAGGGTGCGATTCTCCAACCGTGCGGCAGATGTCCGTGTGGTGCTTATAATCCAAGGGTGCGAAAAAAGCAAAGCGTGCGTTTTTTCGCCCAATAACCCCTGAAAAACATGAACTAAGGAAAGAATACCTGTACAGTATAGAAATGTGATTAGATATTAGATAGAATATGGGTATTACACTCACTTTGGATGGTTTATGTATGCGTGGAGGCTGGGATGTTGGTCTTACTGAGGGTCCGAGGCTGCCCCCATGCCCACATGGGGGCATTTTACACCTGCTGCCCCTAACCCACCGCCCAGGGCGATCGTGTTACCCACCAAAACAAAAGTGAAAGTTCTTGATTTAGAACAGAAAAAACAGTTACTAGACATGTTGGCTAGAGGTGAGAAACAGGCAAATGTGGGTAGACATTTTGGTGTGGGCATGGGGGCAGCCTCGGACCCTCAGTAAGACCAACATCCCAACCTCCACGCATACATAAACCATCCAAAGTGAGTGTAATACCCCTATTCTATCTAATATCTAATCAGATTTCTATACTGTGCAGGTATTCTTTCCTTAGTTCATGTTTTTCAGGGGTTATTGGGCGAAAAAAGGGTAAGTTTGAAGAGTCCCCGGACTACATAGTGAATTTCCCATAGATTCTTAACCTCCAAGGGTGCGTTTTACAAGGGTGCGCGCATGTCTCGGACTAAGGTAACCGCACCCTTGTGGGGCCCACTGTACAGGAGAGCAGTGGAAAGACGACTAGGTGGGTTCGACCTGGAAGTTATGGAGGAAGTGGAGGAGATGAGCAAGGTGTTTAAGGATGAGATCTGTGCAGCATGTGAGGAGGTGTGTGGAGTGAGGAGAAGAGGGAGGGGAGTGAAAGGTACAGCATGGTGGACAGAAGAGGTAAGAATAGCTGTGGAAGAAAAGAAGAAAGCATATAGAGAGTGGTTGGGTAGTAGAGGGAATGAAGATTTCGAGAGACAGAAACGAGCGAGGTACGTGGGAGAGTAAGAGGGTGGTGAAGAGAGTAGTGAAGGAAAGTAAGAGAAGAGTAGATGAGGAATTTGAAAGGAATATGAGTGTAAAATGGAGGGAGAGTAAGAAACTGTTCTGGAAAGAAGTCAAGAAAGTTAGGGAAGGTAGCAAGGGAAACAGTAAGGGTGTGAAAGATAAGAATGGGAGAATGCTAGCC
The DNA here is from genome assembly GCA_032716605.1 of Paralithodes platypus. Classification (NCBI taxonomy): domain Eukaryota; kingdom Metazoa; phylum Arthropoda; class Malacostraca; order Decapoda; family Lithodidae; genus Paralithodes; species Paralithodes platypus. The sequence goes on from CM064506.1 coordinate 44,971,950, forward strand.
GAGAAGCAAGAGAGAGTCGAAAGATGGAGGGAGTACAGTAGGGTCCCGCATAAAACGTGTTCGCATAAAACGAGTCTCGATTAAAACGACCGACCTAAAATATTAATATTTAATTTTCGATCAGAACGAATGTGATCACATAAAACGAGTCCGCCGCCAAAGTGGGGCAAATACAAGGAGTTTTCATATAGAGCGCCGAAATATCGTACAAAACGTACAAAATATCGTACGCTTTCATATAAAACGCCGAAATATCGTACAAAACGTACGAAATATCGTTCGCTTTGTACGAAAATTTTCGCTTACAGTGAACATTGACGATATTGCGCCACCAAAATGCTGTGTTCACATAAAACGAATTCACATAAAACGCCCTCGTTTATCGACCATAAACTCGTTTTATGTGAGACCCTACTGTACTTCAATGAGTTGCTAAATGTAAGGAATGAAGAGCCAGCAAAAATAGCTGGATATGGTATGGGAGGGAGAAGAAGAGAAGTAGTGGAGGAGGAGGTGGGGATCAGGAGGTCAGAAGTGTGGGAAGCCATGAAAAGAGTGAAGTTGGGGAAAGCACCAGGAACAGATGGAGTGTGTGGGGAAATGTTGAGGTATGGTGGTGAGATAGTGATAGAATGGGTATGGAAAATGTGCAAACTAGCATGGGAGAAGGGGAGTGCACCCGATGACTGGAAGACTGGCATAATTGTTCCCCTATATAAGGGCAAAGGGGAAAGAGGAGTGTGTGGTAACCACCGAGGAATATGTCTTCTAAGCGTAGTAGGGTAGTGATTGAGAGAGTGAGAGTGAGAACAGAGAAATGGATAGGCGACGAGCAGGGAGGTTTTAGGAAAGGAAGAGGATGTGTAGATCAGATTTTTACCCTGAATTGTGTTGTGGAGAAATATCTGGAGAAGAAACAAAAGGTGTATGTTGCCTTTATGGACTTGGAGAAGGCCTATGACAGAGTGGATAAAGAAGGTTTGTGGAAAATACTTAGAATATACGGAATAGAGGGCAAGTTGCTGAAAGCAGTGAAGAGCATGTATGAGGGTGCAAAGGCAGCAGTACGTGTGGAGAGTGAGCAGAGCGAGTGCCTTGACCTGAATGTTGGTTTGAAATAGGGGTGTGTGATGTCCCCGTGGTTGTTTACTGTATATATGGATGGAGTCATGAAAGAAATACTATCAAGAGCAGTGGATGTTGGTGTATCGCTGAAAAGGGAGGGAATTGAGTGGAAGCTACCTATACTGCTGTTTGCGGATGATACAGTTCTGATGAGTGATAATGAATGGGAGTTGCAGGGTCTGGTAAATGAGTTTGGAACAGTGTGCGAAAAATGGAATTTGAAGGTAAATGCGGGGAAGAGCAAGGTTATGGTCTTCGAAAGGGGTGAAGTCACAGAGTGTGAGGTGAAGCTGAACGGTCAGGCTATGGAGATCGTCAACTCGTTTAAGTATCTGGGCAGTGTGTTGAGTAAAGGTGGGACTATGGATGAAGAAGTGCGGGAGAGGGTACAACAGGGGAAGAGGGTTGTAGGAACGCTAAAAATCAGTAACAAGAAATAGGGTGGTCAGTATGGAAGTGAAGAAGTCCTTGCATGACAGTGTGGTAATCCCAACACTGACTTACGGAAGCGAAGCATGGACGTTGGTTGAGAGACTCAGACCAAGAGTGAGAGCAGTGGAAATGAATTACTTAAGGAGTGCGTGCGGAGTTACATGGAGGGATAGACAGACTAATGAGGAAGTAAGAAGGAGGTGTGGTGTGGAGGTAGATGTGCTGGAAAGTGTGAAAAGGAACAACTTGAGATGGTTCGGCCATATGGAACGTATGGAAAGCGAGAGAATGACTAAGAGGGTGTACGAGAGCGAGGTGGAGGGACAGAGAGGGAGAGGTAGACCGAATGAGAGGTGGAAGGATGGAGTGAGGAAGTACATGAACGAAGGCGGTGCTGGTTGGGGGGAGGGGCGTCGACTGACTGGGAACAGAGGTGCATGGGGGCAGTTCGTTCGTGGCCACCCCTTCGGGGATCACGGCGTCAGGCAATAGATAGATAGATAGAATTAAGGAAAAGTGTAAAGTATAAAGGCAGGGTTTCTAAGTAAGCCTTAGGAAGCGGTAGAAAGGTAGATAAAGATAAGGATGCAGTAAAACTTAATAAAAGAACCACTAAATATTGTAACACATAAGAATTGTACATACAGTACTATAGTACTAGAATGATTTGTAAAAAGGAAAATCTATTCATACTTTTTATATCTATCTATTCATACTTATTAAACTCACCAAAAAAAAGAATTTTGTGTATTTATTAATCTAATATCCTGTATTAGAAATTAACCCTTAGAGATTATCAATCTTACTAATATTAACATTGAACAACACTTGTGAGAGGTTCTCCAGTTCGGAACACACTCCCCCCCCCCCCCTCTGTTTTGTCCAAAACTCCTAAAAGTAAGTCAGTACTTGGTGAACCTCACACGTACTTGTAACATAAAACATGTCATTATTGCAATAAACAGAGATCAATTATGCTTATGCCTAATTCTCATTGCTATGCATGGCACAGTGGGTCTCTTCAAATGAACTGAAAGATATTTGGATAAAAATGTGTGGTGAGATGACCAGACTCTTGTTTGCTTAATGTCTTGGATCATATATACTTTAATTAATTTCATTGGGGGTGTGGTGGTGAGATTAATAAAAATAATATTATTAGTAGGTTTAGGGATATTTCTTCGAGAGGCCGGTCTATTATGATCTGTGCCCCATGAATATTCTTTCCTCTCACTTAAACAGTAGGCTACCATAGTGCGGTTGGGAATATGAACATGATTAGATTAATATACAGTATTCGAGAATGGATAATAAGTCGTAGGCGTGTGCATAAACCTTTAACCGTCCTGGTGGTGTAATGGTTAAGGTGGCAAAAATATGTGTGTGATAACCCGGGTTCGAATCCCGGTGGATCATATATACTTTAATTAATTTCATTGGGGTGTGGTGGTGAGATTAATAAAAATAATAGAGTAATTGTTAAGAAATCTGACTGTCGTGGCCCACTTTCTCACATCATGGGCCCTTGTTACTGTTGACGGTACGGCTGTTTTGATAACGTCCACTAGAATTGAAGCAAGCTGTCGTTTAGATAACCTTGATTTGCCATGTGAAGAGATCCATAAATGAGAAGGGTGTAAGGGTGTAGTTGGTTGTACATACTTATACAAAGCTAACACTGGGCCTAGTGCCTGATGTTTATTCTTTTGTTTGAGGGCCATTATATCAAAAGGTGAGAACATATGATCTTCTCTTTCATTCTTGGCTATGAAATCAGGAGTTGGTGTGAGGGTAACAGCACTCAGATCTTTAAATTGTAAGCAGTTCGCAGCTCTAGCCATGGCCGCAAGTTCGGACACTCTATGTGTTGTTGCTAACAAAATTAAGAAAACACATTTAGAAACCAATCAAGAACATCAAGAAACCAAAATCCTCAAAGTCAAAGACCATCTGGACATGAGAGGCACTCAATTCCTGGCAGCAGCCTCCACGAACCAAGACCACCCACTAAACTACATGGCAACACACCCACAGACACCAAGAAATATCAAAACAACACCCAGCACACGGTATCACACAATTATTGTCCTCTCTCCCTCCCTGCCCACCCCGAACCAACTTCCAGAAGCACATCCATACTCATATCTCTCACCGATCCATCCACTCACTCACAGACAACACGCAGCTGCATGCACGACCTCCCGAAATCCATCCTTCCGAATCCTCCCTTCCTCGCGAGGACAGAGTCCACCTGGCCAGGCTGAGATGCGGACACCATCCAGCTCTCCTGAGCTATCAGAAGAGACTGGATGACTCCGTTGTCGACGCCTGCCCGGGATGTAACACAGCACCCCATACCATTAAACACATCATAGAAGACTGCATTTCACACAACCACTTACGCCAACAACACAATCTACACTCAATGAGAGCTCTGTGGGAAAGCCCTATCGTGGCCATGGCCTTCCTCAGGGACTCGGGACTGTTCGGCCAGGCAGCTTAGGGAACAACAACAACAACAACATAACTTGTCATAAGAGGGGTTGACCGTGTAAGGTTTAGTACTTAACCCCTTCAGACTTATATGATGCAGAGGTTGCCAGATTAGCAATAAGAAATAGAGTTCTCTGACTTATAATTACCTCTCCAAAATTAGTTTTCTGCCCACAGCTAACTCAAAGACAACTGCAGAGGTTGAAGTAACTAAACTAAAGGTTTCTAAATACCCCTGATTGTAACAAACGCTTTAAAGTATCCCTAATCCGCTCAAAATCGCGTCATATGTCAGAGAGGGTTAATAGATTTAACACTTTGCCCAGAAACCACTGAGGTAGAATCTGTCTCGCTGGAGCTCGTAGTTTAAAACAAGCCGTAATAAAACCTCCTTCATACTTAGGTGGAAGTCTAAGGCCAGTAAGGTCATAGAATGGTTCTTTAATGGCTGAGAGGTGATTGCGAAGTGTGTTAACTGATAGGCGTTTGTCTTCGAAAAGGTAATTTAAGTACTTTAAAATTAAACTTACTGAGGCACTTTGTTGGTTGGATTCTACAATCCACGTTGTAAATTGTTTCCAATGTGACTCATACTGTCTAATTGTGGAAGGTGTAAATTGTTTGGTTAATTTGTCGTGAACGGCTTGGTCATAAGAATTTAGCTACTGTATTTGGTTTTGAAAATATTTCGTAACTAAAACCAAGTTGTAAGAAAAACTCCTTTGAACTTGTTGAGGGGTAAGTCGGAAGCCAGTGGAATCAAAGAACGATTCTTTAATGGCTGAGAATTGATTGTATAGTGTGTAAATTGACAGTTGTTTGTCTTCAAAAGAGTAATTGAAGTACAGTAAACTTCCGTTAATCCGAAGGGCAGCGGACCGGCCCTCGTTCGGATTAGTGGATTTTTCGGATTATCGGACTTTACCCCTATGAACCTGTGTATTAATGGCCTGACGAAAACATGAGGCATTAGGCCACCCAAATGACACACACACATATCATATGTTCATGAAATCACTTCAAAAGTTTACCATTGTCATTGTAGCCTATTACCTACTTCAAAACATTCAGATTAATGGTCAAAGGAATCTGCTGATATAAACGTAAACACCATATGTCCGCATCGTCTACTAGCGAGTTTGTCTTGCTCTTGAAGATCAGATCAGATGTGGTTCGGGAAGTAATGCCTTAACAACGGCACTTCCCTGAGAGGTTCTTGTAATTTTCCTTTTGTGATTTTCCTTTTGTGACGTGCTCTGTTATATTATATTGTATTGAAAGCACCCTTGTCTTGTTGTCTTGAAAGCACCCTTGGGACGCTCCGATCACTGAACTATAAATAGTAGCGTATCGGAACGTCCAAAGGTGCGTTTTCAAGCTCAAGACTTAATGCGCTTGCAGAAAATGCGGTGCAAGCCAGTAGCGTCCCAAGGATGCGTTCAAGAGCAAAACAAACTCTCTAGCAGACGATGTGGTGTTTACGTTTATATCAGTAGCTTCCTTTGACCATTAATCTGAATGTTTTGAAGTAGGTAATAGGCTACAATGACAATGGTAAACTTTTAAAGTGAATTCATGAACATATGATATGTGTGTGCTCCATTATGTGTCATTTGAGTGGACTAATGCCTCAAAAAGGGGACTTTGGGACTTCTTGAAATTCAGACCATCGGGTGAATTCGGATTTGGCCTCAAATTGAAAAATTCGGACTATTGGGAGATTCGAATCATCGGTCGTCGGATTAAAGGACTTTTACTGTACTTTAAAAATAAACTGACTGAAGCTATGTGTTGGACAGACTCTACAATCTACGTGGTAAATTTTTTCCGATGTAATTCCTACTGTTTAATAGTGGAAGGCGTAAACTGTTTGGTTAATTTGTCGTGAACAGCTTAATCATAAGAGCTCCGCCATTTGACTTTGAAAATATCCATAAAGCTAAATGTAGACCAGTCTGTAGGTTTGCTAATCCGCTCTAAGTGGAAACAAGACGTTGGAAATGGTATTGGAATGGAACATTCGAGAGACAGATGAATGAACTACACATGTGTTCACCAGACTGGTGTTATAAGGCACCCTTGACCCTGAATTAAGTGGATATGTTGCAAAACTTTGGATATTCGTGTGTGTCCGGAGGAGGAAAGAGGTATATCGATAACCACTTGTTCCAAACCTCTGAGAACGCATCTGTTCTGCTTGCTTGGATCTCGTGCCAGAAGGTCAGAAGCCGGAGGAATTTTGTCGATTGGTGTGAATTAACGAGATTTACCTGTGGATGGAACGGCCTTATCAAGTTGTGGAATACCGTCTGAGTGATTGTCTATTCGACTAGGGTACCCTTCTCCCGAGATAAGGTGTCCGCCTACAGATTCGCCTTGCTTGGTAGGTAAACTGCTTGAATTGTGATATGGTAATGAAGAGTAAGGAAAAATATTAACTCCGACAATCTCAGGGGCGTGTGAGATTTCGTTGGGCCCTGCCTGTTGATACAGGACACGGCTGATGTGTTGTCCATGTGAAAGGCTATTATTGTACTCTGTGTTGGAGTGCAAGGGCATGATTTTTCAGGAAAATCGAGGGACAACTAGTTCCTTTGTATTTAAGTGATAGAGATTGAGAGAGGTCTAGCGACTTTGTGTCTGGCGACCGTCGGACGATTTGTAGCTCCAGCTCGGGGCTCCCGCTTTGTCCAAGACGACCCCCACTGATGGTGGCGGTTCTGACTAGAGGGCTGTCGGGGAAGGGGTCTCAGGTCTTATCCAGAAGCTTAGAAGTCTGATGAAATGCTGAGGGAATGTAATTAGGGTATGAGGTTGATTAACTCGGAAAAGCTCTGTTGTCCAGCCTGATGTAAGGATTCAGGCGACGTTTGTCCAACGGAACAGGTAGCTGAACCCAATATTTTGACCCTATTAACCCTCTCACGTCCTTGACGCAATTTTGAGCCTATTGGGGATACTTTAACCCTCCAGCCCTGGCTATGTATTATATATATATTCCTCGAAACCCGGGTGTTTTGGCCGAAAAACGTCTAGGCTAGGCTACCGTATATTTGTTAATCAGACTGCTTCCCGCATTCCCGCGCATCCCCAAGCGTAGCTGTGTTATTTACCTGTAGAATGGCATTAAGTAGAGCTCTCTAAGTCAACTGGTTGAGTTGTGATGATGATTTCATTGGAGATAACTTTATGGCCAAAACAGCCACTTTACGCTACTTTTCGATACTTAACAACAACATACAGGCACACACGAACAAGCGACGCTCTCCTTCTTGTGGCCGGAGATGTGGGGCGTCGGTCCAGCCGGCTGTTGTTTACATGCGTCGGACCAACGCCTTGCACACGAAGCTCACAGGCTTTCAACCACTGGGCGTTCAAGAGCCCTTTCGGGTACCTGTTATATGCTTTTTTATGGGCGTTCAAGAGCCCTTCCGTGGCGAGAGGGTTAAAGCCTTGTTACCATCAGGGGTATTTAGAAACCTTTAGTTTAGTTACTTTAACCTCTGCAGTTGTCTTTGAGTTAGCTGTGGGCAGAAAACTAATTTTGGAAAGGTAATTATAAGAGTGAGAAAACTCTATTTCTTATTGCTAATCTGGCAACCTCTGCATCATATGGTCGTGAGAGGGTTAACGACTCCCACAGCCGTTTGGAATTGTTTTTTGTATGTACTGTCTTGCATACTTGTAGTAGTCAAATATTTGATGTATGTTGTGTGATAGGGTTTCCCAACGGAGGTAAACCCAGGGTTCCCACTTTACTATTCAGACGTAGGGCTGTGATATTTGTTGTATTGTTATCATCTCAAAAAAGTGGTTTACCATAAACTTGTTGAGGATTGATAATTCTGACTGGTCTGAACTGTAGGCTATCTCGTTTTGGTACTAGAACTAAGTGAGACAGAAAACTTTTGATGTGGGAGGAATGTTCACTCGAATTCCTCACTGAAGCATCGCTTTTACGAGTGTTGGCACCTTTACTGGTATGAGACGTTGTATACGTACTTACGAAAGAACGGTCGTCTCTCCCAGTCCCAAAACAGACTATGCTTTATTAAATGTCTGGACCAAGGTCCTTTCGGTCATGCTGTGTAACTGGCCTGGAAAGAACCGGTTGTGCCTTGTGATATAATGTGATGCAAGGCTAAGATGAACTAAGTTAGGTCCTTGAACCGGTATGTGCTCTTGAAAGGTCAGACTGTTGCTGTTGGTGTGTCTGAGTCTGTTTAATTTGTTGTCTGGGGATGAATTAACCAGTCTGTCCCGACTACTGTGGCCTGTTGAGTGTCGTTGAGATCTGAATCTAATAAAGTTAACACGAGAGAACCTTTGAGACGGTTATAAAAAGTAGTGCTGATACTTCAGACCAAGTATTTGTGGTTGTTAATCTGTTAGAATAGAAGGAGAGATCAAGATTCTAGTCTTGATGTCTTTGGGCAGAGTTTTTTAGATAGAAAGATACGGAGGTCTTGACGTGCTTTGGACGTCATGAAAAGGGCTGTTCTGACCTCTCCTACTGTCCGAAGGATTTTGCAAAGATAGACTTCTCTTATGTGTGATAATGTTGCCCTAGAGTATGTGTCATGAATAGGATCTGCTACTCCTCATTAGTGTGAGTGAGTTGTCTTGTAAAACTGTCTTTGTGGTGCAATGCATAAGTGTGGTGATTTTCAGTGTGAGCAGCCTAGGTTCGAATCCCCGGACTGCCACATGTGTTTGTTAATTTCATTAACCGAGTTTAGGAGTAAATTATGTTGGTGGAGAGAATATAATAAAACCAAAAGGTTGGAGAATCGCCTATGGGTTGTTTATCTGAGAGTGTGAAGTCCTTCCCCAACCTTTTGTTCTTAAGAAATATCCTCGTCAATTATGGGGAAACGGAGTCAAGGATCTGACTCATCCAAATTGCCAGAATAACCATGTGTGATTAAGAGGTGTATGGGGAAATGGTTGATTGAGCCCCGTGAAAGTTATTCTGTAATAAAGGATAGATAAAATTATCTACCTGGAGAATTCTGGTATGTGAATGTGGAACTCCGACGAAGTAGGCAATGAATAGTTATCTAAGAGACCCCCTTCCTCAGCCTACTTCCTCTGCAACCCGGACTCATAGAGAACGCGGGGAACTCCTACTGACTGGAGGTTTCATTATTAGAGCTCCGGACTAAGTGTTAGCCGACCCAAAGTGGGACTGGAACAACCAGTTGTGTAAAGGTAAGATAGCAATTGACTGTATCGGTTCTGTCAGGTTTTTTAAAACAGACCCTAGTCGAACAATTTATTAAAAGGAATGGTTGGTGCTAGGGATACCCAGAACTCTAGCATGTTGTGCTGAGGCGTAAGGAAAACAAGCTAATGAATCATTACTATACTGGTTAAGTAGACCCTAAAGAAGTGACCTCTGTTATAGTGGGGACTTGGGGAAAATATTACTTGGGAATTGCCAGACGGAAAATTAATTCCCAGTGTTGTCCTTTGTAGTATGAGGACTCGGGATAAAGAAATTACTCGGTAATGACTGACGGAATAACTCTGTGTTGTTTAATAGGTGGGGGGGTAAAATTTACTAAGTACTTAATAGTCTTCTTGGACTGGTATGGAGGACTCAAGATTCGGACGGAAATAGAGTGAACAAAACCTATTCCGTAATAAATGATAGAGAAAAATATCTAATTGGAGAACTCTAGTATGAGACTTGTGGAACTCCGGCAGAGTAGGCAATGTTATAAATATCTAAGAGGTCCCTCTCTCAGCCTACTCTGCTAAAACCCTGACTCAGAAAGAATGTGGTGGTCTTCTAGTGATCGGAGATATGTAAAAGAGCCCCAGACCCAGACACTCGCCGACCCAAATTGGGACCGGAGGGAGGTTCAATGAATCATTAATAATAATAATAATAATATTATTTATTCAGTTAGCAACTTACCGAGTTGGTACCACATAGTATGTTACAAATATGACTTGTACCAGCTTTGCATAATTCCAACTAAGGATAGCCCAATAAGGCCGTTAGGCGTATTTCCATTGGGGTCCTTGACCAACTCGAGAGTTGTTCCGGAGCCTAAAATATGAAATTTTTATTGTCGAGTTGAGTAGTCAAGCGTTAGCCTTGGATGATACTGATTATACCATAGTATCCTTATTGGAGGAGTGGTAACCTGGGAATCTTTGTGAATCAAAATTATTGATTTACTACTAGTAGTTATACGTGAACGACAATATCATAGTATCCTTTATTGAAGGAGTGATAATGTGGGATTCTTTGTAAATAAATTTTTTGTTATCTACTAATAGTAGGTAAAACAGTAAAATCTGTGTAAAACGAATGGATGAGAACCAACCGGTTAATCGTGTCCATGTATATACTTGGTCTAAGGAAAGAGAGATACTATCTCTTAATTTTGTACCGCCTTTGTTTGGGAATAAAAGTTCTATCTATCTATCTATTGTCTGACGCCGTGATCCCCGAAGGGGTGGCCACGAACGAACCGCCCCCATGCACCTCTGTCCCCAGTCAGTCGACACCCCTCCCCCCAACCAGCACCACCTTCGTTCATGTACTTCCTCACTCCATCCTTCCACCTCATATTCGGTCTACCTCTCCCCCTCTGTCCCTCCACCTCGCTCTCATACACCCTCTTAGTCATTCTCTCGCTTTCCATACGTTCCATATGGCCGAACCATCTCAAGTTGTTCCTTTTCACACTTTCCAGCACATCTACCTCCACACCACACCTCCTTCTTACTTCCTCATTAGTCTGTCTATCCCTCCATGTAACTCCGCACGCACTCCTTAAGTAATTCATTTCCACTGCTCTCACTCTTGGTCTGAGTCTCTCAACCAACGTCCATGCTTCGCTTCCGTAAGTCAGTGTCGGGATTACCACACTGTCATGCAAGGACTTCTTCACTTCCATACTGACCAGTTAATAATTATAATAACAATAATAATCGTCAGGTTACTTATATAGCGCCCGTTCTCCTCCTTCGAGGATTCACCAGCGCTTGGCTTTCTTTAGTCTACCATTGACTATTACCCATCCCCCTTGCTCGTGGGGAGATGGTAACCGCCGGCTATATCCCTAAAAACTTTTCAATCTGAGAGGGGATTGAAACGCGAGACCTGCCAGATGGTTATCAGGCACGCTATCAACTAAGCCAGCCGGACGGCTATATTATTAGCATATACTGTACAAGTATTGTAAAAAGTTCTTGAAGGTGATTCTATTAATTACCAATTTGAACTTCGTCATCTAGGACTGCCAACTTGAATAATAATTGAATAGGCCTACTTGGAGTGTGCTAGTAGGACTCGGTAGGCCTATTGGTATAACTCGGTGTCTGGAACCGGAAATAAGTTAATATTGTTTGAATACCCGGAGTTGGTTGACAGAACTCGGTGTCTGGGAACCGGAGTTAATTGACAATATTAGACTACTTAGAGTTTTCTGGGACTCGGAGTGAAGTCACTATTGTTGTATACCCGGAGTTAGAAGTTATATAGGAACCGGAGATATGTTCTCGCTAAGGGATACTCAGAGTTATGTTGGTAGAACTCGGTGTTTGAGAACCGGAGTTAAGACGCTTTTGTTGAATACCCGGAGTTAGAGTGGTATAAAACTCGGTATATGGAAACCGGAGTACTCGGGTTAGAGTACTCGGAGATACTGTCTGTAGTGAACCGGAGTAAAATATGAATTTTGACATAATTGCACTCGGAGCTATAGTAGCACTCAGTGTTTGTGAACCGGAGTTAATACAAACTGGTGAGGGAACAGGTTCTTAACTCTGGAGCCCCGGAGATAAGGCTATGACAGTGTACCACCGGAAAAAATTCTGAGTGGAAGAAAGGGGTGAGGTGTATGACAAAAGCACCTTGTAGTAAAAGCAAAATGGTAGGTAAAATTACCCGGAGCCTCGTAGGTATAAACTAGAGAACTCCGGCAGAGTAGGCACATATAAAAGATATACAAATGAGGCCCCCAACCTCCGCCTATACTCTGCTACCCCCCGGACTTCAAATAGTACACAGGGTCTCCTAGTGACCGGAGATATAATTAAGCCCAGTCTAACACTAGCCGACTTAAAAAGGACCGGAGTGAGACTAAAAAGGGGCCCAACTGAAGGTTGGTTCGTAGCTTAAAATCATATTTTTTGAAAAGGGAGGCTACGGTGGCAAGTATAAAAAATAATTACAGGCAAAAGTATCATAAAAGAATAACATTTATCCACTCTGCAACAAGACAGAAAACCTGGAAGGTACATAGACTATGAAGACGTATGACATAAAAGTCTAATAAATTGTTTATATACAGTGCAAAAGGAAAATATTTCGTAAAAACTTTATTAAAATGTAAAGAGAAACGCTCAATGTCACGAAAACATCAAAAGGATGAAATTCGAAGCATCTGGAATTTTCGATAAGAAATAAAAGAAAATGTGATAGCTGCTAGATCGCCATTAATTTTTGTTATCGAAGCGCGACATTCAGAGAAAAAGTTAGGCTATCAGCAAGAAAAGTTGAGATGAATAGCATCAACGATTGATTGAAAAAATTATAAGAATGGATAGTTATAATTAATAATATTGAATTTCGGAGCTTATAAAAGCATTGATGGAAAAAAGGCAAAGGCCTAGCCTATCCCTAAAACTGGCGTCCACTAGCTAAACTAACGAAGCCTAAAAACTGAAATAGAGGCATTCTAACTAACCTGGTTTACATAACATAATGTAATAATATACAATAAAGAGGAAAAAGATAGAAATACTGTACAGAAAATAAAAATAATATTCATATAATATTCATATAATAATAATGGTCGTAGCATGTTGCGCGTCCCGTGGAAGTCGTCAGCTCTCTGGAAATGTTCAATATACTGTACATACATATCTATGACGCCTCCTTACTATAAAGTAACATATACTTCCCAGAAGAGGTAGCAGGAAACTTCTAAAGATGAAAAGTAGCACATCCTGAGAGCACAAAATTAGTCCAACCTGTCGCACGGGACGCGACCACAAGAAGGACGTATAAACCCAGCGTGACCAGCTGGGGGACGCGTGCAAGGGAAGGACTGTATAACGGCGCACTAGTTGATTTAGTAAGACAACATTCATAGTTTCTAATCTTTACTCATAAACATTTTCTTTCTTTTTCTAATGGTTACCTTTTTTAATGACATTCCCTAGGAACTAAGTAAAGGGTTTCACCCTAGGATGTACTTTTTATATATTTGGGTCGCGTTATGCTTTCTCCGGGACCCTCACGGGGGTCTCCGGGGAGCCCTTATATATATAAGGCTCTCACGTCATTGACGGAGAGAACCATTACTAAATATTAACTTTTCAATGAATACTTTCTTTCATATCAAGGCATGTGAAACATTTAAACATTTTTTTTTAGCAATTCCCATTCTCAGTTAAAATATACCCGGTACAGTATACCTTTATATATAATAAAGTGTTTGATACCGGTATTTGTCTTCTCACTTTTCCCCTTTTTCTACAGGTGTATTGTTGTGGCAGTAACCACCACCACCAGCTGGGCCTCAACCCTCCACCAGACAATGTTTACACCCCGAGACTATTGACCTGGCACAAGTCTCACAAGGACGTGGCCATATCGGGGGTGGGAGCCGCCAAGTACCACTCTGTCATGTGGACCTCTCGAATGCTGTACACCTTTGGTCTCAATGCGGGGCAGCTTGGGTTCTCCAAAAATGCTGCCGAACGCACCATTGTCACGCCCAGGAATGTTACCTCCATTGTTCTGAAGGAGGATGGTATGCTGACTTGTGTTGGAGTGAGCGATGGAGCTACAGTACTCTCCACCTCCCAGGGAGATGTCTATGTTCTTCACCAGTACCAAATCCGAAAGGTTGCATCCAAGATGCCAGATATAGTCAAGATTTCTTGCATAGGGGGCTACTTAGACCACAAAGTTGGAGCTACGGGACTTAAAGAACACGGAGGAGATGATCTTAAGATTGCTGTTCTCATTGGAAAGAATGTTGGCCACCTTTATCTGTGGACGCAACAGTTATCTCACTTGTCACGCTGTATTTTCAGCCTCAGCCGAGAAGTTTGTGTGGTTGACTTTTGTCTTAGTCGCCATGGTGTCGGCATTGTCACCGAGGACGGGGAAGCTTTCTCTGGGGTCGTCTTACCAAACAAGAAAGAAATTACTGTAAAGCCCGCTGTGAGAAAAGCCTATAGACCATCAGGCCAGTTGATTGAATTTCCTGAATACAGTTCTTGCATAACTGTTCGTCTTACTCGTCTGGCCGCTCTGCACCGCACGGCTGCCATCATGTGCGACCCCAAGGGCAATAACTTTGCTGCACTTCAAATTGAGCTCAACAGTTTCCTTGTGGATGGTCCTAGAGTGAGCTTGTCTACCATGCATTTTGATTATAAGTCATTCCTCGAAGAAACTGATGAAACCGACTCGGTGCATGACGTAGTAGTGGTATCTGGGAACAAAAGGTTTCCCGCCCATGCCTATATTCTAGCCAGTCAGAGTGGGTACTTCAGAAACCAGCTTCTAAAAGATACTGTCCAGCAGCCAGCAGAGAATGGCGATTTTGAAAAATCCTGGAGAATGTATGAAGAGAATGATAAAAAATGCTTTGTTTTTCCTGATATTCAGCCGGAAATATTCAAGGAAGTGCTGACTTACATGTACTCCAATTCTTGTCCTTTCTTAACATCACTGTATAGCAGCAAACCACAAGTTTCTAATGGAGTGTTAGGTGATGAAAATGAAAAGAAAGCCAATGGTACATGCAACTCAAAGCCAAGATCAGCATATTCAGTCTACAAAGAAGAATTGCAAATTGGAGATTTTGTCAGCAAAAAGAAAAAGAGAAATAGAAAACTGTCGGGAATGAAGACTGCCAAAGAAGGCAAAAACTTTCAAAGTTTTTTGTCACTGGCCAACAAGTTACATATTCCAGCACTTAAAAGAGAACTAGAAATTGTGAATGCATTCTATGAAGATAGTGACCTAAGGAATGAAAAGTGAGTTGCAAACTTAATTGGAAAGTACGGTATTTGTAATTACTGTAAAAAAAATGGAAGTTAATTAAATATATAGTATGGGAGAATTGTCAGAAGTCTGGGATGTAATTGTGTTATCGTAGAATGGCAGAACACATTAGTAGAACTTTGTCAATATAAGAGCTTAACAATTTGAGATAAGTTTAATTTGTTTTGATCATATGCTTGTTCCATTTATCTACATCATCACCCCAAAACCCCCAAATACATATAGAGTATGTGGTGGTTTACAGGAAGGAGAACCTGAAGCTGCGAGGCCAGTACCGTCGTGAGGACCATCAAGAACTGTGGGACGTGAAGATAACCAGTAAGAGCGGGGACGTCTTGGGTGCTCACAAGTGTGTTCTGGCCGCTAGACTGGAGTACTTCCGCTGCATGTTCAGTGCTGGATGGATAGAGGTATGCAGTACACACAATTCTCCCTACCAACAATTCTCTTGAGACCTCTGGTGGACACTTCTGAACTAGCGCCAGAGCTACGACTGTAGACATCACTATACCAAACACCTAGGATATGCACTGTTTATCTCAATTGTTGTGTGATTCTACATGTTTTTATTATACAGTATACGACTACACTAAGTGCTTATATAGTATAGTAGTAAAGGGAAAGTCCATATGCAGCTGATAATGACTACAAACATAATTATAAGTTGATTAATTATCATAACAAAATAGGCGGGAAAATACCTGCTGACTTTGTATTGTAAATATACGTTATCTATGAATATTAAAATATGATATTAAAATATATAAAACAACAGTATGCATAGACCAAAGTATGTGTCAGCTACAGAAATTTCGACTAACTGCATATATTATAGAATTGTTGAAGGAGAGGGAGGGTGGATAGCTCCGCGATGTCGCCCATTTCCCACAATGCACTGCAGTAAACCTTGCGATCAACGCCTCTATCGGCCACTGTAGGCATTTATTGGTAGGGAGAATTTGGATGCTCTTTTTGTTTGTCCCGTCATATTTTGCATTATCAGTTTTTCACAACTTTTATTGTATTTTCAGTGTAGACTAGATAGAGGTACAGTACTGGGTTTAGTAAATGCACATATTGGTTATCTTTACTTTTAATTTCCTTTCTCATTATTATATAATTTTTTCACTACCTTATACAGTGGAGCCCCCATCTTCGCTACACCGGTCTTCGTTGATTCAATTCTCGCACCACACACCAAATATTCCCCATTTCAATTCTCGCGCCAAAAGCCTCAATTCTCGCATCAAAATCCCAGCCGAAACCCGAAAAAATAGCAAAAATAACGAAAAACTCAACATAAAACTAGAAAACAAACAAAAACAATAATTTTGTTTTAACATAACGAAAGAATCTGCCAGTAGCTTGCCGTTTAGAGACGAAAATCCGAGTGAATCCGAGATCCGATCGTCAAATGCGGAAGATGCTGCCATCTTTGTATGACGTCATCACTAAGCAGACGCTTGCAGTTTAGCTAGTATCTGTGTTGACAAAACAACCGTTTGCAAGCCTTTTTGTGCCTGAACCCCTTATCTCTCGCGTTTATTATAACCTCTAGTACCTAGTGATAGGGATGGTTGGCCTGGTGGTAGCAATGAAGGAATTTCATGCTCAAAACACAGAGCAAAGACCAGTCCATGTCGGACGAAAGCGATTGAAATGCCTAGCCTAGACGATGTTAGCCTAGTCTAGGCTAAATATGACAATGATTTATAATAAAATCTGTGTGGTAAGTAATCTTCTCATAATACGTATTTATACGTCTTTAACTTTTAATATGTATTTATTGGATGGATTTGGGGCGAAATGGGTACTTGAGGGGTGGCTGGACGAATTTAGAACCTAGGCCTAGGCTATGGCCTAAAAAAATTCGCATGATAGAAACAATGCCCCAATCTACAGTATTTATGGTTAGGACTGTCATTTAGCCATGTCTACATTATTATTTAAAATGCATAAGATTTAGGCCTAGGCTACTTGATGTAGCCTAGACAAAAAACATGTTTTCATAGCCTAACACTGGGAAAAAGTGCGGTAATTGTTTAGATATTGGGCCTTTTTTTTTCTAGTTATTAAAAACTTATTCTATGGTGTATTATATGATACAGAATAATGCATAAAATTTAATTTGTGTACAATAAAACATGTTTTCATAGGCAAAATATAGAAAAAGACGCAAATTTTGGCATGAGCACGGAACCGATTGAATTTTCCCCATAAGAACAGTGCCCCGATCTTGGCTGTTTCAATCCTAGCTCTATTTCTGCGGAACCGATTAGCAGCTAGGATGGGGGCTCCACTGTAAAGACATACAGTGAATGATTAAGTCCTGTGTGACATGAGGATCATCAATATTTTCCTTGCTGGATGGACCGAGGTACTGTAGGCCTATAATACACACATATTTCCTTTCTCATTGCTCTTGTTTTATGTCTTAACACTACTGTACTTGAACTTTTACACTTCCTGATAGGGTCTCCTCACGATTAATCCAAAAGAAAGAGGTTTTACTTTATACTCACTGACTTAAGCATTGGTACATTCACGGACAAAAGCAATACCCCTCCCTTGGTCATTAACTGAACCCAGGGAACCAGTTTCATATTGTTCAAGCTGTGCCATATGAACTTAACCCGGCAGCTGCAGGGAGACTGTTAAGAGGTTTTACTGGGTGACTGCGGGGAGACTCTTAAGATCCTAGGCCTAAAAAAAAAAACATTTAAAAGGCCCCAGTAGCACTTAAAACAAATTTTTATTATTTTTTGTTTTATTTTTTTTTCCTCCATACCTCATATCACTGCTCCACAACTGTCAAAATTCCCTCTTCCCCCCCCCTCCCCCTTCAATTATCACCTATTTTTCCTCTTATTACCATCTTTTATTGGTGTAAGGGGAGGTGTGGTGGAGTGGTCATGCCACTGGATTGGTAATCCAATGGACCCGGGTTCAAATCCTGATATGTCAATGGGAAGATATTATTGGGATTGAAGTTGTGCTGTACCTAGTATCAGTGCATTACCACAAAGCCCACCGAAATGCCAAAAAAATACCCTCATTGTTCCCTGATTAAATAACACTGTATGAATATTCCCATATCAAAATAGTTACAGGGGACAATGCCTAGTGAGTTCACTGCTCAATAGGTGGCGTTCTGAGAGTGAGGGTCTGAATCTGGAGGGTGAGACGGTGAAGCACTTGAGCGAAGCAACCAGCCGCTTCAGAGATGGAGCTGCTTCGAGCCATGATGGATGCTTCGCATGTCTCACTCCCCAGACTGGAACAAGACCTCACGGGCTTCACCGTGTTGAGCGGTGGAATGTACAGGCTCTCAGCCTATGCCCGAGAGGGAGTAGTTGGAATATAGAAAAAAAACAAAAAATATATCATGCCAATATCTGCAACCCTGTTCCAGGGTGTGGTGTTCCTACCATACCGAGTGTGTTGGGTAAGGAAGGGTGTGGGTGAAGTGAGTCAGCCAAGCTTGAGGCCTCGCGAGGGGAGGGTCTGGCTCGCTCTGCTCCACAATACAGTAGAACCTCGTTTATCCGGCACGCTGGGGGGGGAGAGCATGCCGAATAACCCATAATTCCGTTGTATCGAGAGTTACTCTTAGGCCTAGGCTATAGATAGGCCCGCCATGCGCATTGTCGATCGCCGACACACTCTGGGCCGTCTGCTTACTCTGTGTTTGCTAGAAGACATAGGCCTAGCCTATATATCTCCACAAAGAAATTACCTAACCTAGGTTAGATGTATATCAGTCAGCAGAACTCATTGTAATCTCTTGTTTGGCTTTGTTTACCACTGTGCCGAACGGTCTGCAACACACAAGACTCGATTGATCTTGGTAGGAGATTTCAACTGTAGTGAGGTTGATTGGGAATCGGGAGATGCAGGGCCAAATCAGAGATCTTGGGGAAGTCGGCTAGTGGAGTTGGTTACGGAAAATGTACTTACACAACATGTGAAGGAAAATACAAGAATGAGGGGTAATAACGAACCTTCTAAACTCGATCTGATTTTTACAAAAGATCCTCACGAAATTAGTGATATAAACTATCTATGTCCTGTAGGTAAAAGTGATCACCTATTACTAAAATGGAAGTTGACCTCGAGTAATGCCAATAGATTAGACAATAGCTACATAAATGACAGATTAAATTATAGTAAAGCTGATTATGTATCCTTGAAAAGATATTTAGAGGGAGTAGATTGGGATCTTATTTTGAAGGAACGGGACGTACAAGGTAAATATAGTAGATTCCTCGAAATTTATAGAGTAGGAACCAATGTTTGTCCCAAGATATAAAACTGGAAATTTTACTAAGCAGAAAGATTGGTTTAATTTGAAATGCAAAAGAGCTTTGGGTAGGCGTGATGCAGCTTGGGCTAGATTAAGAAGAAGGAACACTGAGAGTAATCGGAATAAATATAAACAGGAGAGGAATAGATAGGTTAACATAATTAGGCAAGTTAAAATGAACTATGAGAAGAACATAGTAAATAAATGTGAAAGTGACCCTAGATTATTTTATAAATATATAAACAGTAAGTTGAAGGTAAAGAAACAAATTACTAAATTAAGAGTTGATGCTAGGACGTATGAAAATGTATCGGACATGTGTGAGGTAATGAATAACAAATTGGGGTCAGTTTTTACTAGAGAGGAAGGTTTTGACGAACCACAGGCGGGAGTACTGGAGAGTGGTCTTAGTAAGATTGAAATAACTAGAGATGAGCTGTTATCTGCGATGAGAGGACTTGAAGTAAGGAAAGCTATGGGACCGGATGAAGTGTCTGCCTAGGTTTTAAAGGAGTGTGCAGAGCAATTAGTGGAGCCAGTGAGGGACATAATTCAAGCTTCCTTAGATAAAGGACAGGTTCCTGTTGAATGGAAAAAAGCTAATATCATTCCGATATACAAGAATGGAAACCCTGAGGACCCTCTAAACTATAGACCAGTTTCACTTACTAGTATTGTATGCAAGATTTGTGAAAAGCTAATTAGGAAGAGATGGATGAAAATGTTGGAGAGAAAGAAAATAATAACCCCAAAGCAATTTGGATTCAGAGAAGGGACATCTTGTGTTACCAGTTTGCTATGTTATTACAGTAGGGTGATAGATGTACTCCAAGAAAGAGGCGGATGGGTGGACTGCGTCTACTTAGACCTTTCCAAAGCATTCGATAAGGTACCACATAAGAGATTGTTATCTAAGCTTGAGACGCTAGGATGTGTCAGGGGGAGTTTGCTGAAATGGATGGAGAGCTATTTAACAGATAGGGAAATGAGGACCAACATTAGAGGAACTTACTCATCGTGGCGGAAAGTTGAGAGTGGTGTGCCGCAGGGATCTGTGTTGGCACCTCTCATGTTCCTTATGTACGTGAATGACCTGCCGATAGGCATAAACTCTTACATGTCAATGTTTGCAGATGACGTAAAAATTATGAGACAAATAACAAATAAAAGTAGTTGTGAGGAGCTGCAAGGGGATTTAGATAAAATATACGAATGGAGCACCAAGTGGAAAATGAAATTTAATATAAGTAAATGTCATGTGTTAAATATGGGAAGAAGTGTGAATAGACCAAATTGGGAGTACAGGATGGGAGATAAAAAATTAAGCAAGGCCGAAAAAGAAAAAGATTTAGGGTTGATTATACAAGATAATTTGTCGCCAGAGAAACATATTAACAAGCTCTTTAGCGGAATGTATGCAATGGCCGGGAATATGAAAGTTGCTCTGAACTATTTGGATGAGACCATGGTAGCGAAAATTATGAAGAGTATGATTAGACCAAGATTGGAGTATGCAGCAGTGGTGTGGTCCCCGCATCTAAAGAAGCATATTCACAAGTTAGAAAGGATCCAGAGAGCAGTCACTAGATTGGTTCCAAGTCTCAGAGAACTGCCATATGAAGGGAGGCTAGACAAATTAAATCTACCGAGTCTAAAAGAGAGGAGAGAGAGGGGAGACATGATAATGATGTACAAATGTACCCGGGGCTGGAGAGGCTGGATAGGGAGGATATATTAATTATGGATACAGGAATAACTAGAGGCCACAGCTACAAAGTAAAAAGACCTACCTGCAAGAACGATATCAGGAAGTTTAGCTTCCCCTATAGATGTATTGACAAATGGAATGGGCTGGAGGAGGAGGTGGTAGGGGCAAGGAACATCCATATTTTCAAGAAAAAATTGGATAAAAAGTAGACTGAGAGACGGGACAACACGAGCTTAGCTCAACTCCTGTAAACTACAATTAGGTAAATACAATTAGGTAAATACACACACACACACATCAGCTGACTCGAAGCAGTGACCCACGGGTCCAAAACAACTTTTATTATTTAGGTAAAAGTGATTTCTGCCTCCTGATATATATCTAAGCTAGGTTAGACCATTTCTTGGTCTGGCTAGCTAGTGACTTGGCAATTTGTTGCTAAGGTTATGTTGTTTTGTACCAGTGGTCACTGCTTCGAGTCAGCTGTGTGTGTGTATTTACCTAATTTACCTAATTGTGTTTGTGTGTTGCGGACCGTTCGGCACAGTGGTAAACAAAGCCAAACAAGAGATAATAATGAGTTCTGCCGACTGATATAAATCTAACATAGGTTAGGTCATTTCTTTGTGGAGATATATAGGCTAGGCCTATGTCTTTTAGCAAAAACAGAGTAAGCAGACGGCGCCGAGTGTGTCGGCGATCGACGATGCGCATGGCGGGCGGTTTGAATTCATTTTCGCCGCATTTTCTCTGATTTTATACCTAATTAATGCCTGGCCGATTGGTGCTGTTGTTTTGAGGGTGCCGCTGTTCTGAATGCCGGGTAAACGAGGTTCTACTGTACATGAATGGACCGGCCGACAATAATTCGCGATTTTGACCATACAAACACTATTCCCACTTGTTTTATTGTTGTTACAGGTTACTATCTTCATATTAAACGTAAAATAGGCGCATATGGATAAGTATTAATTATATTCGAAACTGCATAATAAATCGTAGGCTTGTGCAGTATTCTTTAACTGTCTTCGTGGTGCAGTGCATAGTGTGTTGATTTTCGGTGTGAGCATCCTAGGTTCGAATCCCTGGACTGCCACATGTGCTTGTTAATTTCATTAATCGATTTTAGGAGTAGAGTTGGTTGGTGGAGAGAACATATTAATTTATGGTAAATTAACAATTTTAGTGAGGAATGAATCAAAATACCTACGCACAGGGGTATGGTGTATACTACAGGGTCTGCGCAGCCGAGAGGTTAATTAACTTATTGACCATTGATTTGGAAATAGTTTAGAACCAAGAAAGGGGTGCCAGTTTTGTCCATGAGTGTACATCAGCCTTTTTAGTAGTTTAGGATCAAGAAAGGGGTGGCAGTTTTGTCCATGAGTGTATGTCAGCCTTTTAATTAGTTAGGACCAAGAAAGGGGTGACAGTTTTGTCCACGAGTGTACGTCAGCCTTTTTCCCTCTATTGGAATCACTCGAGGCTCTAGCTTTCTATGACAGTTCTTACCTACCATGGCATACTCCTTGAATATGCCAAAAGTGTTTAAAACCGTTTTAGTCTCGTATAATCTGACAATAATATTTTTGTTTCCAGTCAACCAGCAGCCAGGCGTTGACCATCCCTCTGCCTACCAACCAGCTGACCACTATCCTGGACTATCTGTACCAAGACGACAGTGTCCTGCTGCGGCAGTGTCGGGACCCAGAGTATGTGTGTAATCTCCTAGTGGCAGCCGACCAGTTCCTTATCTCTAGGTACCGTACACAATGTTTTATGAGTGCTGTATATGTGTCAGGTAACTCAAAATACAAATAAATTTAGTGGGTTAACTACCTCAGAATCTGAGTAAACTTATAGTAGGTTATAATACAGATACAGTACTTACTATGAAACAGAAAACAAGTATTGAAAAAAAAAAATTATGTACAGGTATGTATGGAAGGTGAGAAATCTCGGAATGAAAGTTAAAAGTGCAATGTATCCAGGGATAGTTGTACCAACAGTGATGTATGGGGCTGAGACATGGGCTCAGAAGGCAAAGGAGAGAAGAAAGATGGTTGTGATGGAGATGAGCTGCCTGAGGAGTATGTGTGGAGTGACTCATAGAGACAGATTGAGGAATGAAGAGATTCGTAGGAGAGTGGGGTAGCAGGAACATTTGTCAGCCAGAGTGGACGTAAGGGTGCTGTGCTGGTATGGACATATTGAGCGAATGGGAGATGAAAGGCTTACAAAGAGAATATGTGAGTCAGCTACAAGGGGAGGTAGAGGGGTAGGAAGACCTCCATTGAGATGGAGAGATTGTGCAATACAAGCGTTGGAAGATATATGAATGACTGTAGATAAGGCAAGATAAGTAGTAATAAATAGGAATGAATGGGGAATGCTTTTTTTTTTTTTTTTTCAAAGAGACAATGAACGGAGGAAGGAAAAACACAGATAAAACAAAAAGGTCCATGTGCCTAAAGGCATCCTCCATTCATAAAATGTTTGTAACAACTGGATTTAAACTTTTGTAGATTGTAAGTTTGTGGAAAGCAACTCGAGGGAAGTGAATTCCGAGTAGTAGTTCTAGGGATAAATTAATTTTGATGAGCAGAAGTTCTGCATTGTGGAGGAGAAAGTGTAAATTCATGGGCGCTCTCAGCTGCCCTAGTTCTACGGGGAAAGATGTGGAGAGGCGGCACAATTGAAGCAAGTTCCTCGGAACAATTGCTGTGAAAATATCTGTAGAATAATGCAAGGGATGCAACGTTTCTTCGTATGGATAATGTAGGAAGGTCCTGTGTGATTGCAGGGTTATTGATTAGGCCTAATCTAATAGCTTTATTTTGAATTTTGTCCAACTGCCTCAATGCAACCACTCCACAAGAGGTGAACCGTAATCCATCTGAGAACGCACATGACTTTTATATATTACGGCCAACTGCTCGTCAGTGAAGAATTCTCGAACTCTGTACAGGAGTCCCAGTTGTTTAGAGGCATTCTTAGCAATGCTTCTAACATAATGTGTCCAGCTCAAGTTAGTAGTTAATGTTACACCGAGAATGTCAATACTAGGGGAAGTGGGAATATTTACATCATTAAAAAATATATGGGAGTCAGTGAGATTCTGTCCGTTAGAAAATTGAATGTACACTCTAACCTCCATTTAACGGATTCCGATTTAACGGATATCGGCAATAACGGTCAAAAAATGTAGGTCGGACAATGGACCCAGTAACGGACATAGTCCGTTGCTATAAAAAAGTTGGAGCAAAGTCCGTTGCTCTATCTATTTATCTCTCTAATGCACCTACCTAAATCCCTTATACATTAACATAACTATGTCTTATTTGGACTTTTTGTAATCTTTGAATCATTTCTAATATGATGGAATTGAAAATATAATATCCTTCCAGCACATAGATAAATAATAAATAAGATAGTCAACAAAATATTTCAACTCTCCCCTCCGTGCCAGCAGAAACGGAAGATTTACGTTTGATAGATTTTTTGTTTTGTTTTTTTCCCTCGATATACACACTCTTTCTATTTATCTATCTCTCTAATTCATCTACCTAAATCCCTTATACATTAACATAACTATGTCTTATTTGGACTTTTTGTAATCTTTGAATAATTTCTAATGTGATGGAATTAAAAAATATAATATCCTTCCAGCACATAGATAAATAATAAATAAGATAGTCAAAAAAATAGTTCAACCCTCCCCTCAGTCTAGGCGCCCAGCTTCCGAGACGGAAGATTTACGTTTGATAGATTTTTTGTTTTGTTTTTTCCCCTCGATATACACACTCTTTCTATCTATCTATCTCTCTAATTCATCTACCTAAATCCCTTATACATTAACATAACTATGTCTTATTTGGACTTTTTGTAATCTTTGAATAATTTCTAATGTGATGGAATTGAAAAATATAATATCCTTCCAGCACATAGATAAATAATAAATGAGATAGTCAACAAAATATTTCAACCCTCCCCTCCGTCTAGGCGCCGAGCTTCCCAGACGGGAGATTTACGTTTGATAGATTTTTTTTGTTTTTTTTGTTCCCACGGTATACACAAAATGATGGGGAAATATTATAACATGTTTTTAATTGACATTTGTGTCGTTTTTGCTGATTATGAGTTGGTGGAAAATAAAATCTTGAATTCTATCATATCGGAAATGATTCACAGATTATATAGATACCAAATAATATACACTTTTAAGTGTGTTCAATAGTTTTGCATTATCAATAGGGTGTAGCACAAGGGATTACCAGGATTTATTTCAGATACAGTAAAAAAAAGGATGCATAACAGTTAAATGTCACGATCCCGACACTGTACGCAACACCGGATTTTTCTCAAGGAATTTCCGGATTACATCCGGACTGGACAGTATTTAGCAGCAACGGACATTTAGCAGGAACGGACAGGTGCTTGCACGCATTTGTCCGTTAAATGGAGGGTCGAGTGTACTTGGTTTTCTGTGCATTAAAGGAAACTAGATTCTTTTGTCCCCATTCATTAATTCTAGAAAGGTCCTGGTTCAGAGAAATTGCAGTGTTTATTTTTGAATTTACAAGATCGGGTTGGGTGAAAGAATTGGTAAATGTGAAGGAACTGTGGAGTGTTGAGTCATCTGCGTAGGAATGTATTGGATTATGAATGGTAGATATGAGATCATTGATATGAATGAGGAACAGAGTTGGGGCTACAACTGATCCCTGGGGAACACCAGCATTTATTAAGTGAAATTGAGAATAAAGGCCCTCTACCATTACACATATTTTTCTGTTATGAAGATAAGAAGAAATTAGTGGAACTAAAGATGCAAGGCCGTAGTGTGACATCTTCGACAATAAGGATTGATGCCAGACTCTATCAAATGCCTTTGATATATCCAGTGCTATTGTATGTGTTTCACCATGTTGGTCTGTAGCTTGGTTGATTTGATGCGTAAGAAGGCAAAGCATGTCTGCAGTTGATCGACATCGTCTAAAACCATATTGCCTATCACTGATTAATTTATTATTCTCAAGATGCTTAATTATGTGATTATTTAATATAATTTCAAAGACTTTACCAAGAGTGGAAGTTATAGCTATTGGTCTGTAGTTTGATGGATCTGAAGAGGCACCTTTTTTAGGAACTGGATGGATGTTTGCTTCTTTCCAGGGTACTGGGAAGCATGAGGTATGAGTGCACAGACGGAAAAATGTTGCCAATACAGGAGCGAGCACCAAGGAGCAATTCTTAACCCTTGTCTAGTGGGGTGTTTTGGGCTCATTTGGGCATATTCAGGCCCTCCTGCATGATAAATCAAGCATCTGCATGAAAAACAAATTATTTAGCAAAATACTAGGCACTAAAAGCTTGAAAATGAGACCAGAACGAGCTACGTAGCACTCGTGGTTCTCTTGCAGTGATGCCACGAACATGGAAGTTTAGCATATATCGGTATATTTTCCCCAGCTATGCTCACTACTGGCTACACTGCCGGCCTCTCGAGAACACAGGGAACATGAGTTAATGGGCGGCGGTAAGCCCTGGGAGTCTGCTGTCTGGCCCGCTGCTCTCCCAGCCATTTGCACTCGATTTTAACCCTTTAAAAGCCTTAATAATGCTCCTAACTTGCTGCAAATTGGTGCACGACTTAAGTCGAGCGCCGCTCTTTAAGGGTTAAGTACTATTGGAGGAATTTCATCTGGACCAGGAGCCTTATCTACCGAGAGATTCTGCAAAATAGTTTTGACATGTCTGGTGTGGATCTTAAGTGAGGGAATTTCAGGCGAATTAAAATTAAGTACAGGGACATCTTGATTTATTTCATCTAAGGTTGAGTTGGTGGAGAAAATATCCGCAAGAAGGTTAGCTTTACCTCGTGGGTAACTTACAAGATTGCCAGTCGGAGATTTTAATGGTGGAATGGATGAAGCAGTAGTGAAGTTGGATTTGACTGAGTTAAGAGTAGACCAAAATATTTTGTTATCATTTGGATTATTTAGAAGTTTATTTGCCTGCTTGTGGAGAAAGTTTAATTTAGTTAGGTTTAATACGGTTTTGGCATGATTTCTGATGTTTCTAAAGTAATTAAAGGCTTCATGTGTTTTTTATCTTGTGTATGCATTGTAGGCTATTGCTTTTTGTTCAGTTACTCTAGCACAATTATGGTCAAACCATTTAGGTGAATTAGATCTTTTACTGTACTTTTGATGAGGAATAAAAGTTTCCATTCCAATTTTTACAAAATCTTGTATGTGGCTCAAGGTGGAGTGTGCATTATTAGAAAAGAAAGAGGTCCAGGGAATATCAATAAAGAAACCTTGAAGACCCTCCCAGTCTGCCCTATCGTAATGCCATTTAGTCACCAAAACAGATTCAGAGTGGGAAGGTGTGGTAGGTGATAGACTGGTGACAGTGATCAGAAGATCCAAGCGGGTACCTCACTGTAACATCATAATTTTCTGAATTGGTTGTTAAAAATAAGTCCAGTAGGTGGGAATTATGATTAGGATTATCTGGTACACGGGTGGGTAGGTTGACTAGTTGAGTGAGATTAAATGAGTCTGCAAATAGCTCACATTCAAGACCAGCATCATCAGTCCTGGCTGAATGAGTGAGCCATTCAACATTTTCTCCACCAACTCAACCTTAGATGAAATAAATCAAGATGTCCCTGTACTTAATTTTAATTCGCCTGAAATTCCCTCACTTAAGATCCACACCAGACATGTCAAAACTATTTTGCAGAATCTCTCGGTAGATAATGCTCCTGGTCCAGATGAAATTCCTCCAATAGTTGTTGTTGTTGTTGTTGTTGTTCCCTAAGCTGCCTGGCCGAACAGCCCCGAGTCCCTGAGAAAGGCCATGGCCACGATCGGGCTTTCCCACAGAGCTCTCATTGAGTGTAGATTGTGTTGTTGGCGTAAGTGGTTGTGTGAAATGCAGTCTTCTATGATGTGTTTAATGGTATGGGGTGCTGTGTTACATCCCGGGCAGGCGTCGACAACGGAGTCATCCAGTCTCTTCTGATAGCTCAGGAGAGCTGGATGGTGTCCGCATCTCAGCCTGGCCAGGTGGACTCTGTCCTCGCGAGGAAGGGAGGATTCGGAAGGATGGATTTCGGGAGGTCGTGCATGCAGCTGTGTGTTGTCTGTGAGTGAGTGGATGGATCGGTGAGAGATATGAGTATGGATGTGCTTCTGGAAGTTGGTTCGGGGTGGGCAGGGAGGGAGAGAGGACAATAATTGTGTGTGATACCGTGTGCTGGGTGTTGTTTTGATATTTCTTGGTGTCTGTGGGTGTGTTGCCATGTAGTTTAGTGGGTGGTCTTGGTTCGTGGAGGCTGCTGCCAGGAATTGAGTGCCTCTCATGTCCAGATGGTCTTTGACTTTGAGGATTTTGGTTTCTTGATGTAGGTGATCTGTGGGTGCAGTAGCTGTGCAGCCTGTAATGATCTTCAGGGCTTTGTTTTGAATAGTCTGTAAGGTCTTATGATGTGTTTCAGCTAGGTTAGAAGCCCAGGCTGGGCTTGCGTATTCCATCACTGATCTTATGTATTGTTTATATACTGTGGTGGTAGTTTCTTTGTTGTGTCCAAATTTTGTGTGAGCAAGTGACCTGAGGGCGTTAAGTCTGGGTGTCAGTTTCTTTTTAATGTTTGTGGTGTGCTGTTTGAATGTCATATGAGTATCATATGTTACTCCTAGGATTTTGGGTGTGTGTGTATGTGTTAGGGGTGTGTTGTTTATGGTGAGTTGAGGGATGTATTCGTGTTCTCCTGTCCAACTTGTGAGCAGGGTTGCGGTGGATTTGGCTGGGGCTAGATTAAGTCTGTTTGTAGTGCACCAGCCATGTAGAGTGTTGAGATAGGGTTTGAAGGAGATCTGTTGCTCTTTTTGGGTCATGGTGTGTGCATGTGAGTGTTATGTCATCTGCATAGGAGGCTAAGTTTATTTGGGGCGTATTGGGTGTAGTTATATCGTGCATGTACAGATTGAAGAGTGCGGGCGATAGGACGGATCCTTGTGGGACTCCGTTTGGAAAGTTTCTGATTTTAGATGACTGACCGGCAAAAGATACGTGTGCACATCTGCCTGCTAGGAAGTTGGCCAGCCACCGTTTTGTGTTGTTGTGCATGTTTGTGTTGTAGATTTTGTTTGTTAGGTTGTGGCGGGGGATGGCATCGAAGGCTTTACTAATGTCGAGTGTGGCTAATAGTGATCTGTGTGGTGGTCTAGCTGAATTGATGCCGTCGAAAGCTCTTTGTGTAAGGTCTGTGAGAAGAGTGTTTGTGGAGTGCAGTGGCCTAAAGCCATGTTGTGTTGGAGCTAGGGGTAGGTCAGGTGTAATTAGTTGTAATACTAGGCGTTCCATGACTTTGGAGGGGGAGCAAAGGAGTGTGATGGGGCGGTGCGAGGAGGGTAGCGTGGGGTCTTTGTTGGGTTTGGGGAAAGTGATGATGATACCATGCTTCCAAATGTCTGGTATTGTGTTGTGTGAATAGCTGTAGTTTGATATGTTAGTGAGTGCTTGTATGCCTTGTGGTCCCAGGTGTCTGAGGTGTATGTTGCTTATGTTGTCTAGGCCACAGGCGGGTGAGTGCTTGAGATTGTTGATGATATGCTTTGTCTGGTGATTGGTGAAGGGTGTATAGTCAGGGTCTGTGGGGAATTGTCTCTTACGTCGGATGACACGTCGGTCGTCTTTGTGAGGTTTTAGGTGGCTGACATGTGAAAAGTGATTGATGAGAGTGTTTGCTTGTTGTTTACATGAAGGAGTAGAGTCTGTTGTTGTGATTGCAGCATGTGATTGTGTTGTGTTGCTGTTGGAAAGTGTGATGCTGTTTAGTGTTTTGTATAGTACTTAAGAATTGCTCCTTGGTGCTCGCTCCTGTATTGGCAAAAAATTTCCGTCTGTGTACTCATACCTCATGCTTCCCAGTACCCTGGAAAGAAGCAAACATCCATCCAGTTCCTAAAAAAGGTGCCTCTTCAGATCCATCAAACTACAGACCAATAGCTATAACTTCCACTCTTGGTAAAGTCTTTGAAATTATATTAAATAATCACATAATTAAGCATCTTGAGAATAATAAATTAATCAGTGATAGGCAATATGGTTTTTAGACGATGTCGATCAACTGCAGACATGCTTTGCCTTCTTACGCATCAAATCAACCAAGCTACAGACCAACATGGTGAAACACATACAATAGCACTGGATATATCAAAGGCATTTGATAGAGTCTGGCATCAATCCTTATTGTCGAAGATGTCACACTACGGCCTTGCATCATTAGTTCCACTAATTTCTTCTTATCTTCATAACAGAAAAATACGTGTAATGGTAGATGGCCTTTATTCTCAATTTCACTTAACCCTCTCCGACATATGACGCAATTTTGAGCCTATTAGGGATACTTTAAAGCCTTTATTACCATCAGGGTTTTTTACAAACCTTTATTTTAGTTACTTCAACCTCTGCAGTTGTCTTTGAGTTAGATGTGGGCAGAAAACTAATTTTGGAGAGGTAATTATAAGAGTGAGAGAACTCTATTTCTTATTGCTAATCTGGCAACCTCTGCGTCATATATGTCTGAAGGGGTTAATAAATGCTGGTGTTCCCCAGGGATCAGTTTTGGCCCCAATTCTGTTCCTCATTCATATCAATGATCTCATATCTACCACTCATAATCCAATACATTCCTACGCAGATGACTCAACACTCCACAGTTCCTTCACATTTACCAATTCTTTCACCCAACCCGATCTTATAAATTCAAAAATAAACACTGCAATTTCTCTGAACTAATGGATGGGGACAAAAGAATCTAGTTTCCTTTAATGCACAGAAAACCAAGTACATTCAATTTTCTAACCGACAGAATCTCACTGACTCCCATATATTTTTTAATGATGTAAATATTCCCACTTCCCCTAGTATTGACATTCTCGGTGTAACATTAACTACTACCTTGAGCTGGACACATTATGTTAGAAGCATTGCTAAGAATGCCTCTAAAAAACTGGGACTCTTGTACAGAGTTCGAGAATTCTTCACTGACGAGCAGTTGGCCGTGATATATAAAAGTCATGTGCGTTCTCAGATGGATTACTGTTCACCTCTGTGGGGTGGAAGTGGAGTGGTTGCATTGAGGCAGTTGGACAAAATTCAAAATAAAGCTATTAGATTAATCAATAACCCTGCAATCACACAGGACCTTCCTACAAGGGGATTTAGATAAAATATACGAATGGAGCACCAAGTGGAAAATGAAATTTAATATAAGTAAATGTCATGTGTTAAATATGGGAAGAAGTGTGAATAGACCAAATTGGGAGTACAGGATGGGAGATAATAAAATTAGCAAGGCCGAAAAAGAAAAAGATTTAGGGTTGATTATACAAGATACTTTGTCGCCAGAGAAACATATTAACAAGCTCTTTAGCGGAATGTATGCAATGGCCGGGAATATGAAAGTTGCTCTGAACTATTTGGATGAGACCATGGTAGCGAAAATTATGAAGAGTATGATTAGACCAAGATTGGAGTATGCAGCAGTGGTGTGGTCCCCGCATCTAAAGAAGCATATTCACAAGTTAGAAAGAATCCAGAGAGCAGTCACTAGATTGGTTCCAAGTCTCAGAGAACTGCCATATGAAGGGAGGCTAGACAAATTAAATCTACCGAGTCTAAAAGAGAGGAGAGAGAGGGGAGACATGATAATGATGTACAAATGTACCCGGGGGCTGGAGAGGCTGGATAGGGAGGATATATTAATTATGGATACAGGAATAACTAGAGGCCACAGCTACAAAGTAAAAAGACCTACCTGCAAGAACGATATCAGGAAGTTTAGCTTCCCCTATAGATGTATTGACAAATGGAATGGGTTGGAGGAGGAGGTGGTAGGGGCAAGGAACATCCATATTTTCAAGAAAAAATTGGATAAAAAGTAGACTGAGAGACGGGACAACACGAGCTTAGCTCAACTCCTGTAAACTACAATTAGGTAAATACAATTAGGTAAATACATTATCCATACGAAGAAACGTTGCATCCCTTGCATTATTCTACAGATATTTTCACAGCAATTGTTCCGAGGAACTTGCTTCAATTGTGCCGCCTCTCCACATCTTTCCCCGTAGAACTAGGGCAGCTGAGAGCGCCCATGAATGCAGAACTTCTGCTTATCAGAATTCATTTATCCCCAGAGCTACTACTCTTTGGAATTCACTTCCCTCGAATTGCTTTCCACAAACTTATACTCTACAAATGTTTAAATCCAGTTGTTACAAACATTTAATGAATGGAGGATGCCTTTAGGCACATGGACCTTTTTGTTTTATCTGTGTTTTTCCTTCCTCCGTTCATTGTCTCTTAAAAAAAAAAAAAAAAAAATTATAGACATTAAAATCACCCAACACAGTGATTTCAGAAGAAGCATTTAAGTTGAGGACACTGAGTTGTGAGGACAGAGAATCAAAAAGACTTTGCTCTGGAGGAGTATTTGGGGAACGGTAGATGCAACATATGTATTTAAATTTACCAGCAGAAATTAATTTGTATATAGAATAATCAAAATAGGGACAATTGAAACTAGTAACCTCCTCCAGGGCAATTTCAGATTTTGCGAAGCAACATACACCTCCTTTAGGTCTGAAATTTTGGAGCAGTTGATAACCTGGAAAATTAAATCTAGACGTGTCAGATGTGGATATTACTTGAGTCTCTGTCAAAAAAAGGAGAGTAGGGGATTCTGCTTGAAGAAATTGGTGTACAGAATTGATGTTAGAGTGAAGTCCCCTTATATTGCTAAAGAAAAAGCTGCACCGACGAGCAGCTTTGGGACGTTGCAATGCTCTTGACACAGTCGCATGATGACGACCGGGAGGGCCCTGTGTCAATGACCCAACCCTGCCGGGGGTGGATATCCGAGGGACCACCAGGTTTGCTCTTAACAATTGTACTGCCATATTTATTGGGTGAGGTGTATGGTGTTACATGTATGATATGTAGTGGGAAGAGTAGTGTTTTATGGATAGAGGATAGCAATGTAGGGCAATGTCGTGAAGTTGGATGTGTATGTTATATAAAGAGGGTTTTCCTGATACCCCTGATGTGTGAGGCAGAAAGATATGTATCCAGCTACCAAGGCCTGGGAGAGAAAATGGAATTCAGGCTATTCCCTGAGTCTCCCGAAACCTTGGCGGTAGTACTTCCCTGGGCGGGGCTGCCTACCCCTACTACCTACATATGTTTTGAAGTACTGTAGGTAATAGGCTACAATGACAATGGTAAACTTTTAAAGTGAATTCATGAACATATGATATGTGTGTGCTCCATTATGTGTCATTTGAGTGGACTAATGCCTCAAAAAGGGTACTTTGGGACTTCTTGAAATTCGGACCATCGGGTGAATTCCGATTTGGCCTCAAATTGAAAAATTCGGACTATTGGGAGATTCGAATCATCGGTCGTCGGATTAACCCTCCAGCCCCGGCTATGTAATATACAGTATATATATTCCCCGAAACCCGGGTGTTTTGGCCGAAAAACGTCTACGCCTAGGCTACCGTATCTTTGTTATTCTGACTGCTTCCGCATTCCCGTGCATCCCCAAGTGTAGATGTGTTTATTACCTGTAGAATGGCATTAAGTAGAGCGGTTGAGTTGTGATGATGATTTCAGTGGAGATAACTTTATGGCAAAAACAGCCACTTCACACTACTTTTCGATACTTAACAACAACATACAGGCACACACGAACAAGCGACGCACTCCTTCTTGTGGCCGGAGATGCGGAGCGTTTGTCCAGCCGGCTGTTGTTTACATGCGTCGGACCGACGCCTCGCACACCAAGCTCACAGGCTTTCAACCACTGGGCGTTAAAGAGCCCTTCCGGGCAGCTCTGGTATGCTTTTTTATGGGCGTTCAAGAGCCCTTCCCGGAACGAAGGGTTAAAGGACTTTTACTGTATATAATAAAAAAAAGTAAAAAACAGTTTCTAGAAGTTATTTAATTATTTACCTAAATTAATACAATCCTTTGTCTTTCACTTCATTAAATTCAAAAAATTAAAAAAAACTCAAGTCATGGTGTCTTTCTGAAGTTTAAGTTTCTCACTTTCTCAGTTTCTGTAATTCTTTATGTCATATCAATGATATGATTGATATCATTGTGACTGTCCATTGATATCTATGATATGACATAAAGAATTACAGAAACTGTCCAAACTGAGAAACTTAAACAGTTAAACTTATCAAGCTAACAAGCCTAACAATACAATAACAACATGATTAGTTGATTACATGATTAAACGATTAATAATTTAATATCATAATATGATATGATTGATATGATGATATCATTAATAATTTAATATCATAATATGATATGATATCATTAATAATTTATTAAAATAGGCCCCTTCGTAAGCCGTAACTTGCCCGTAAGGTTTAACCCTCCAGCCCCGGCTATGTATTTTATATATATTCCTCGAAACCCGGGTGTTTTGGCCGAAAAACGTCTAGGCTAGGCTACCGTATATTCGTTAATCAGACTGCTTCCCGCATTCCCGCGCATCCCCAAGCGTAGCTGTGTTATTTACCTGTAGAATGGCATTAAGTAGAGCTCTCTAAGTCAACTGGTTGAGTTGTGATGATGATTTCATTGGAGATAACTTTATGGCCAAAACAGCCACTTTACACTACTTTTCGATACTTAACAACAACATACAGGCACACACGAACAAGCGACGCTCTCCTTCTTGTGGCCAGAGATGCGGGGCGTCGGTCCAGCCGGCTGTTGTTTACATGCGTCGGACCGACGCCTCGCACACCAAGCTCACAGGCTTTGACCTCATGGGTGTTTAAGAGCCCTTCCGGGCAGCTCGTGTATGCTTTTTTATGGGCGTTCAAGAGCCCTTCCGGGAACAGAGGGTTAATTAGCGTTAGCAAAAGCCAAAAAAAAATCAGTAACAAGTTAACAACTGTAACACTGTGTCTGTCACTATCATAGTATCACTGTATCACAGTTCACTAACACCGTGAGTAACACCGTACGATGACTGTACACGATAATGACGTTCTTGAACCTGTTGTTGACAGGAAAAATCGCTTCCGGAGCGCCAGAAAGGAGCGCGAAATTCAAGCTGCGCTCCGCGCCTGCACTCCGAGTTCAGATTTTTGCCGCTCCTCGCTCCTCTATATTGGTAGTGCGCACCGGATCGCAGAGCGATCACGCCCACCACTGGTAATACAGTCCATCCTCCTACAACGCGAGTTTAGGGGCGGCACTGCGCCTCGTGTTGTAGGTATTTCGCGTTGTAGGAATAACACTTTAAATGGAGATAATGGAGAGTTTTTGGAGGCAAGAAGATAACATTGCATTGAGGGTGGAGATTTTGCAGGTAGGCAGGATGGCAGGGGGCATTATCCATTAGCAAAATCATCTTAAAATCCAGTGTGCATCGACGTCATCGCGCTGTAGGTGGGGGGGGGGGTGTCACGCAGTAAGAGGAGGCGCCGGATTTGAAGCACTCGGCAAGGCCATTTCGCGTTACAGTATATGTTTTCGGCTCGGGTTATAAGAGGTTTAGGTAATTCGGGACCCCCCCCTCGTGTTGAAGGAGGATCGCGTTGTAGGAACTCTTGTTATAGGAGGATGGACTGTACTATGTTTAGGTAGAGAATGAGCCATCTGATAACATATGAATCAGGTGGCTCCAGTAGCCAGATAGAATACTTCCTGATCAGCAAATCTGACAGGAAATAGGTTAGAGATACAGTACTAAGATCATACCAGGTGAAGAATGCATCCCCCAACACATTTGCCAAAAAGGAAAGTATGGTTGTTGGAAAAAGAAGAGTACAGAGACAGATTCCACAACAAAATTATAGAAATTGAAAGAAGAATGGGTGCTAGGCCAGATGATGTTGATAGCAAATGGAACTTTATAGAATGCAGCCTCCTTGATACCACAGACAAAGTCTGTGGCAAAACAAAGGGGCCACCCAGACATAAGTTCTCCTGGTGGTGGAACAATGATGTCGAAGCTGCAGTCAGAGAGAAGATGAGATGTTTCAAAGTATGAGAGGTGGCAGCAAGGAAGAATACCTGTCTGCCAAGTGTAATGCTAGAAGAGAGGTCTACAGAGCAAAGAAAACCATACAGGATAGCGTGATCTAACAAGTTTGCAGCTCTAATGATACCAATGGTGTTCATATATTAGCTAAGAACGTGAGGGACTGTAGCCAGGACGTTGTGGGTCTAAAGCCCGGTTCACACGAGCCGTCTTTTGAGGATCCGTTTTTGGGCCTATGACGTCACATACGAAAAACGGACGCTGAGAAGTAAAGTTGAAAGGAAATACGGACTGCACCGACAGAATCTCACTGACTCCCATATATTTTTTAATGATGTAAATATTCCCACTTCCCCTAGTATTGACATTCTCGGTGTAACATTAACTACTAACTTGAGCTGGACACATTATGTTAGAAGCATTGCTAAGAATGCCTCTAAAAAACTGGGACTCTTGTACAGAGTTCGAGAATTCTTCACTGACGAGCAGTTGGCCGTGATATATAAAAGTCATGTGCGTTCTCAGATGGATTACTGTTCACCTCTGGAAGTGGAAGTGGAGTGGTTGCATTGAGGCAGTTGGACAAAATTCAAATAAAGCTATTAGATTAATCAATAACCCTGCAATCACACAGGACCTTCCTACATTATCCATACGAAGAAACGTTGCATCCCTTGCATTATTCTACAGATATTTTCACAGCAATTGTTCCGAGGAACTTGCTTCAATTGTGCCGCTCTCCACATCTTTCCCCGTAGAACTAGGGCAGCTGAGCGCCCATGAATTTACACTTTCTCCTCCACAATGCAGAACTTCTGCTTATCAGAATTCATTTATCCCCAGAGCTACTACTCTTTGGAATTCACTTCCCTCGAATTGCTTTCCACAAACTTACACTCTACAAATGTTTAAATCCAGTTGTTACAAACATTTAATGAATGGAGGATGCCTTTAGGCACATGGACCTTTTTGTTTTATCTGTGTTTTTCCTTCCTCCGTTCATTGTCTCTTAAAAAAAAAAAAAAAAAAATTATAGACATTAAAATCACCCAACACAGTGATTTCAGAAGAAGCATTTAAGTTGAGGACACTGAGTTGTGAGGACAGAGAATCAAAAAGACTTTGCTCTGGAGGAGTATTTGGGGAACGGTAGATGCAACATATGTATTTAAATTTACCAGCAGAAATTAATTTGTATATAGAATAATCAAAATAGGGACAATTGAAACTAGTAACCTCCTCCAGGGCAATTTCAGATTTTGCGAAGCAACATACACCTCCTTTAGTCTGAAATTTTGGAGCAGTTGATAACCTGGAAAATTAAATCTAGACGTGTCAGATGTGGATGTTACTTGAGTCTCTGTCAAAAAAAGGAGAGTAGGGGATTCTGCTTGAAGAAATTGGTGTACAGAATTGATGTTAGAGTGAAGTCCCCTTATATTGCTAAAGAAAAGCTGCACCGACGAGCAGCTTTGGGACGTTGCAATGCTCTTGACACAGTCGCATGATGACGACCGGGAGGGCCCTGTGTCAATGACCCAACCCTGCCGGGGGTCGATATCCGAGGGACCACCAGGTTTGCTCTTAACAATTGTACTGCCATATTTAATAGGTAAAGGTGTATGGTGTTACATGTATGATATGTAGTGGGAAGAGTAGTGTTTTATGGATAGAGGATAGCGATGTAGGGCAATGTCGTGAAGTTGGATGTGTA
This sequence comes from Paralithodes platypus, assembly GCA_032716605.1. Lineage (NCBI taxonomy): Eukaryota > Metazoa > Arthropoda > Malacostraca > Decapoda > Lithodidae > Paralithodes > Paralithodes platypus. Next base: position 45,009,857 of record CM064506.1, read on the forward strand.
TGTTATATAAAGAGGGTTTTCCTGATACCCCTGATGTGTGAGGCAGAAAGATATGTATCCAGCTACCAAGGCCTGGGAGAGAAAATGGAATTCAGGCTATTCCCTGAGTCTCCCAAAACCTTGGCGGTAGTACTTCCCTGGGCGGGGCTGCCTACCCCTACTACCTACAAAATAGATAAGTGAATAGATAAGTGAAAACGCGGTCGTTTGGGAGAGGGGGTCGGGCGCCAGTTGGACTAGATAATAATCAGTCATGCGCCTGGCCCGGGTAGCCAGTATAGGCTCTATGAAGGGTACGCCTGGATACTTGGTGGGCGGGCACTGTGGTGTGCTCCGCTGCATGTCTGCCTACTGAGACCGGAACTTCTCCGGGAGGTCAGGGGCTGGGGGAGTGCTAGAGTGCCCTTAGTGATCCCTGGTCTGTGGGTCTTCTCCTGGGCAACCTAGATATGTGTGAATTTGTATTTAATTTTTTATTTATTATTTTTTTTATTTATTTATTTATTTATTTATTTATTTTTTATTTTTATTTTTTTCCTGTTCGGGCTCTGTCTCGAGTCGGCCACTCCCAGCTTTAAAAAAATATAAAATAAATGAGGTATGTGCCTTTGTATATAGATTGATAGATGTATGCATATACACAGGCACATACCGAATAGCTGGGGGTGGCCTACTCGAGACAGAGCTCCCCCCCAAAAAAAACATGGATCTAGGTTGCCCAGCAAAAGACCCAGAGACCCAGGCCCATTTGGGGTCTCCAGCAAAAGATTCTCAGGTCCCAGACCCACTGGAGAGATTCCGATCTCAGCAGGCAGACACACAGCGAAGCTTTACCACCATAATGGCCGCCCACCTCACATCCAGGCATGACCCTTCAATGCTTCATATACACACTACACAGGCTCCCCGGGCCAGTCGCCTGTTGGCCTATTATCGAGTGACTAGTCAACTGTTGCCCGACCCCCTCTCCCAAGGACTGCGTTATCACTCGTCTATTCACAAGCATTCTCCATTCATTCCTATAATAATCTAAGGAAACTAATTATATAATAATATTTTGGACTGGCCTTCTTATACATTAGTGTTAAGTTTAAAAACAGTTGTCTATTTACTTACTATTCCTCTTATTCTCAGACTGCACCAGATATGTCAGAAAGTGCTTACCGATCTGCTGACACTGAGGAATGTGGCTGACCTCTTGGAGTTTGCCTCGCGCTGTAATGCTGACAGTCTCAAGTCTTCTGCCATGCAGTTCATATGTCTCAACCTGTCAACGCTTCTGGAGAATGGGTAAAAGATCATTTATTTATTCTAAAGGGAATGGGATAAACGAGAGAAGACGTGGGATAAGGTCTCGCAAAAGGATTTGGGGGAAATCTAACTGAATGGAGAGATTAGTGACATTGCACTTGGCTGTGATATATTGGAGGTGAAGAAGATAAGCAAGCATGTGTCAAGGGTATTAACTCATCCAGCCCCTTCGATGTCCGTTGGCCGCCGCCTACTTTTTTACGCACAGCCCCAGCGTCGGCCATTGTACGTCGGCTATTCTTGCCTAACTAAAAATAATTTTATGCCCCGCAAAAGGCTCGTAGGGGTCTCAAATTTGTACACATGATAGCTTATGATAGTTTTGGTTTTGAATTCATTCACAGTGTATTTGGGAATCAACTGGGAGGTTTGATGCCTCCCAAATACCAAATAAGGAAAACCTTCTATTTGTTAGTAGCCTCGTAGTATCCAACGTAGAGCTTATACTATGTATAATCCTGCTCCCAGAGCGGAGCGGGCATTATCGTAACCACGTAGCGTGATTAAACGATAACATCTAGAGTAGCACCTACTTTCTCTACTAGGTACGTTGTACACACTTTGAGGCCACTAGTTTAAAGAAAAAACGAAAATATGGGTGAGAAGAGCAGAGAAAGTTGAAGAATTTTGCCCATCCGCCATCTAGGCTCCTTACGACGTCTTCGTACGCCTCCCGTGTAACCCGGCTGGGTTTATAGGATTATCCAGGTATCAAGTTCAATAGACTAGATTGGATGGGCAGGGGTACGGCGTGAGGGAGGGATACTATGACGTTGGATACTACGAGGCTACTACCAAATAATGTAGAAGGTTTTCCTTATTTGGTATTTGGGAGGCGTCAAACCTCCCAATTTATTAGTGGCCCCTCCATCATTGACGAACATGCCTATTACATAAGGCATCCTCTTCAAACACTAATCCGCCGTAGTTTGAATCTACCGCGCAGAGCATTTAAAAACTGAGGAGCCTTCATCATGAGCGCACGCGACCTCACTCATGGCTTCAGTCATTATGAATTGGGTTCTCACTACGAAAAAACTTCGTAAAAAATAAAAACAAAAAGAAAATAAGAATAACTATCCAATAAGCTTTCCATCATATCGTGGATGTACTTGTGTGGATTTCTGACCAGACGCTGATTCAGGCGTCATTCCTCCTTCTCTGCTCTGCGCTCAGCCTGCCCGGACCTGTCTCCCCACGCTCCGCGGGTTCCGCATTTGTTTGCGTCCCTAGTGAGTTTTTTCTCATTGGTTTACTCCGGGATGTATCGAGTAAGGTTAGGATATGCGTAGCAGGAGTGTCCTGGGCTGGTTGCCCGCAGTGCAGTGTATTTTGGGTCGTATGTTTGGGGCATCTATTTCGGATGTACCCTCGTGGTCCTGTTGTGGACAGGTGAATTTTTTCACAGTTAAGCTAGCTTTGTGATGCAGGCGGCTTTCATTACGCGTTATTGCTTCCTTTTATCTTTCTGATGAGGTAGCGTATTTTTGCTGTCGTTCCCAGCGTATTTTTCTTCACTTAGTGAAGTTTTTTCTGGGTCCCGAGTCAGTTCTTCCCTTTGCCGGAAGTGTTTGCTACAGTGGTGTGTTGGCGGTGGTTCCTGTTGTGATATAATTCAGTGCTTTTTGTTTATATTCCGACATGTTACTGTTATCCGTCTGCCTAGGCCTAGCCAGCCTCTCGTAGCTTTATCACATATACAAGTGTTATTGATTTATTTTCTAAATATGTACTACTGTGTCATGTGTATCCTGGTTTAGTTGTGTATTGGCTAATTCCACGGACTATTTATGTGTCCTGGGTTAGTTGTGTTTTGGCTAATTCCACGGACTATGTTGGGCCGGCGTTAGTTGTGTTTTAGCTACGCCTCGGTCCGGTGTTGCGTTCAGATGGTATCTGGACGGGGTGGGGTTTTTCCGGCGGGTTTTTCTCGGTTTCACCTTGATAACCCCGGCTGGTTGCCTAGTTTTGGCCACGCGTGGTTTAAAACAGGCTTGTTTCCCCGGCGAGTGGGTGTCTGTGGCTCCCCAGGTCTGCGTCTCTGGGGTGCCTGTTTCATCCCGGCGGGTTGGCTGTACCCATCTAATAGTGTTCATACGGACACGTGTTGTTTGTAGTTTTTTCGGTTTTGCAAAGCCAATATAAAACTATGCTGTAGTTGTATTTCCTCCCCGGCGATCTGTTTCAAAGAAGTGGGGATAGGAACAATTGGGGTTAACTTTTAAACTTTAATTCACCCGGTGGGTGCAACCTGGTAGGTTGGGATGACCGAATTTGCAAAATTCAGTTTAGTTGACCAGTCAATTGAGGGATGCTTTGTGTATCGCCTCCTTCAACATACGGCGCTTTAGGGCACATTTGGGGTTAACGTTTTTTAAACTATTATTCACACCCGGCGGGTGTTTCTTGCACGGATGAGAATAACGAATTTACAATTCAGTTAGTTAACCAGACATTTGAGGGATACGTTTTGTATCGCCGCCTTCAACATACGGCGATCTAAAAGATACTTCGGCAGAAGTTAGATCTCGTATATTTGTCAGGCTTCCCAGTTTTTTATCTACGAGATAATTCGGGGGCCGGCGTCTTTTTTAGGTTTTTTTTCCAATATTTAATATGGAACCAAACACCACCGGAAAGACTTAATCACTTATAAACGCCATGATGGTCTTTATATATTATGTCAGAGGGTATTCATAAATCTTTTGGACAAATTAAGATATTCTGAAATCTTTTACTTAGGAAACCCCACCGCGTGGCGAGCTGTGGTCGTTGAGTATTACGTCTCGTTACCCGGCGGGTTATTTAACACCTGTGTGCGAACATGAGTGGGTTAACCTTATGAGCATTAATTCCTGGAAATTTTAAATTTTCCAGAGCTGGGTCCCGGCGGGTCTATGCAGAACCTGGAGTAGTTTCCCTCCAGTCTCTGTCATGGCTACCTTTGCCCCGGTTTTTGCTGTATGCATTACGCCCTCCTGTTCAGGTATCCCTATTTTTGCGCACACACTTTGTATAAAATGTGTTAAAATGTCTCGTTTGGTGGGGTTGACCTTTCCGGCGTTTTTCTCGTTGCTCCGAGAACACCGTTTTGGTTTACCGAGTTTTAGTCAGGATGGCTAAAATAGGTAAGTTACCCCGACGAGTTTGGTCGCTTGAGGGCTCATCAGAAACTGCGTTTTTCTGTGGTCGAGCCTGGGATCAGGCTTCCTGTGTTATTCATTGCTTTATGCATTACGCCCTCCTGTTATGTCTCGTTTGGTGTGGGTTACCTTTCCGGCGTTTTTTCTCGTTGCTCCGAGAACACCGTTTTTGGTTACCGAGTTTTAGTCAGGATGGCTAAAATAGGTAAGTTACCCCGACGAGTTTGGTCGCTTGAGGGCTCATCAGAAACTGCGTTTTCTGTGGTCAAGCCTGGGATCAGGCTTCCTGTGTTATTCCCGGTGAGGGGGGCTCCACACAGTTATTTTGTTTGGTCTTTCCCTCCCGGCGACCTTTTTTACAAAGAGGTCTGGGGCAGGTATAAGTGGTTTAACATTGCATATAAAACCCGGCGGTTGTTTTTAAACTTTAATTCACCCGGTGGGTGCAACCTGGAAGGTTGGGATGACCGAATTTGCAAAATTCAGTTTAGTTGACCAGTCAATTGAGGGATGCTTTGTGTATCGCCTCCTTCAACATACGGCGCTTTAGGGCACATTTGGGGTTAACGTTTTTTAAACTATTATTCACACCCGGCGGGTGTTTCTTGCACGGATGAGAATAACGAATTTACAATTCAGTTAGTTAACCAGACATTTGAGGGATACGTTTTGTATCGCCGCCTTCAACATACGGCGATCTAAAAGATACTTCGGCAGAAGTTAGATCTCGTATATTTGTCAGGCTTCCCAGTTTTTTATCTACGAGATAATTCGGGGGCCGGCGTCTTTTTTAGGGTTTTTTTCCAATATTTAATATGGAAACAAACACCACCGGAAAGACTTAATCACTTATAAACGCCATGATGGTCTTTATATATTATGTCAGAGGGTATTCATAAATCTTTTGGACAAATTAAGATATTCTGAAATCTTTTACTTAGGAAACCCCACCGCGTGGCGAGCTGTGGTCGTTGAGTATTACGTCTCGTTACCCGGCGGGTTATTTAACACCTGTGTGCGAACATGAGTGGGTTAACCTTATGAGCATTAATTCCTGGAAATTTTAAATTTTCCAGAGCTGGGTCCCGGCGGGTCTATGCAGAACCTTTTTTTTTTTTTTTTTTTTTTTTTTTTCCTATGTGATTGAGGGAGGCAAAAGGCATAACTGCCTATAGCGAGTGCCTCCCCCATAGTTGAAAGAGTGACAGGGCCAAAATCAAGGGACGTTCGAGCCAAAATGCCTGGACACACGGAGTTTGAAGCAATTTAAGTCATAGGAAGAGGGAAAGACTGATTCTGGGAGAGAGTTCCAGAGCTCAGATGTTGAGTAGAAGAAAGTTTGAGAGTAACGTTTCACTCTTGGGTTGGAGAGTTTGCACAGAGTAGGGGTGGGATTGAGTTGCAAGACGGGTACCACGTGCCCTACGTAAAGGAGGTGGTATGCACTGGGATAGCTCTGAGGAACACTGATTATTATAGTAGCGATAGAATAGAATAGCGAGAGAGATGCAACATTGCGGCGGAGAGAGAGAGATTGCAGAGAGTTGGTGAGTGGACGGGAGTTAATGATACGAAAGGCCTTCCTTTCAACTTTGTCTAGGAGAGCGGTGTGAGAGGAACCTCCCCATACATGTGAACAATACTCAATACAAGGCCGCACTATGCCCCTGTACAGAGCAAGAATCTGTGCAGGGGAAAAGAACCCCCTAAGGCGGTTGAGCACACCCAGCTTCTGGGAGGCTGCCTTAGCAAGACTGGTAATATGGTCCTTCCAAATGAGAGCAGAAGAAAAAGAGACACCAAGAATATTGAGAGAAGATGAAGGGTTGATTTTTGTATTGTTGAAGAATAAGGGATAGTCCGCTGGGAGATCCTGACGGGTAGATAGATGGAGAAATTGGGTTTTGGAAGCATTAAAGTTAACAAGGTTTTCTCTGCCCCAATTGGAAATAGTATTTAGATCAGAATTTAAGAGTTCTATGGCTTCATTACGTTTGTCGTTGAGGGATTGCTGGCTGGGGCGTTCTGAAAAACTAATGGAGTAGTGTAAGGTTGAGTCGTCTGCGTATGAATGGATGGGAATTAAGGTACAGTTAAGGAGATCATTTATAAAAATTAGAAAGAGAATAGGAGATAGGACAGAGCCCTGAGGAACACCGGAGTTTATAGGGTGAGGAAGTGAGCGATGGCCGTCCACAACCGCAGCTATGGAACGGCCGGAAAGGAAATTAGAGACAAAGGCACAGATGGAGGGATAGAAACCGAAGGAGGGTAGTTTAGAAATTAAAGATTTATGCCAGACTCTATCGAAGGCTTTCGATATGTCTAGTGCAATAGAAAAAGTCTCACCGAAGTCCCGAAAGGAGGATGACAAGAGTTAGTAAGATATGAAAGAAGATCACCAGTAGAGCGACCCTTAAGGAAGCCATACTGGCGATCTGAGAGCAGATTATGAGAAGAGAAATGCTTAAGAAATTTGGAAGCAGAATAGTTTCAAAAACTTTAGAAAGACAAGAGATAAGAGCAATTGGACGATAGTTGGAGGGTTGAGAGCGGTCACCCTTCTTTGGGACAGGTTGAATGTGAGCAAACTTCCAGCATGAAGGGAAGACGTTAGAGGATAGACAGAGACGAAAGAGTTTGCCTAGGCAGGGAGTCAGCACGGAAGCACAGTTTTTGAGAACAACAGGAGGAACACCGTCCGGACCACCGTACGCCTTATTAGTGTTAAGGCCAGAGAGGGTAGAAAGTACGTCTTTAGAAGAGATTAGGATATTAGGCATAAGTAAGAGAGAGGAGGGCGGAGAGGGAGGAATAGCACCGGAATCATCCAAAGTGGAGTTTCTAGCAAAAGTTTGAGCGAAGAGTTTAGCTTTGTCAGAGGAAGAAGTGATGGTTGTGCCATCAGAGTGGGAAAGGGGAGGGAAAGACGAGGAAGAAATTGTTGGAGAGGTTTTTGGCTAGATGCCAGAAAGCTTGGGAAGAGCTAGAGTTGGATAGTTCAGTGCATTTATTATGATGAAAGAGTTTGGCAAGTCGAAGAACAGATTGGCTTGATTCCGGGCAGAAACATATGAAGAATGAGAGTCTTGAGTTTTAAGGCGTCGGTACCGTTTGAATGCTTCCTCCTTATTGCGGACAGCAGTAGAACAGGCGTGAGTAAACCAAGATTTTTTAGCATTAGTCTGAGAGAAAGAGAATGGAATGTATGCTTCCATGCCCGATAGGATTACCTCGGTAATGCGTTCAGCACTCTCCGAGGGTCCTCGGCCATGGAAGCAGAAATCATTCCATGGGAAATCAAAGAAGTACTGCCGAAGAGCCTCCCAGTCGGCAGCGCCGAGTAGTTTCCCTCCAGTCTCTGTCATGGCTACCTTTGCCCCGGTTTTTGCTGTATGCATTACGCCCTCCTGTTCAGGTATCCCTATTTTTGCGCACACACTTTGTATAAAATGTGTTAAAATGTCTCGTTTGGTGGGGGTTACCTTTCCGGCATTTTTCTCGTTGCTCCGAGAACACCGTTTTGGTTTACCGAGTTTTAGTCAGGATGGCTAAAATAGGTAAGTTACCCCGACGAGTTTGGTCGCTTGAGGGCTCATCAGAAACTGCATTTTTCTGTGGTCGAGCCTGGGATCAGGCTTCCTGTGTTATTCATTGCTTTATGCATTACGCCCTCCTGTTATGTCTCGTTTGGTGTGGGTTACCTTTCCGGCGTTTTTTCTCGTTGCTCCGAGAACACCGTTTTTGGTTACCGAGTTTTAGTCAGGATGGCTAAAATAGGTAAGTTACTCCGACGAGTTTGGTCGCTTGAGGGCTCATCAGAAACTGCGTTTTCTGTGGTCAAGCCTGGGATCAGGCTTCCTGTGTTATTCCCGGTGAGGGGGGCTCCACACAGTTATTTTGTTTGGTCTTTCCCTCCCGGCGACCTTTTTTACAAAGAGGTCTGGGGCAGGTATAAGTGGGTTGACATTGCATATAAAACCCGGCGGTTGTACCTTCGGGTGGTTATATTAACGAATTTGTGATTCGCGATAATTTGCCAAACAATTGATTGATACAATAGGGTATCACGGCCGTCAAGACGGCGATCTATGAGGGCTTCTGGCAGAAGCCGGATTAGAGATTAAGATAGGCTTAGACTTTTTATGGGATATAAAGATGCCTGAATCTTACTAGTGTTTCAAGTGTAAAGGGATACTTGAAGGACTTCATCTTTAATAAAGATATGTTTCATCTTTATGAGGATTCAGAAGTTATGCTTAATTCTTTCGAACAGGTAAAAGATATGCTGAAATCCTTAATAAACAATTGGAACAATGTTGTTTGTTTGTTTAGTCTTTCTCTCCCGGCGACCTTTTTACAAAAAAGGTCTGGGGCAGGTACAATTGGTTTGACATTGCATATAAAACCCGGCGGTTATACCTTCGGGTGGTTATATTAACTGATTAGCAATTCGCGATCATTTGCCAAACAATTGATTGATACAATAGGGTATCACGGCCTTCAAGACGGCGATCTATGAGGGCTTCTGGGAGAAGCCGGATTAGAGATTAGGATAGGCTTAGACTTTTTATGGGATAAAAAGATGCCGGAATCTTACTAATGTTTCAAGTGTAAAGGATACTTGAAAGACTTCATCTTTAATAAAGATATACTTCATCTTTAGGAGGATTCAAAAGATATGCTTAAAATCTTCTGGACAGGTAAATATATCCTGAAATCTTTAATATGAAACTAAAGGAAAACGAAAAGTAGTGGTGGAGTGCTACGGTTCGTTGACCGGCGGTCTTGTGACACATATTTTGTACCATTTTTTGGGTGTAACCCTATGAGCATTAATCCCCGGAAAATTCTCTTTCCAGGGCGGAGTACCGGTGTTGCACCAGGTGACCAGGTAGTTCCCGGGGGCGGGGTAGTTTTCCCCCAGTCTCTGCCATGTCGGCACTTGAACCTCTCATTGCTATATGTTCAACGCCGTTAAGATCAGGTATCCCTATATATTATTTTCATTTGTTAATGAAATAATTTAATCACTGAATAATAATAACCATATATATTTTCTATGATTATATTAGGATAATATTGTGTTTATTTATAGTAATTTATTTTAATACAATTAAATATAAATTAAATTAATTAGTATACTTTATGATTTTGCTCACCAGCTCTGCTTTCAATGTGTTAATGAGCTATGGGAGCTTTTAATTATCATAAACCTTTACAGGGCTCTCTTTTAGAGAGTATACCGAGCTCGCAAGCGAGGGACAGCCACAGCCAAGGTGTATGGCGATACTCACAGTCCTGGCAGGACAGAACACATCCCTTTGTGACTCAACTAGTGCTGACGTCCACGGGATGCCGATGTACCATCTTCTAACCCCAGTTTTAACATGGCAACATGTGGAGGTCCCGGCTTCGGCGGGATCTTCCCATGATAAGCCAGACGTAACGGATGAAGAACAACGATCTCTGGTCTCAGAGATGGAGGTTGAAGAGTCCAGTCACCTTTTAGGCGACTCTCAGGGTACTGTCGAATCTCCACGGAGTTTCGTCATCGGCTAGGTATGTACCGGCGGAAGAGATTGATGGACTACTATTGAATGCACTTAATAGGTTCTTGGGCCCTACGCCGGAAAACTCCTCCTGATACGGGAGATCCCGCGATGTCGACGAATGTGCGACCTCTGGCTACATCCTTTGCTTTAGCGAAAATACCTAGCCATCCGCTTGTGTCAGGCCCAATTTCCAATGTGCCAGGCACAACAGCTCTCACTACTTCCACTGAATGCAGTTCACTGTATTCAGAAACAAGGGTCAACGAGGTCAAGGAAGTTGCTACTCGTGTCGGAAGAGATTTTTGTTCTAGCCAGCAGTCTAGATATTTATCTTCACGCATCTTATCTCCCAGGCGTAGCGAACGTCTGGGCAGACGCTCTGTCCCGGAGACAGAGCACGACAGTAGAATGGGAGCTCAAGCAACCCATTTTCGACCTAATGATTGCGGAGCTCTCCCATCCACAAGTGGATCTTTTTGCGTCCGAGGAGACTCACAAGCTCCCTCTATACCTCACCCGCCGGGCGATAACGCCGGCAGGGGGGCCAGACGCCCTAGTGACAGACTGGAACAGATGGAGCTCCATCTATCTGTTTCCGCCGCCAGATGCGTCACTAATGTGCCACGTAGTGAACAAACTACGAGTTTGTCGAGGCTTAGTCTCTCTAATCGCGCCCCTGTGGCCGGCGCAGGTGTGGTACCAGCAATTAATAATGTGGTGCCCGGACCCGGTATCGCTCCCGGTCGGGTACTTCCACTTAGACACGATTGGCAACCTAGCGACCTCGCTGACTTTGGCATTATGGACATTCAGGAGGCCAAGTGGCTAGCACCATACGGTAGGGATGTGACCAATAAATTGCTCAATCAATATACTCAGTCTACTAAGCGACAATATCAATCACATTGGAGAGCTTTTACTTCTTGGATTGTTAGAACGGAACAAACTGTACCCTCAGTGGCATTGGTTTTTAATTGCTTGAACTATCTGTTTGAGCAGAAACGTTTATCTGTGGTAACTTTGAAGAATCACTTAACTGCGATTAGAGTGCCCTTTTTCGACCTTACAGGTCTATCCATACCGGTGGCGGAGGAAACAGGATTTATGAGAGCGTGTTTTAAACTCCGCCCACCTCCCCGTCAGCTCATGCCTGCTTGGTCTCTGGACAAAGCTTTGTCTTTACTTCATTCTCGTCTGTATCAAAATACTGCAGACTTTGCTTTAATCTTAAAGAAGGCAGTTTTCCTTTTGGCTTTGGCCACCGGAAACAGAGTGTCTGAGCTGGCGGCGATGAGCAACACACCTAATTGTCTTAGGTTTGGTAGACTTAATGATTCAATTTCCATTGCACCCTCCCCGGCGTTTGTAGCCAAGAATGAGCATAGTGCACACGTGTTTTCTGAGTTCACGGTGCCGGCGTTAAAAAGGGGAAAGGTGCATCATAATTTATGTCCAGTGCAAGCTCTAACCAAATATTTGAGAGTGGCTCCTCAAAACCCCCAAGGTGCTTTATGGGTGGCGAGTGCGGGTAGGCGCTTACTTAAACGGCGATTAGCCTCTCTTCTGGTAGAAGTCATTAAAGAGAGTAATCCCGGCGTTGTGGGTAGGGCCCACGATTTACGCAAGTGGGCGGCCTCTTTACGTTTCCTGAAAAACTTTTCAGTTGAAGATATTGCGTCCACACAGTTGTGGGCGTCTAATCATACGTTTCTCTCTAGATACTTGTCAGTTGCTCTAGACAAACCTTCCTTACCATGTATAGCTTTGGGGCAGAGGGTCTAGGTGGCCCTGCAGTCACTTATGTTTACTTTCACGGAAGGGGGGGGGGGGGGGGTGCAGTCAGTTGACATAGGACACCCTAGACCCCGCCGGAGTATGAGAGCTGTGATACAATTTAAGGTTAAAATGTGATATGAAAATTTCTCTGCGAGAAATTGTGCTAGTACAAGGTTTAGTACAAAACAACGGTGTTGTTATAGTAGTTTTTAGCTGCGAAAGCAATGTAATATTAGTTCAATGGAGTTCATTTGCAATTGATCTCCACATGTATTTTGGGGTTTATGATGTGCACATATAAACTTATAACTTATTATTTTTGTCACCACTCGTTGAGTGGGGTGCCTTTTGTAACTACAGATCTGTGTTCAGAATCTTCAGGGTTACCCATTTTTGTCGGGCAGGCTTCTTTGAAGCACGCACCTGCCTGAACCCCTTTTTCTTGTATATTTCCGGCCGACGCCGTATTAAATACATTTTTCAAAAGTAAGAATACTATGTGGTTGTTTTTATTATCTGCTTTTCTAGAGTTATGATATGATTACGAATGTCCCCCTCCAGTCTTAGATATCAGGCATGTTCGTCAATGATGGAGGGGCCACTAATAAATTATAGGTTTGACTCCTGTAAGGAGATAAAGAAAACCTAATATTTAGTAGTGGCCCCGTAATCATTGACGACTGGGGCCCTCCCGACCGTCCCCTTCCCATTCGTTGATGTATTAAGGATTTTAGTTTACTTGATATGTCAGTGAAGGAGGAATGACGCCTGAATCAGCGTCTGGTCAGAAATCCACACAAGTACATCCACGATATGATGGAAAGCTTATTGGATAGTTATTCTTATTTTCTTTTTGTTTTTATTTTTTACGAAGTTTTTTCGTAGTGAGAACCCAATTCATAATGACTGAAGCCATGAGTGAGGTCGCGTGCGCTCATGATGAAGGCTCCTCAGTTTTTAAATGCTCTGCGCGGTAGATTCAAACTACGGCGGATTAGTGTTTGAAGAGGATGCCTTATGTAATAGGCATGTTCGTCAATGATTACGGGGCCACTACTAAATATTAGGTTTTCTTTATCTCCTTACAGGAGTCAAACCTATAATTTAGTAGTAGCCTCTACGTCTCCAACTTAGAGCTAGAGTACCAAATTGGAGGCGGACATCCAAGCTGTAAATCAAAACTTTAGCCATTAGTGAAGAGATCAAGACCAAGAAAAGACAGACATAAACAAGAGAGTTTATTTAAAGAGTGTAATGACAGGTGCATATTAAGAAAGTCAGTACAGCCATGTCAATTTCAATGGAGATGTTAGCCTAAGACAAAGAATGATGCGATTTTATGAAGGCCTTCGATAAGGTCCCACATAAAAGGTTAATAGAGAAAGTTAGAAGCTATAGTATAGGGGGGAAATGTGTGAAATGGATAGAAGCCTTCCTGAAAGATCGGAGACAGAGGGTACTGGTGAATGGAATAGGCTCGGGGTGGAGGGAAATTACAAGTGGGGTACCTCAGGGATCTGTGTTGGGACCACTACTGTTCGTTATATTTATCAACGACTTACCTGAAGTTATAACCAATGGAAGTGAGATATACCTGTATGCGGATGACACTAAGCTGTATAGAAGAGTGAGGAGTAAGGAAGATGTAGGTTTTCTTCAAGGAGATGTGGAGGGCATGAAGGGATGGTCTGAACATTGGTTAATGCCTTTTCATCCAAAAAAATGCAAGTACAGTAGGGTCCCGCATAAAACGTGTTCGCATAAAACGAGTCTCGATTAAAACGACCGACCTAAAATATTAATATTTAATTTTCGATCAGAACGAATGTGATCACATAAAACGAGTCCGCCGCCAAAGTGGGGCAAATCCGAGGAGTTTTCATATAGAGCGCCGAAATATCGTACAAAACGTACGAAATATCGTACGCTTTCATATAGAACGCCGAAATATCGTACAAAACGTACAAAATATCGTACGCTCCTGACTGAAATTTACCCTTCCAGTGAACATTGACAATATTGGGCCACCAAAATGCTGTGTTCACATAAAACGAAATCGCATAAAACGCCCTCGTTTATCGACCATATACTCGTTTTATGTGAGACCCTACTGTACATGCGGATTGGGACAAGCAAGATAGACAAGGTAGGATACAGTATGTATGAAGCGATGGAGGAAGTGAATGCAGTAAAGGATATAGGAGTAGTGATAGACAATAAGTTAAATTTCTCAGAACATTTAGCGGAAAAGATAAACAAAGCCAATAGAATTGTAGGGCTGATAAGGAGGACATTTGTGTCACTTGACAAAGAAATATTCAGGAATCTCTATACAGCGCTGGTTAGACCGCACCTGGAATATGCGAACCAGGTGTGGGCTCCATATATGGTAAAGGATATAGAAGCAGTGGAGAAAGTGCAGAGGAGAGCTAGCAAGCTAGTACCAACGTTGAAGAACGCGGGCTATGAGCAGAGGTTGAGGACACTGGGACTTCCGACACTGGCATATAGGAGAAAGAGAGGGGATATGATAGAGACTTTTAAGATAGTGTCAGGAAAGTATGATGAGGATGTGTGTGAAGGTATCTTCTTGATGTGGGAGGGAACAAGAACGAGAGGACACTAAGAAAATTTACAAAGAAAGAAATAGGCTTGAAAAGGCAAAGAACTCATTTTGTGATAGAGTGGTAAATGAGTGGAACGCACTGCCCCAGTATGTAGTCGATTCCGAATCAATAAGGAAGTTTGAAAGTAATCTTGATAAAGCATGGGGAAGACAAGATTTGAAGTTTGATTATAAAGCAAAATTACAGAATAGTAAAAATGTTGCGTCTGCTGCCGCCGCCGCCGCCAACACAGTGAACGACCGCAGTAGTGCAAGTACTGGCACTGAGGTGGATACACAGGCCTAGTTTGCCTTTTTCCAGAGGATCTACTGTAAGAAACTGTAAGAAACTGTAAGAAATGTCATAAAAATGATTATGAACAACAGGATGCCCCCCCTTCCCCCTTGTGGAAGACAGTATGAACACCCAATACTGGAAAGAGTGAAGACATACAGTACACATACAGTACAAAGAAAGTACAGTACGAAGCGTGTGATACACAATATAAGCGACCAGCACGTAATTATTTCTCGAAAGAAATTGGTATGAGGCATAGACATACCGAAGTACAAAGAAGGATACTTAAGATTAGAATAAATAAAGTCCTCAACCTAGGCAAGGATGAACCATAGGTAATCAGTACATATATGAGATAAGTACACGTACTTCATAAACACCCCCCTCCCCCCCCCCCATATGGAAAGGAAAGGATGGGCGGAGGTACACAGACTGAAAGAACAGTACAGGTAATACCCCTAGGGAACCCATTGTTGCCCAACGCAACAAAAAGACGACCCGGCCTGCCCACGGACACGGACAGATAGGAGGCGACAAACGTGTTGTGGGAAGACCAGAGCTCCGTGTCGGCACGACGATCGGCACAAAGCACTCGACACAGGGCAATCCCCACCGCACTGTGGCCGATGTCCCGACCGGCCTGTGGCGCCACCCACTGCGCCACACCCGACATCGGCTAGGCGGAGTGCACATACGTATGCCGGGCGTATACCGGGCAGAGCGTATGATGAACACGTACTCGTTGTGTGGAACAAGGAACGGCTGAAAAACGTGCACCTCACGTCCAGTCGTAGCCACAAAACGAACAGACAGGGTCAAAAAGACTGCCCTGAGGACTGGAGAAAAGGCAAGGAAGGCAGGGCCCCAGATAAGGCAGCCAGCTCCGAGAATCTCTCCCCCATAGCGAACGCAAGAAGAAACAATGACGTTTCAAGTAAGTGGACAGGCGTCGGGTAGGCAGTGGAAACGGGCGTAGGGAGGAGCATTTAGAGCATCCGCTAAAGACCACCGAGGCGGAAACAGGCACGGGGGCGGCTGAAGCCGAAAACAGGCATCCATGAAAAATCTCAGCCCACGCTGAAGGACGGCCAACTCCGTCAAGGCCCGAAAAGGCTCCCGAATGGCAGACTGGAGGTACCGAAGAGCTTCCTACAAGTCGCGAAGGAAAGCAAAGGAAAAGTGATGGTAGTAAAACACCAATGCGACTGACGGAACTGTGTGGGCAGGGTCAGGAATCCATATAGGAAAACAGTCCCAGTGAGACACTTTAAGGCATCCACGTCGTCTCAGTCCAAGCAGAAGTAACCTGTGTGGCAAGAGTATCTCAAACTGTGGTAGCTACATCGCCACACCAACAGTCCATGAAGTGAATGCTAACGAGAACCCCATGACTCCAATTAGCCCCCAGTGGAAGTCCGAAATCGACAGGGGAACGGGACACGGGTACCATCGCCATAGCTGAGAGGACCAGGTCTGCGCCGGCCAAAAGGGCGCGAACAACCAAACCCTGCCACGGTGCCATCGCAACCTGTGGAGGACCGCGCACATCAAAAGTGCGGCAGGTGGTGGAAATACGTATATGGACTGCCACCTGTTCCAGTCTTCGCTGAACGCGTCCGACCCCCCCCCCCCTCCCCCCCTACTTACCCGCTGAGGGGTGAGCCCAGCGGTTCAGGAAGACAGACAACTAGGTCGGCACAATTAAGGCGAAGAAGGCCACCTGGGGAAAGCCCCAGGAGGCTGCCAGGTCGTCGAATATGTAACGTATGAAAGACCATTCTATGAAGGTGCGTCGTCCCTACGACAAAGCATCCGCTCAAAGAATGGCAGCCCCGAGCAGGTACGTCGCATGCAGGGCGACGCCGTGAATGTTGGTGTGATAAATATAACATCGCCGCCAGGGCCTGGAGAACGGCGGACCAGGAGGAGCCCTGCCTCTGAAGATAGGGAACCGCCGGCAGAACAGCTACCCAGACGGCTACCGACCCGCCGGGGAGGGTCCGTACGTGATCCCCCGGGAAGACAACGGGACGAACAGAAGCAAGACAATGATGAGGAAGGGCGAGACCCGGCCATCCGCCTCGATCCGGACAACCCAAGTTGGATCGGGAGCCCCACCCCACCTGACGCATCGGACGTACCCAGTTGGTCGGCGGCGGAGCGGACCAGGGCACAACCGCTGTGAGGGTGCCCCGAGCGACCCTGTGTGTGAAACACAAACGAACCGAGCGCGGAACCGGGCTAAGCCGATAGGGAGGCCAGAGGAAAAATCCGGTGCCGAACCGTATGAGGCGTTGTAGCCTTTTTCCAGAGGATCTACTGTAAGAAACTGTAAGAAACTGTAAGTAGCTGGAGCCACTCTAGGGGAAGGAGCAGTGACGCCCAAATGAGTGACTCGAAGAGCGATTCCCAGACCGTCAGGGTAAACGAGATCGAGTGCAACGTGGCAAAAGCATCCTGCGAAGGTGTGCCGTATCCACTGGACTCAGTCTGACAGTGGCGCTCGTGACGCCCCAGTCGAGGCCCACCCCCGCCACATCCGGCGACGGCGTGAGGCACGACATGGGAACGTGTTTTACGATTCCACACAAGTGAGGAGTCGGAAGACCAGTAGGATGTTCTGTACACAGTTTGTCGGAGAGGCTGCGGCGATGAGCAAATCGTCCAAGTAAAATAGGATCCGAAACCCCTGACCTAGCAGAGGAGGCAGAGCCTGTGTGATGAGAGTCGCAAAGACCCGCGGAGCGATATGGAGGGCGAACGGCAATATAGCGATGTGAACACCCGCTCGCGTGACTGGAGCGCCAGAGAACCCTGGAACTGAGGAGCCAGAGTCACATGCCAAAAGCGTCCTCGAGCCCCAGGGCCACCACCCAAGAACCGGGCAGGAGCGTCAGTCGCACATAACCGATGGCGAGCACCCGAAATCAGGCGGACACACGCTGTGTCGGTTGAAGCAGGACAGACTTGCCATCGGTCACCTCGCATCGCAGGCCCTAACGGGGACGAGAAAGACATACGAGAGGAAGACACGTTGCAGAGACGTGACCACGCTAACCATCCCATCCCCGTGGATAGACCGAAGCACTTTGGCAACGGCTCGAGACACTGGTCGATGTCAGGGAGGTCGCCTGAGGAAAAGTTGTGACCGCCACCTCCAGGACAGATCCCACAGCACAACCCGACATGCCCACGACCGGCGGGGCCAGGGCCGAGAGTGGTGACGGAAGAAACCGGTGTGAGGGCCATGAGTAAGGCCCACCACTGAATCCACCAACAGACGGGAAAGGGGAGAGGGGATAGACCCAGTAGTATGACGCGTTGGGAGACGCGGAGTGCCCCCCAGACTTGGCGTGGAGGGAGCAGCCCCCACGACCACCTCGCCCCCGACGCATGTCACCAGTCCGAAATGGATGACGAGTATCCTGCGCCCGCCGAGAAGACTCCGTCCTCTGGTCGAACCGCCGAGAGGAAGCCACTAGACGCAGTAGCAGGGAAGGACGAGGTGGAGAGCGACGATCGGAGAGACGGCCAAGCCGCGGCCCCCCCCCCCTCAACTGAGGGAGGAAGCAACTAAAGATGGTCTCGACGCCCCATGTCTCAGGGGCGCAAACACGCTCCGCAGCCGCAAGGAGGTGGGCGCGCTGCACGAGCTCCCAACCCTGCTGCAGAATCCCAGGAGGCTGGGTTAGTGGCGTATATAGGGGGGGGGGCCACTCGGCCATGGCCCCCCCCTTTTGTCCCAGTAGGCCTATATTATTTGTCATAGTATTACATTACATTACATGTATAGTATTATGATATAGATTATAGCAGTTTTTTTATACATACTGTAGAATTCCCTAATTAAATATTTGTCAAACAGCTTTTTTTTTTGTTTAGCCAACATATATAATCTTCTGTATACTGTATTGTTTTACCATTGAATATCAAATTAGTGCAATAATTCCCTGCTGAGGCCTCAAAAGGACCCTAAAAATGCTTGATTTTCAAAAAAATCCTGGGGGGGCTTACAGCGCCCCCCCCCCAGACCCCCCAGCTGTAGAGGCTCGCTTCGCTCGCCCACCCATTATATAAAATTTAAAATAATGGATTCACCCCTATGGCCCCCCCCTTCCCAAGGACCTATATACGCCACTGGGCTGGGTATCAGGCAGTCGAAGAAGAAGCCGAGCCAACGGAAGCAACACCAAGAGGGCAGAGAGCAGGTGAGCAGCGCATTGGCGAACCCTGTGATCGCGCACGAGAGCACCCTTCGCTCGGGACGCGAAGAAGGGAGCAGATATCCTATCAAGAGAAACCGTAGGGACACGAGGCCAAGATCAGTACTTGGCAGGAACCCCGGTTGACGGTCGGACCAGTCCCGACACGAAGGTTCGGCCCAAAAGCGGAAAAAACCGAGAAGCTCACTCAGAACGCATATCGAAGACCACACCCGCTGCCAGCCACGCACCACAAGGACCAGCCACAAGATGCGGGAGCACCCAAACTAGGGCTCCCTGCTGATCCCGGGCCCTCTTGAGTAGAGGGATCCCAGCGATGGCTGACAGAGCGGGGCCATCGAGATGGATAACCTGCCGAGAGGAGGCCGACCATAGCTCGGTCGAACCAGTACAGGGAAGGAAACCGTCGTGTATGGATCACATACCGCCCCAAGGAAGGAACTGAGACGGTCCGGCCACCTAACCCCAACCCGTACCCAGGCAGAACGACAAGAGATGTCGCAACTGCCGGAGAAGGGGCAGGGGGAAAAGGAGCGTGCGGAGCAGCAGCCACAGGAACAGTGGGCGCTGCCGGTAGGTGCCCCTCCTGAGTGCGGGATAGGATGCACCACAGGTGCGACTTGAGGCACAGGAGACGGTCGCACCATAGCTGCGGTGAGACGTTCCAGAGCCTCGTGGAAGGAGGAGAACTATCCCGCGTTCGACCCCCGGAACGTCGTCGACGCCACTGCCTGCACTCCAAGCAGGGCGGCAATTACCAACCTCCAGGTAGGCACGCCTGGAGAAACCGAGGGAGATGGCGAGGCAGACCCAAGACGTCCATGGCGGCTAACCTCCGGGTGTGGGGAAGGTGCGCAGGCAAGAGATTCCCTTGGAGAGTCCTCGAGTGGAGTCCCTCCCTCCTCCTCCCAAGACAACGCAGAGGGAGGCGAAATCGGCGTCGAATGTGACAAAGGTACAGGAGGGGGCACAGTCCGAAACAGCGCAGCAGCTCGAGACGGAGGAGGAGCAGGAAGAACCACCGGTGCAGCAGGAGATGAAGGGCGACGAAGCATCCAGGCCTGCCCATCCACAAACTCCCCGACTAGGGCATGAGTCGGACGACGTGATGGAGAGAACACAGGCGGCACTACAGTAGGCAAGGTGGGACAAGAGGGTTACTCAGTTACTTGTTCGTCAAGGGGAATCCACGCAATGCGAGCTAAGCTCATTATTATCGCGCCTCCTTAACTGGGAATGTATTGCGTGAAATGCATGTTAAGTGTTTTATGTACTGTTGGAATGGCTGTGGATGTGTGTGTAGTCTGTATTTAGCCAATTGGCGACATCGGAAACGAAGGCTTAGGGTGGATCTGTTTGGTACCATTCTCACTATAGACGGTACCGTCTCGCCCGAAGGCTTAGGTAGCCATCAGCTTAGGTGAACCATATGATACCCATCTCGCCTTGTACCATTTTTGCCAACCCCAGATGGGACGTCACAACGTCGTCCACTTATTCCAGGTACCTATTTACAGCTAGGTGAACTGAGGCTAACACATGAAAGGAGACAAGCCCAATTTGTCTCCGCCCGGTCTGGGATTGAACCCCCGACCCCTCGTGTGTGAGACGAGAGCTCTACCTACTAGGCTACGGGCTGCACGCCTCTCCGCCCTGAAGAGCGTATCACCCTTGTCAGGAATGGGAAAGAGAGCAGGCCGAGCAGGAGAGAGGGATTGATGACGACGAGGCGAGGGTGAATTGGACGTGAGACGCCTTGCCCCACCGTTCTGTCCCCTAGAGACCGCAGACACCGTCGACAGAGCAGACGGAGGCACCCGAGACAGGGCGGCCTGGCGCCCAGCCGGCGATAACTCTGGGAGGCGCAACAAGACGCTCACATGGGCGTCCTGGAAGCGAGGGAGTCCCATGCAGGGAGGGCCGCACGAGGCGGGAAACGCCCGTCCACGTAGCACAGATGGAAGGACCACACCGACAAGGGTTATAGGAAACCCTGTGGTAGCAGGCAACGGGGATGCAGCATTTCCCATGTTACAGAAAGAACCCCACCGTAGGGTAGGGTCTGGCAGGAACACCAAGAAGTTCACAAGGAATGACACATAGAGCCTAGGAACGAAACATAGTAGGCAGGTTAGTATGCAGAAAACCTGTAAGGATCCCTATGAAAAATCACAGGCACAAGGACAGAAAGGCACACCTAAGTGCAAACTAGACCTTGAGCCCGGATCACCAACCTGCGAAGGATTGAACCCCCCCCCCCCCCTCAATTGAAGGGACGAAGAACGCTCCACCACAGGGTAGGACCCGGTAGGAACACAGGGGAACCCACAAAGTTACAGGGAAACCCCAAGCACCAGGTCAGACTAGACCACAAGCCAGCTAAAACTTCCGTGGAAGGAGTAATCCACCCGACAAGTCAAGGGAAGAAGGACGCCCCACCATAGGGTACGACCCAGTAGGAACACAGGAGAACCTACAAAAAGTGTCAGTGAAAACCCAAGCACCAGGTCAGACTAGACCATGAGCCAGGTTAATCATCCGGTGAAGGCTGTAGCCCCTTTGCAATGCAAGGGAAGAAGAAGGCCCCGCCGTAGGGGAGGGCCCAGCATAGGCCAGGGCTAGGCAGTGTACCAGGCATGTACACAATGAATGACACACTGCCATGAGTAAGTAATCATAGCAAGCCAGTTGAGCATGCACAAAAACCCCTAGGTATCCCCATGAAAAACTACAGGCACAAGGACAGAAAGTCGCCACACAGCGCAATCTAGACCTTGAGGCTGGAGCACCTTCCCAGTGAAGGTGCTCCCTCCCCCCTAATGGAAGGGAAGTAAAAAGGCCCCCCAATATGGAAGGGCCTAGCAGTACACAGGTGAACCTACAAAAAGTGCCAGTGAAACCCCACACACCAGGGCAGAGGAGACCAAGAGTCAGTTTCACTTCCCATGAAAGTATTGCATTTCCCCCCAAAAAAGGAGGGAATAAGACCTGAAGGCCTTTAGGCACTGATGAGGAAGCGTAGAAATGAAGCTGCAGTGATGTCACAAGTCCGCTCCCAGAGCGGGAAAGTTCCGCTCCCAGAGCGGGAAAGTTCCGCTCCCAGAGCGGGAATGTCCGCTCCCAGTGCGGGAAGGTACCGACGGGCGGGCGGGAATGTCCGCGCACCGGGCGAAATCGTCCTAGAGCGGAGCGGGCCACAGCCCGTGTGAAAAAACAGAAGAGCGTGAACCCCCAGCCAACTAGCCTCTGGTATGGAGGCAGTAAAAGCATCCCGCTCCGCTCGATCAGGGAACCCCACTCCCAGAGCGGAGCGGGGGTTGTGAGGCCGCTCCCATTGCGGAGCGGTCCATAGTCTAGGCCTAAGGCACGCCGGTGAAAGGCGTCGGGCAAGCACAGCAGACGTGGGAGCGTCTGTGTAACAGGGTTTCGCAGGTACTGTATTGTTAGCACGACCAGTATGTCGGACGGCAGTGACCAGCAGGGAGCGGCCAAACAATCAGAGGATCACTGAAAACCACAATATATGCGGGGACCCTGGGGATGCGTCAGACGAACCAGATGAGGAACTCTGACACTGTAGCCAACTCAAAAAGTACCAAGATGATGGTTTCACAGTCCCTAGATTTTCAGGAGCCGTGCATGAGATGCCAGTGTGAATATGATAAGATAACTCCCTGCGACTCAGGCTAGGCCACGAATAAGTCGGCATTGTGTCAACTGACTGAGAATCATGGCTCCAACCAGGCCCTTATACACCGGGGTAAGGTGTAGGCTAGGAAAAGGACCTCAATAGGGAATTAGCCGTATGAGTCAGCCAGACGAAAGAGCGATCATGGGTGGGAGCCCCCCACTCAGTCATCAAGGAGGCCTAGCCAAGAAACTCAGACAGCCAGACACGTAATGACAAGTCGCGAAATTATGAGCAACAACTAATGCAGTGTCATGAAGCCCTAATTGAATAGAAAACCAAGCTATACAAAACTAAAGCCACCGCTAAACTAATTAGTGAACGAAATAGGCGAAGGCCTAGTTACACCGGTCGCCACCAGAGGGGGTGGGCGACCGCCCGCTTCAAACTAATGACCACCATTCTCACGCAACACTCCAATTAAACACATTAGAGCCCATTTTTCAGCGTGCCTGCATCACGGATCATCTGTCTAGAACCACAGGTGCCTTAAATAAGGCCCACAACTCACCAAAAGGGAAGGGGACAGGAATGGAAGGCACGAAATATGGGATACAGAAAACTATGTGTTTACAGGGAGGGTAGCGCGAGAAAGATAATCCTATAAACACGGCCGGGTTACACGGGAGGCGTACGAAGACGTTGTAAGGAGCCTAGATGGCGGATGGGCAAAATTCTTCAACTTTCTCTTCTATTCTCACCCATATTTTTGTTTTTTCTTTAAACTAGTGGCCTCAAAGTGTGTACAACGTACCTAGTAGAGAAAGTAGGTGCTACTCTAGATGTTATCGTTTAATCGCGCTACGTGGTTACGATAATGCCCGCTCCGCTCTGGGAGCGGGATTATACATAGTACAGTATAAGCTCTACGTTGGAGACATAGAGGCTACTACTAAATTTATGGTTTTTATTATTTATTATTTGTTTTGGTTTGGTTTATTGTCTTGGTTTGGTTAGTTTGCAAGTTTTACATTTTAATAAGCACAGTACAGTACTATAATTACAGTACTGTAATACTTTACAGTGACATAGAAATAAAAGGTGGGTACCGGTAATAAGTCCTTCAAATTTATCTTTTCAGCGTGCTGGTATCCATCGACGACTATGAATTGCTAGAGGAACTAAGTGACTACTACAAGGGGTTCGTGATGCGTATGTGCTGCCGTGTAGTGACCCCCTATGACTGTCCCCCGTACAGTGAGGAGCTGGAACAACTACTGGAGGAGAACCCGATTGTATTGCCCGACTCAGACCAAGACTGGGAGGATGCCACGCTTGTTAAAGGTTATTTGAACTTTTATCTGTAGTAGTAATATTGGTGGGCTGCTACTACTGGACTTGGCCAGTCTGTTTAGAGACTCATTTTGTGACTCGATGGTCTGATTAAACTCCTTATTAAGAAAAAAAATACTACTACTGTATTGTTCCAGAATGCCATATCCAAGGTTGCAGCTTATACTGTATATTAACAACTTCGCTTATCTTTTAATTGTGGTGTAGCGCGTTCTGTGCGCTAGTGGATTCCCCTGGAAGAACTTATACTTTCGGGAAACAGAAGAGCAGATTATTATTATTATTATTATTATTATTATTATTATTATTATTATGCGTCGGAGATGATGATGATGATGAATTCTTATTCTTATTATTATTTTTATTATTGATAGCACCAGCTGTAGTGAGCGACGCAATCAATAAAATTAAGGACGGTAAAGCTCCAGGGTGCTCTGTTTAGTAAAATTTACCAGAACGTCCCCGACTTCCCAAATTGACTAATTCCTTGAACGTGACTACAGTGCATTGTTATGTGTGCGATTAGTTTGCTTGGGAAACAGATTAACTTGCGCATGTAGTACAGTAATGTACACCCTATGTGGTGGATTGTGTTCTTTTATTTATAAATAATTATTTTACTTAGGCGTTGTTTCCACATAGCGATTTTGATTAGTTATTTTGTCTTTTTACTGTGTTTGTATACGTTTTGGTTTGTTTATTTTGCAAGTTTTACATTATAATTGTCGCTGAGATGATAAAAGCCTCAGGGGAGACTGGTGTCAATTTAGTCAATGAGTTGATAAACACCATTATTAAAGATGAGAAAATCCCAGAGGATTGGCACAAAAGTGTAATAGTAAATATATACAAAGGAAAAGGGGATGCACTAGATAGAGGTAATTATAGGGGCCTGAAAATGCTTGACCAAATCATGAAGGTCTGTGAGAGAGTCTTTGAGGGTTTGATCAGGCAAAGCATCTCCATTGATGATATGCAGTTTGGTTTTATGCCAGGACGTGGTACAACCGATGCTATCTTCATAGTCAGATACAGGAAGGATACTTACTAAAAGGCAGGGATCTTTACTTTGTGTTTGTAGACCTGGAGAAAGCCTTTAATTTAAAATGTAAAACTTGCAAACAAAGCTAACCAAAACTGGGACAAAGACAATATAAAGTCAAAACAACCCATCAAAATCGCTATGTGGAAACAACGCTTACTAAAATAAAATTTATGAAATGAAAGAACACAATCCACCACACAGGGTGCACACCACCACATGAGAAAGCCAATCTGGCTCCCAAGCAAACCAATCGCACACCCAACAACGCACCACCGCCACGTTCAAGGAATTAGTCAATTTGGGAAGTCCGGAACGTTCTGGCAAATTTGACTAAACTCTGCATGAATAAAAGAAACTACACTTAGTGTTAAAATGTTCTATTAAAATTAAATTTGCAACTTGACAAGACATTAACAATAGTACAAAATACAAATATTGATAAGATCTCTATAATATTACAAAAAATATATATATAAAAAATATATATAGCACTCACTAACGATAGTGCTATCGGGTAGGTACCTGTAAGCATAGCATGCCTCAAGTGACCCCTATCAATAACTACCCTACAATTTATCGTACAAATAAACTAAGGAAATCGCAAAAGCAAGCAATTGATACTATCGACAATGAATAGATAAAATATAAAGACAAATAATTGCAAAATATGAAGAAGCAACAACAGATTTAAACAGAGTACTCTTTTAACCCCTTCCGACATATGACGCGATTTTGAGCCTATTAGGGATACTTTAAAGCCTTTGTTACTATCAGGGGTATTTAGAAACCTTTAATTTAGTTACTTCAACCTCTGCAGTTGTCTTTGAGTTAGCTGTGGGCAGAAAACTCATTTTGGAGAGGTAATTATAAGAGTGAGAGAACTCTATTTCTTATTGCTAATCTGGCAACCTCTGCGTCATATGAGTCTGATAACAAGAACAATTTATTTAAAAAAAATCATCAATAATAATAATAATATTATTTTTATTAATCTCACCACCACACCCCCAATGAAATTAATTAAAGTATATATGATCCACCGGGATTCGAACCCGGGTTATCACACACATATTTTTGCCACCTTAACCATTACACCACCAGGACGGTGGTGGAAGAAAAAAAAACTAAATACAAACAGACAAAAAGTAAGCAGAGGTTATACAAGAAACTTCAAGTTAAAAATGCTTGATTAAAATTATTTATGTCAAATTAAAATGTAAAACTTGCAAACTAAACAAACCAAAATTGGGACAAGGACAATATAAAGTCAAATTAAATTATCAAAATCGCTATGTGGAAACAACGCTTACTAAAATGAAAATTATTAAATAAAAGAACACAATCCACCACATAGGGTGTACATTACTACATGAGCAAGTTAATCTGTTTCCCAAGCAAACTAATCGCACATATAACAACGCACTATCGTCACGTTAAAGGAAGTAGTCAAGTTTGGGAATTTTAGAATACAGTCACAATAATTGACCCTAAAAAGATTAAATTTATGTAACAATTTACTTGCCTCAAAACCTTGTGTCTACTAAGAGTGTATAGTAACCTAGCTCTAGCCCAAAAGTCATCTACTTTAGTGCAAATTTTACAGAATCTTATTAACTGGGAATAAAAACAATTATAAGTTATTTTACTATCGATATTACTACTAGGGAAAGGAAAGTTTATTACGTTAAAATTAAAATCATCAACTTTGTGATATACTTTAAGTATGCACTGTTCATTAACAATCTCTATATTAATATCAAGAACATTTTCAACTTCATCATTTACATTACAGTGTGTGAGGGGAATAGAATTAGGATAAATAAGTTTCGCAACTTGATTAAAATTTATCAAATTGCAAATGAGAATGTCATCTATATAGGGTAAGACGGGGTAATTTCGCCGAAAATCGCGTATTTTAACAAATAGAAACTGCCACAAATGTAATTTTTAAATTTTTAATTTTTCATCTATACATTCAGCCTTTCTGCTATAGATGCCCAAAAAACGAAAAAAAAATATAATGTTTTGGTCATGCTGCCGAATTTTTGAAAAAAGTCACTCTCGCGCAGAAATTACCCCGCCCGGCGGAGTAATTTCGCCGCAACCTATTTTACGTATCATCTAGCAAGTAAACTAGATAACATTATATGATTAATGGCCAGACAAAACACTAGCACACAGGTAAAAGCAATGAAAACATTCACAAACCCAAACTGACACTAAACATGCCAATAGAAAAACGTTGCACGCACGCACACACAACTGAAAAGGGCGGGCAGAGATGCAGGTGTGTCACACGTGTAGGCCTAGGTGCCACTGTGTCTATTGCGGGTGTGGACTTGTCTAATGCGGGTGTGGAGTTGTGGACATTTAGTGTGGGTGTGGACGTGTCTAGTGCAGTTGTGGACGTATTTATTAGGCCTACGGGTGTGGATGTATTTAGTGCGGGTGTGGACGTGTCTCGTGTGGGTGCGGCGTGAAGGTTGCTAGTACAAAGTATCAGGCAGCAGCTGATGGCTACTGCCAACACTGTATCACACGCAAACATACAAACAAACATACACACATACAAACTACCCACAAATACCCCCACACACACCCGACCATACCGTCAGACGCGCCGCTAGCCCCGGCTCCAGGCCCCGCAAAACTACAACAAAACCTAAGCCAAACTAGATCTACAACCTAAGCCAAAGTAGCTATACAACCTAAACCAAACTTGCTCTACAACCTAAACCAAAACTGCTCTACAACCTAAGCCAAACTGCAGCCGAATCCATGCAATAGTTTCGGAGATATCGGCGTTTGAATGCAAATTATTAGCGCCGTGGCGAAATTACCCCGTCTCTACTATTATTACTTAATAATTTAGCAAGTGCTAATTTTTCTGGGATTTTATTTTTCTTGCTACTGTCAACTAAGTCTTTTATATATTTAAATTCTAAAGCAAGCAAGAAGACGGGGTGCCTAGAGATCTGCCGTGGGCTATGAGGAAACTTGGTGTGGAAGAGTGGCTGGTGCGGCGTGTGGTAATGAAGATGTATGAGGATTCGCGAACTGCGGTGAGGGTGAAAGGTGTACTGAGTGATGAGTTCACAGTCCGTGTTGGAGTTCATCAGGGTTCAGTGTTAAGCCCCCTCCTCTTTATTATGGTCCTGGAGGCACTGTCTAGAGTTTTTAGAGGCGGACTCCCGTTGGAACTGTTTTATGCAGACGATTTAGTCCTAATAGCTGACAATATGCAAGATGCTGAGTCCAAATTATAATGTATAACTTGCAAAATAAACAAACCAAAACTTATACGAACACAGTAAAAAGACAAACCAACTAATCAAAATCGCTATGTGGAAACAACGCTTATGTAAAATAATAATTTATAAATAAAAGAACACAATCCACCACATAGGGTGTACATTACTACATGAGCATAAGATGGAGAGAGGGCATGGCGAGCAAGGGTTTAAGAGTCAATATTAACAAAACCAAGGTTGTGCATTGTAGATTGAGACGAGGCAATGTGGAAAAGAGCAGTGCATACCCATGTGCAGTGTGTGGAAAGGGTGTGGGCGCTAACTCGATTCGATTTAGCATCTGTCGATGCTGGGTGCACCATGGGAGTAAGCGCTGTAGTAGAATAAATGGACCCCTGCCGAAGGATAAGTCGGAAATAGAGAAATTTGAATGCGAAGTGTGCAAAGGCGAGCTTGTGTTAAGTGATGATCCTGTGGCTGTGAATTTTGGAAATGAGTCATTGGAGCTGGTGGACAAGTTTTGTTAACTAGGAGATACCATCTCTGCCGGTGGTGGGGCCGCGGCTGCCACTGCCGCTAGAAATAGATGTGGCTGGGGGAAGTTCAGAGAACTGCTGCCAATTTTGACCATGAAAAGAATGCCTCTCCCCCTGAAGGGAAAGGTGTATGCCTCATGTGTTAGAATTGCAATGACGTATGCCCCAGAAGCATGGGCCGTTAAAGTAGAGGATGTCAACAGAATGGAATGTAATGAGATGAGAATGGTGAGATGGATGTGTGGGGCCAGGCTGCAGGATAGAATAACAAATGATGAGCTGAGGAGACGTTTAGGTATAAAGAGTATTAGCGAGGTGATCCGTACAAGTAGACTGGGATGGTATGGACATGTGGAGAGCATGGATGAACAAAATTGGGTGAAAAATGCAGGTCTGTGATTGTGGAGGGAGCTGCACCAAGGGGTGGACTGAGGAAGACCTGGGATCGGACTATACGTGCCGATCTCAAATCCAAAAACTTGACAAGTGAAGCAGCCCTGAACAGGGTTGCCTGGAATGCCGCCATTAGGACAAGAGACTGAAACTGCACGTATGTGTGGAGCACTCAGTCTTAAAATGTTATGTATTGTATGTATGTATGGATTAGTGTATTATTGGAGGTCACCTTCGTTCCATCAAAGACGACATTCACATGTGGCCCACTTCCCTCAGCCCCTGTCGCGCTGACCAAACCCTCTTAACTCGATTACGCATAGAACACACGAGACTCACTCATGGATATCTAATGACCACTCCCCGTAGTCCACCATCAGAATGTCCCCATTGTCACACAGTTCTTACTATTCATCACATTTATTGCATTTGTCCCATGTACGACCCTGAAAGACGGCGCTTCTTGCGACGCACCTCATTAAAAGACATCCTTTCTGACTCTGATTCATTCTCTTACATAGCCATCAGTCATTTCTTGAAAGCTCTCAATCTATATAATGACATCTGACCAGTGACCTATATGTAGTCGATTCCGAATCAATAAGGGAGTTTGAAAGTAATCTTGATAAAGCATGGGGAAGACAAGATTTGAAGTTTGATTATAAAACAAAAATACAGAATAGTAAAAATGTTGCGTCTGCTACCGCCGCCGCCAACACCGTGAACGACCGCAGCAGTGCAAGTACTGGTACTGAGCTGGATACACAGGCATAGTTTGCCTTTTTCCAGAGGATCTACTGTAAGAAACTGTAAGAATGACTTGACTTACTAACTCCCCGCCGAACACTAGCCCTATGAGGGCTTAGGCTCAGAGGGCTAGTATAAAATAATTACATTTTCAACAACAACAATTACTGTATTATTATTATGCTCCTGGGCAACCTAGATGTGTTTGAATTTATATTTTGTTTTTTATGTTATGTTGTGTTATTAACTGTCTTGATAGCATAATGCTTAAGTGCGCGGAATTTCGATGTGAGTATCCTAGGTTCGAGTCCTTGGAGTGCCACATGTATTTGTTGATTTCATTAATTGAGTTTAGATATGAAGTTGGTTGGTGGAAACAGCATAATAATTCCTGTTTGGGCTGTCTCAAGTTGGCCATCCCCAGCTATGGGGTATGTGCATGTGTATATACATCTATCTATCTATCTATCTATTGCCTGACGCCGTGATCCCCGAAGGGGTGTCCACGAACGAAACGCCCCTATGCACCTCTGTCCCCAGTCAGTCGACGCCTCTCCTCCCAACCAGCACCGCCTTCATTCATGTACTTCTTCACTCCATCCTTTCACCTCTCTCGGTTTACCTCTTCCTCTCTGTCCTTCCACCTCGCTCTCGTACACCCTCTTAGTCAATCTCTCGCTTCCCATACGTTCCTTATGGCCAAACCATCTCAAGGTGTTCCTTTTCACACTTTCCAGCACATCCATCTACCTCCACATCACACCTCCCTCTTACTTCCTCATTCGTCTGTCTATCCCTCATTGTAACTCTTCACGCACTTCTGAAGTAACTCATTTCCACCCCTCTCACTCCTGTTCTGAGTCTCTCCATCAACGTCCATGCCCCGCCTCCGCAAGTCAACCCCGGGACCACCACACCGTCACGCAAGGAACCCTCCTCCACACGAATCACCCCACCTCCCCACACCGCCCCAGTGCTCATTCCCCCCCTATCCATCCACACACCCCCATCCACACCCCCACCCAGCACACCGCCCAGACACCTAAATGAGCTGATAATCTCCACAGCCCGACTGCCCAACATAATGTACTGTAAAAGTCCTGTAATCCGAATGGCAGTGGACCGACCGACAGTGCTTCGGATTAGTGGATTATTCGGACTGTTGGGAGGGACCCCTGAAAACACTATAAATATGCACATGATTAGTAAATAAAGACATGATATGGTATATAGGTTGTTTTATTACTTATGGGAGTCATCAGTAGGTTGTTACGTGTACTATGAGGTCCGAAAATTGAGTGGAATTAGCGAATGTGACCACCGATCAGAGCACTGGTAGACGGAAAATGGCTGACTATGCTTCGGACTGACTCCGTCCCTCCCGCTTGCTTCTACTTCCTACTAGGACGATTTCGGCGCCAATTTTTAAACTCCATCAGCTGCCTTAAAAAATTTGAACCATTGGGATTTTCGGACTATCCGTGTTCGGATTACAGGACTTTTACTGTATTATGCAATACGCCGGGTAGGCCTACTGTAAGGCTAATAGATACTAGGGGCACCTAACTACTGTAGTGACCTTATAGATATAGTGTACTTATACTAAAAGATCTCAGTTGTTGTTGTTGTTCCCTAAGCTGCCTGGCCGAACAGCCCCGAGTCCCCGAGGAAGGCCATGGCCACGATCGGGCTTTCCCACAGAGCTCTCATTGAGTGTAGATTATGTTGTTGGCGTAAGTGGTTGTGTGAAATGCAGTCTTCTATGATGTGTTTAATGGTATGGGGTGCTGTGTTACATCCCGGGCAGGCGTCGACAACGGAGTCATCCAGTCTCTTCTGATAGCTCAGGAGAGCTGGATGATGTCCGCATCTCAGCCTGGCCAGGTGGACTCTGTCCTCGCGAGGGAGGGAGGATTCGGAAGGATGGATTTCGGGAGGTCGTGCATGCAGCTGCGTGTTGTCTGTGAGTGAGTGGATGGATTGGCGAGAGATATGAGTATGGATGTGCTTCTGGAAGTTGGTTCGGGGTGGGCAGGGAGGGAGAGAGGACAATAATTGTGTGTGATACCGTGTACTGGGTGTTGTTTTGATATTTCTTGGTGTCTGTGGGTGTGTTGCCATGTAGTTTAGTGGGTGGTCTTGGTTCGTGGAGGCTGCTGCCAGGAATTGAGTGCCTCTCATGTCCAGATGGTCTTTGACTTTGAGGATTTTGGTTTCTTGATGTAGGTGATCTGTGGGTGCAGTAGCTGTGCAGCCTGTAATGATCTTCAGGGCTTTGTTTTGAATAGTCTGTAAGGTCTTATGATGTGTTTCAGCTAGGTTAGAAGCCCAGGCTGGGCTTGCGTATTCCATCACTGATCTTATGTATTGTTTATATACTGTGGTGGTAGTTTCTTTGTTGTGTCCAAATTTTGTGTGAGCAAGTGACCTGAGGGCGTTAAGTCTGGGTGTCAGTTTCTTTTTAATGTTTGTGGTGTGCTGTTTGAATGTCATATGAGTATCATATGTTACTCCTAGGATTTTGGGTGTGTGTGTATGTGTTAGGGGTGTGTTGTTTATGGTGAGTTGAGGGATGTATTCGTGTTCACCTGTCCAGCTTGTGAGCAGGGTTGCGGTGGATTTGGCTGGGGCTAGATTAAGTCTGTTTGTAGTGCACCAGCCATGTAGTGTGTTGAGATAGGGTTGAAGGAGATCTGTTGCTCTTCTTGGGTCATGGTGTGTGCATGTGAGTGTTATGTCATCTGCATAGGAGGCTAAGTTTATTTGGGGCGTATTGGGTGTAGTTATATCGTGCATGTACAGATTGAAGAGTGCGGGCGATAGGACGGATCCTTGTGGGACTCCGTTTGGAAAGTTTCTGATTTTAGATGACTGACCGGCAAAAGATACGTGTGCACATCTGCCTGCTAGGAAGTTGGCCAGCCACCTTTTTGTGTTGTTGTGCATGTTTGTGTTGTAGATTTTGTTTGTTAGGTTGTGGCGGGGGATGGCATCGAAGGCTTTACTAATGTCGAGTGTGGCTAATAGTGATCTGTGTGGTGGTCTAGCTGAGTTGATGCCGTCAAAAGCTCTTTGTGTAAGGTCTGTGAGAAGAGTGTTTGTGGAGTGCAGTGGCCTAAAGCCATGTTGTGTTGGAGCTAGGGGTAGGTCGGGTGTAATTAGTTGTAATACTAGGCGTTCCATGACTTTGGAGGGGGAGATCTCAGTTCTATCTGGGAGCTCGGTGGTCTAGTTAAACTAATTGTATACAAAAAAAAATAAAAAAATAAAAGATCTCTACCAAGGTACTAATACAGTAATTGGTTTTGGCCAACAGAGGATAAGCCCTTGACCCCCGGTGGAGGTCCTGGATCAGCCCGCAAGAAGAAGCGTCAACACCGTAACAGTCAGGGTGATACTCGCTGCCGTAAAGTCTCCACCTCTTCTTCCATCTCCTTCACATCCTCTGACTACGACCCGTGCAGGTATAGTCAACTACTTTTTTTCCAAATAACCTTCCTGCAGATTACCCTTAACCCTTCCTCCCCGGGCTAGCCTTCTAAATGACAGCACTACGATCCGGGCGATCTGGCCAAAAAACTTCGAAATAGGCCTAGGCCATCTTTTGTTATTCTAACTGCTAGAGAATTCACACACATCTCGAAATGTAGCCCTTACTTGTATCTGTAAACTGGCGTTGAGTAGAGCTCTAGGTCAACTGGTTCAGTTGTGATGACGATTTCCGTGGAGAGAGTTTTGATGTGGTTTTAGCAATATCGGACATTTACAGACACTAATTTCGTTCTAGCAGACAACAACAACAAAGCTCCGACTTCTTCTTCTTGTTTTTGAAGCTGCGCGTTGCTCCGACCGGCTTTGTTTACAAACGTTTCGATGCACGGCTTTCAAATCATGCTTAATAGGCTTTCAAGTTTACGGATTCTAAAAGGACACCCGGGCTCCTGCCCTTCGCAAGGGGTGTCATTTTAAAATGACACCTGGGCAGGAAGGGATAAGGGGAGCGTCTGCCATGTTTTTCAAAATTGTCTGAGCATTTTCATTTTTATACAGGTGATAGATACCACTTTTAGGAATAACATATCCAAAAATGAATCAAATCGTACCAATAGTTTTTTTTCGCTACCTCATATTTTTGCAAACCTCTATAAGAAGTTTATTTTTTATCCAATTTTAATAAGTAGGATATCACCCCTTCGGGGATCACGGCTTCAGGCAATAGATAGATAGATAGATAATTGGAAAGAGGAGAAAAACTGCAATAAATGATTGTGACAGATTTTTGATACACCCTATAGTTTTGCCGCTAATATTTTTTTTTTTTTTTTTAAAGTTTTGAAAAGTTGCAAGCCTCCTGTCAAAATTTTTATTGGTGTATCAAAAATCTGTCACAAAGATTTATTGAATTTTTTCTCCTCCTTTCCCATGATATCTTACTTATTAACCCTTGTCTAGCGGGGTGTTTTGGGATAATTTGGGCATATTCAGGCCCTCCTGCATGATAAATCAAGCATCTGCATGAAAACAAAATTATTTAGCAAAAAACTAGGCGCTAAAAGCTTCAAAATGAGACCAGAACGAGCTACGTAGCACTCGTGGTTCTCTTGCAGTGATGCCACGAACATGGGAGTTTAGCATATATCAGTATATTTTTCCCAACTATGCTCACTACTGGCTACACTGCCGGCCTCTCGAGAACACAGGGAACATGAGTTAATGGGCGGCGGTAAGCCCTGGGAGTCGGCTGTCTGGCCCGCTGTGCTCCCGGCCATTTGCACTCTATTTTTACCCTTTAAAAGCCTTAATAATGCTCCTAACTTGCTGCAAATTGGTGCAAGACTTAAGTCGAGCGCCGCCAATAAGGGGTTAAAATTGGACCAAAAATAAACTTTTTATAGGGAAAAATGCTAAAATAACTATAGTTTTGAGAAAAAGGCGAAAAAACAACAAAATTCCATTACCAAACGATTCATCTCTTAAATGACGATTTATTGCAACTGTTTGCTCTTATTGATTTGATACATGCTCTGGCACTAAAATCTAGTGTAATTTACAGTAAGATCTCATATCTAACGAATAATAGGTGCCAACAAAATCGCGTTAGATCCAGATTCGTTAGATATAAATACATAAACTAATGGGCAAAATGGTAATTGGTGTCAAAATTTAGACAGAGTCCCCATTTTTACCTATTTTTGCCTTTCTGAGTGCTATTTTGTGACATCAAATATATTCAAATCATGTACTGTAATACAGTATAGTAATTATAAGAAGTATTAATAATAAACCAACCTGTGAGTGAATAATGAGGTGTGTAGGTTAGACGATGTCGAAGATATCCGAGACAGGGAGGCTAGGCTACTGGGATGCGCCGCGCACCTCCTCACCTCCACCACCGCCTCCCTCTCTGCTCTTGCCTCCGCCGCCTTCTCTTGTAGTTTCGCGATCTTTTCTGCCTCCTGTCTTCTCCTTTCGAGTTCTATGAATCCAATAAAGTCGTTGGCGTCGATCACATTGGCTGCCTCTTCTTCAAGTTCCAACATCGGTACGGTGTCGTCTTCCTCCTCATCCATAGCAGCCTCTAACGCACAGCGTTTGTTGAAGAAGCCCGTGATGAACGTCTGCTGTTTTTCATTAACTTTTCGTTAGCACCCTTTGAGATGCTTTAGCATTGCCACTAAAACACGTCTTTGCAACAGATAGGCTGGCTTTAATTTCCGTTTTCTGTCTCTTAAAGTTACGCACTGTCCACTCGGGAAACCCAGTTATTTTCACTATCTCACAGTTCTTGAGGCCTTTTTCAATTAGTTCAATCACTTTCGCTTTATCCTCTGCCGTATATTTATTCATTTTTTTTCCAACACGCGTAACCCTCTTCACTGGTACTTTTGTCTTTCTTTCATGCATGTTTCCATTCTCACCACTCCCCTCTCCAGTACCTGAGGATTGGGTCGACATCACAAAAGGCGTAACACAACAAAAGGTTGGGTCGAGTAACAACAAAAGATTGGGTTGGGTTGAGTAATGTAGGCCTATGGCGCGGTGCGGATTGGACTGACGACAGTGACGGGGAGGGAGGGAGGGAGGGATGCCACGTAGCTCAGTACTGTAGGCCTATTTGGCGGGAAATTTGGAAAATTGATACCGGGCACCCAGAATAATTGCCGTTAGATATGGATTTTGGTTCGTTAGATTCAGATAGGGTAGAGCTCCAAAAGGGTCGTTAGATGCAAATTCGCTAGATCAAAATGCGTTAGATGCGAGAGTCCACTGTACTAAGTCAATAATATGCCACCTGGACCCCCGAAAAGGTACCACGATACCACATGTACGTCGTGAGTACGGCGGTGCGGACCCTGTAATTAGGGTATTTTTTATTTTACGAGTCTAAAACTTTGCCACATGACTCCTACAGTGTTGCCCTTACGGGAGCACTGAAAATCTCAATTTCGGATTTTTCAACCTACACCTCTTATACCTACAGCGGACGCTCCCCTTAATTCAGTATTTACATGTACTGTACCATATATTATTTCTCGTATCTTCCATCTTCGTCACCTCCTCTGACTATGACCCATATATTTTAGGTGTGACAATTGACGTGTGACCAACCATTTTTACCACAAACCCTCATACAAGCAACTATTATTATTATTATTATTATTACAGTAGAACCTCGTTTATCCGGCACGAACGGGGGGGGAGCCGATGCCGGATAACCCATTTTCCCGTTGTTTTGAGAGTTACTCTTAGGCCTAGGCTATAAGATAGGCCCGTCATGCGCATCGTCGATCGCCGACACTCGGCACCGTCTGCTTACTCTGTTTTTGCTAGAAGACATAGGCCTAGCCTATATATCTCCACAAAGAAATTACCTAACCTATGTTAGATGTATATCATTCAGCAGAACTCACTGTTATCTCTTGTTTGAGTTTGTTTACTACTGTACCGAACGATCTGCAACACACAAACACACACACAGCCCGTAGCCTAGTAGGTAGAGCTCTCGTCTCACACACGAGGGGTCGGGGGTTCAATCCCCGGCCGGGCGGAGACAAATTGGGCTTGTCTCCTTTCATGTGTTAGCCTCAGTTCACCTAGCTGTAAATAGGTACCTGGAATAAGTGGACGACGTTGTGACGTCCCATCTGGGGTTGGCAAAAATGGTACAGGCGAGATGGGTATCATATGGTTCACCTAAGCTGATGGCTACCTAAGCCTTCGGGCGAGACGGTACCGTCTATAGTGAGAATGGTACCATACAGATCCACCCTAAGCCTTCGTTTCCGATGTCACCAATTGGCTAAAATACAGACTACAGTACACACACATCCACAGCCATTCCAACAGTACATAAAACACTTAACATGCATTTCACGCAATACATTCCCAGTTAAGGAGGCGCGATAATAATGAGCTTAGCTCGCATTGCGTGGATTCCCCTTGACGAACAAGTAACTGAGTAACACACATCAGCTGACTCCAAACAGTGACCACGAGTACAAAAACAACTTTTATTATTTAGGTAAAAGTGATTTCTGCCTCCTGATAAATATTTAAGCTAGGTTAGACCATTTCTTGGTCTGGCTAGCTAGTGACTTGGCAACTTGTTGCTAAGGTTATGTTGTTTTGTACCAGTGGTACAACCCACTGGTACAAAACAACATAACCTTAGCAACAAGTTGCCAAACCACTGGTACAAAACATCATACCCTTAGCAACAAGTTGCCAAGTCACTAGCTAGCCAGACCAAGAAATGGTCTAACTTAGCTTAGATATATATCAGGAGGCAGAAATCACTTTTACCTAAATAATAAAAGTTGTTTTTGTTGTTGTTGTTGTTGTTGTTGTTGTTGTTGTTGTTGTTGTTGTTGTTGTTCCCCAAGCTGCCTGGCCGAACAGCCCCAAGGCCCCGAGCAATTCCAAGGCCATAACCGAGCGCCCCCACAGAACCCTCCCTGCCGACCACAATAAAGCCTGGGTGACCGAAGCCACTCCATGGCGGGGAGCTGAGGAGGGTGCGGAAACGCCCGGGAAACCAAAGCCCCACCCAGGGCCCTGTGCCCCTCAGCAATTATGAAGAGAAAGTTGAGGGGCAAGGGAAAAATGTGACGCTTTGGCTTCCAATCTTGGTAGATTGGGAGGTCAATCCACGGAAAAGACGCCGTCACTTGAGATCTAGAAAATATATAAGTTAAAGGAACAGTCAGAGTAAGCTATGGGTATGGCAGAGATCGCTCAGTTCTCACTCTGATAGACCAGCCCATCACCACATGACTAGAACCCAATCCTCTCAGCATCAGCTAGGAAAGGCCCTAGAAAGCCGCCTTTGGCGGGGGGATAGCTCCCCTATTTCAACCCCTTTCGGGGTCGGGCACCTGCCATGTGTTGTTGTTCCCCAAGCTGCCTGGCCGAACAGCCCCAAGGCCCCGAGCAAGGCCAAGGCCATAACCAAGAGCCCCTACAGAACCCTCCCTGCCGACCACAATAAAGCCTGGGTGACCCAAGCCACTCCATGGCTGGGAGCTGAGGAGTTTTTGTACTCGTGGTCACTGTTTGGAGTCAGCTGATGTGTGTGCATGTGTTTGTGTGTTGCAGATCGTTCAGTAAACATGTAAATCATGTAAACAAACTCAAACAAGACATAACAGTGAGTTCTGCTGAATGATATACATATCTAACATAGGTTAGGTCACATCTAAACTAGGTTAGGTCATTTCTTTTTGGAGATATATAGGCTAGGCCTATGTCTTCTAGCAAAAACAGAGTAAGCAGACGGCGCTGAGTCTGTCGGCGATCGACGATGCGCATGGCGGGCGGTTTGAATTCATTTTCGCCGCATTTTCTCTGATTTTATACCTAATTAATGGCTGGCCGATTCGTGCCGTTGTTTTGAGGGTGCCGCTGTTCTGAATGCCGGATAAACGAGGGTCTACTGTATATATACAGTACCAACATATTAATACCCTTATCACTTTTTAGATACACAAGCTCATCATGGCTATGCTGGATTCCCGTCCATGTTGGCATTCAAGGTAATGAGCGTGCTGATTCCCTTGCTAAACTAGCCGGCCAGGGTTCTCTCGCTGCTGCTCTGCTGCGGCCGGCAGACGTACTCCCGGTTATACTTACAGTTTCTTACAGTAGATCCTCTGGAAAAAGGCAAACTAGGCCTGTGTATCCAGCTCAGTGCCAGTACTTACACTGCTGCGGTCGTTCACGATGTTGGCGGCGGCGGTAGCAGACGCAACATTTTTACTATTCTGTATTTCTGCTTTATAATCAAACTTCAAATCTTGTCTTCCCCATGCTTTATCAAGATTACTTTCAAACTCCCTTATTGATTTGGAATCGACTACATACTGGGGCAGTGCGTTCCACTCATTTACCACTCTATCACAAAATGAGTTGTTTGCCTTTTCAAGCCTATTTCTTTCTCTGTAAATTTTCTTAGAGTGTCCTCTCGTTCTTGTTCCCTCCCGCATCAAGAAGATACCTTCACACACATCCTCATCATACATTCCTGACACTATCTTAAAAGTCTCTTATCATATCCCCTCTCTTTCTTCTATATGCCAGTGTCGGAAGCCCCAGTGTCCTCAACCTCTGCTCATAGCCCGCGTTCTTCAACGTTGGTACTAGCTTGCTAGCTCTCCTCTGCACTTTCTCCACTGCTTCTACAGTAAACTTCCGTTAATCCGAAGGGCAGCGGACCGGCTCTCGTTCGGATTAGTGGATTTTTCGGATTATCGGACTTTACCCCTATGAACCTGTGTATGACGAAAACATTGAGACATTAGGCCACCCAAATGACACAATGGTGCACACACACATATCATATGTTCATGAAATCACTTCAAAAGTTTACCATTGTCATTGTAGCCTATTAACTACTTCAAAACATTCAGATTAATGGTCAAAGGAATCTGCTGATATAAACGTCTTCTTCTTCTTCTTCTTCTTCCGTCTACTAGCGAGTTTGTCTTGCTCTTGAAGATCAGATGTGGTTCGGGAAGTAATGCCTTAACAACGGCACTTCCCTGAGAGGTTCTTGTAATTTTCCTTTTGTGATTTTCCTTTTGTGACGTGCTCTGTTATATTATATTGTATTGAAAGCACCCTTGTCTTGTTATCTTGAAAGCACCCTTGGGATGCTCCGATCACTGAACTATAAATAGTAGCGTATCGGAACATCCAAAGGTGCGTTTTCAAGCTCAAGACTAATACGTCCAAAGGTGCGTTTTCAAGCTCAAGACTGAATGCGCTTGCAGAAAATGCGGTGCAAGCCAGTAGCTCATCGGAGCGTCCCAAGGATGCGTTCAAGAGCAAAACAAACTCTCTAGCAGACGATGTGGAAGAAGAAGAAGACGAAGGTGTTTACGATTATATCAGTAGCTTCCTTTGAC
Source organism: Paralithodes platypus (assembly GCA_032716605.1). NCBI lineage: Eukaryota > Metazoa > Arthropoda > Malacostraca > Decapoda > Lithodidae > Paralithodes > Paralithodes platypus. Next base: position 45,050,124 of record CM064506.1, read on the forward strand.
CATTAATCTGAATGTTTTGAAGTAGATAATAGGCTACAATGACAATGGTAAACTTTTAAAGTGAATTCATGAACATATGATATGTGTGTGCTCCATTATGTGTCATTTGAGTGGCCTAATGCCTCAAAAAGGGGACTTTGGGACTTCTTGAAAGGTGCGTTTTCAAGCTCAAGACTGAATGCGCTTGCAGAAAATGCGGTGCAAGCCAGTAGCGCATCGGAGCGTCCCAAGGATGCGTTCAAGAGCAAAACAAACTCTCTAGCAGACGATGTGGAAGAAGAAGAAGACGAAGGTGTTTACGATTATATCAGTAGCTTCCTTTGACCATTAATCTGAATGTTTTGAAGTAGATAATAGGCTACAATGACAATGGTAAACTTTTAAAGTGAATTCATGAACATATGATATGTGTGTGCTCCATTATGTGTCATTTGAGTGGCCTAATGCCTCAAAAAGGGGACTTTGGGACTTCTTGAAATTCGGACCATCGGGTGAATTCGGATTTGGCCTCAAATTGAAAAATTCGGACTATTGGGAGATTCGAATCATCGGTCGTCGGATTAACGGACTTTTACTGTATATCCTTTACCATATATGGAGCCCACACCTGGTTCGCATATTCCAGGTGCGGCCTAACCAGCGCTGTATAGAGATTCCTGAATATTTCTTCGTCAAGTGACACAAATGTCCTTATCAGCCCTACAATTCTATTGGCTTTGTTTATCTTTTCCGCTAAATGTTCTGAGAAATTTAACTTATTGTCTATCACTACTCCTATATCCTTTTCTGCACTCACTTCCTCCATCGCTTCATACATACTGTATCCTACCTTGTCTATCTTGCTTGTCCCAATCCGCATGTACTTGCATTTTTTTGAATGAAAAGGCATTAACCAATGTTCAGACCATCCCTTCATGCCCTCCACATCTCCTTGAAGCAAACCCACATCTTCCTTACTCCTCACTCTTCTATACAGCTTAGTGTCATCCGCATACAGGTATATCTCACTTCTATTAGTTATAACTTCAGGTAAGTCGTTGATAAATATAACGAACAGTAGTGGTCCCAACACAGATCCCTGAGGTACCCCACTTGTAATTTCCCTCCACCCCGAGCCTATTCCATTCACCAGTACCCTCTGTGTCCGATCTTTCAGGAAGGCTTCTATCCATTTCACACATTTCTCCCAGGGCTATATTATAGCTTCTAACTTTCTCTATTAACCTTTTATGTGGGACTTTATCGAAGGCCTTCATAAAATCGCAATATACCACCTCTATAACATCACCATCCTCCAGAATTTGCATCCAATCATCTACCACCTTAATTAGCTGTAGTACCGTCGACCTCCCCGGCAAGAATCTGAACTGTCTCCCACTGAAAAGTTAGTTTGATTTCATATGCTCCATTATTCCTTCTCTAATTACCGTTTCCATTAGTTTACACACAACACTTGTCAAACTGACTGGTCTATAATTTCCTGGGTCATTTCTCTTTCCCTTCTTAAAAATAGCTGTTATGTTCGCCTCTCTCCAGTCCACCGGGATTTGTCCTGTATTAAAAGATATTTCAAATAACATTTTTAATGGCTCTGCTAACATCTCACCTCCTTCCTTTATGATTCTTGGATGTATCCCATCCGGTCCCGGGGACTTACTTCTGTTCATTTTGTCTATAGCCCTTCTTATTCTAGCATGGGAAAACTCTATTAGTTCTAGTGCCGGTGCCTGTTTGATGGGAATAGTAGGCACTGCATCATCCGACTCCACTGTTAGTACCTCCCCAAAGTATTTCCCCAGCACCTCTGTTTTCTCCTTATCAGTTTCTGCTCTATTCCTATCATCCAATTCTCCTATCAGTTCTGGGATACCTACTCTTCTTGTTAACTTTTCCTGAATGTACTTCCAAAATATTTTTGGATTATCCTTCACATTTTTTGCAATCTCTCTCTCCCTCTCCTTCATCCCCCTCCTTGTCTCCCACCTTATTTTATTGTTTATTTGTCTACGTTCCAAATCCACTTCTTTAGCTTCTATACTAGACCCCCTGTTCTTTTTTAACACTTTTAGTCTATCCCACAATCGTTTCTTTCTTCTTATCAATGTCCAAAGCTTTCTTTTCATTGGTAATTCTGGGTTCGTTCTTTTCCTCAATTTTGTTTTATCCTTATAATCCCTTACTGGTACACATTTAGATATAGCATTCTCCAGTTTGACTCTAATCTTCCTCCACATTCCTTCAGCATCTTCACCATTCAAGTATTCCCCCCAGTCAATGTCCAAACACCTTCTCATCAGCTCATAATCTGCTCTATCATACATGTATAGTTTTGTATTACTTCTACTATCCCTCTCTGTTTTAATATTGCAACTAAAACTTATACAGGCATGGTCACTACGACCTATAGGGCTATCCACATTGACATGTTCCACTATATCCTCCTCATTGCTAAAAATCAAATCAAGTACACCCCTCCGTCTCATCTCTATATCTTGTCATCTTTAATATGTTGCGTTAAAAAACAATCTCCCACTTTCTCTGTAAACTTGTTTTCCAGGCTACACTGTCCCGCTGGAGTAGTACAATTTGCCCAGTTGATCCTTGGCAAATTAAAATCTCCAATCAAAATCTTATATTTGTTCTCTCTATTATCTATTTCCTCCATTGCTTTCATTAGGTTATCATCCTCTTCCCTACTATTATTTGGGCTTCTATATATAGAGGCAATTAGAATTGACCCTCTTGCACATTTTACTTCAATACACAAATACTCACAATACTGCTGTCTCATATCCACCTCATTAACCTTGAGTTCTTTTCTTACATAAATATACAGTCCTCTTCCAACCTCTGCTCAAATAGCATTCTTCTCATACAACTCAAAACCCTCCAAACTATACTCCACCAGATCCCTTTCAATTCTGGCATTTTTTGGTCTTACTTCCTGTAAGGCTATGACATCAGGTTTTTCCTCTTCATCCTGCAACCTACATATCAGTTCTCTTTTCTTGTCCTGGGTAAACACATCAACATTGCTAAACATAATCCTTAATCTTTCTACCATTCCTTCAGCAGCTACATCATCCCGCTCCTCCTGTTCATGCCCTACTCCCCCCCTCACACTACCGGTACTGGGTCTGCAGCTTCTTCTCCTGTCTCTCCCCGAGACGCTTCCACCCTGCTATCCACCTCTGCCACAACTTCTATCACATTCTCTTCCCTCCCAGATCTCCTTCTCCCTTCTATTCGTATAAACCACTTCTTCAATTTCCCATCCCTCACTCTCCAGAAAAACTTCTTATCCTCCTCACCCAACTTTCCATTTTCCTCATCAGCCTTTTCCTGTAGTTCCTTTATTTTTTTCTTTGTTCTATGCTCAAATCCTTCTTTAATCTTATATGTTTCAGTTCTTCATTTGTGTTTAGTCTCCAACTAAAATTTGTCACTGTCTCTGCCACTGCCCTGCTTTTAAACTGTACCCTTATAGGTCTCATCTCCCCCCTTCTATATCTACCTATCCTACTGACTTCCTCCACCTGCCCATCCCATCCACATCCATCTACATCAACAGCTTTCATGACCTCCTTCACTTTCTCCATATCTCTCACTTTTCTCACTCCATTATCATTCATGTGAGCCTCTATATCTCCATGCATGATTACACCTCTATCCCTGTCCATGGCCTCCCTCATGACACTCTCCTTGTTCTTCATGACTCCTACGACTGCACTCTCAAAACTGTTTTTTGTCTTATTCATTTCCTCCTTTTGTTCTTTCACAATTTCCTCCAAATCCTTAACTTTCTGTTCACCTACCACCGTCCATGCAGTTGACTCCTTCACTTCCTTGAATCGTCCTTCGTATTCCTTCAGCTGCTCCTTTAATGCCATATTCTCGGCTCCCAATTCCTCTACCCTTTTTAGTGTCATCTCTAGGTTATTATTAACTTCCGAAATAGGCCTACATTCGCTTCCTTCACTAAGTCTATTCCCTGCCCCACCCAACGCACCACATAGTTCGCACAACACCTTGATTTTCTCACCAATGTCCCCCTTCCACTTCTCCGTATCACTCTTCCACTTTTCCAAATCCTTCACAACATTAACCTATAAACGGCGAGCAGGGGGTATTGAACTCGATGCCCCTGGGCGAGCATATTAGGCTCCATTCATGCCTATAATCGTCATTTTATGATAAATATCGTTATTACTTATTCATATGCGTCTATTTTACCTTCACTATGAAGATAGTAACCTGTAACAACAATAAACCAAGTGGAAATATAATTTTTCTGGTCAAAATCGCGAATATACATGGAGCAGCCCATTCATGAATTATGGAGCAAATTGAGGCAACCCCTCCCTTCACGAGGCCTCAAGCCTGACTGAGCTTACTCATCCACACACTCGCTTGTGTAACACACCCGCTAGGCACATAAGCACATCCTCCACACATTTTGCTAATGTTAGCACAAAAATATACCAACGAATTAGGGAATAACAGGGAAAATAGGTGATAATTGAAGGGGGAGGGGAAAGGAGGGAAGGAGGGGATATTTCTTGCAGTTTCTTACAGTTTCTTACAGTAGATCCTCTGGAAAAAGGCAAACTATGCCTGTGTATCCAGCTCAGTACCAGTACTTGCACTGCTGCGGTCGTTCACGGTGTTGGCGGCGGCGGTAGCAGACGCAAAATTTTTACTATTCTGTATTTTTGTTTTATAATCAAACTTCAAATCTTGTCTTCCCCATGCTTTATCAAGATTACTTTCAAACTCCCTTATTGATTCGGAATCGACTACATACTGGGGCAGTGCGTTCCACTCATTTACCACTCTATCACAAAATGAGTTCTTTGCCTTCTCAAGCCTATTTCTTTCTTTGTAAATTTTCTTAGAGTGTCCTCTCGTTCTTGTTCCCTCCCGTATCAAGAAGATACCTTCACACACATCCTCATCGTACTTTCCTGACACTATCTTAAAAGTCTCTATCATATCCCCTCTCTTTCTCCTATATGCCAGTGTCGGAAGCCCCAGTGTCCTCAACCTCTGCTCATAGCCCGCGTTCTTCAACGTTGGTACCAGCTTGCTAGCTCTCCTCTGCACTTTCTCCACTGCTTCTATATCCTTTACCATATATGGAGCCCACACCTGGTTCGCATATTCCAGGTGCGGCCTAACCAGCGCTGTATAGAGATTCCTGAAGATTTCTTCGTCAAGTGACACAAATGTCCTCCTTATCAGCCCTACAATTCTATTGGCTTTGTTTATCTTTTCCGCTAAATGTTCTGAGAAATTTAACTTATTGTCTATCACTACTCCTATATCCTTTTCTGCATTCACTTCCTCCATCGCTTCATACATACTGTATCCTACCTTGTCTATCTTGCTGGTCCCAATCCGCATGTACTTGCATTTTTTTGGATGAAAAGGCATTAACCAATGCTCAGACCATCCCTTCATGCCCTCCACATCTCCTTGAAGCAAACCCATATCTTCCTTACTCCTCACTCTTCTATACAGCTTAGTGTCATCTGCATACAGGTATACCTCACTTCCATTAGTTATAACTTCAGGTAAGTCGTTGATAAATATAACGAACAGCAGTGGTCCCAACACAGATCCCTGAGGTACCCCACTTGTAATTTCCCTCCACCCCGAGCCTATTCCATTCACAGGTACCCTCTGTCTCCGATCTTTCAGGAAGGCTTCTATCCATTTCACACATTTCTCCCCTATATTATAGCTTCTAACTTTCTCTATTAACCTTTTATGTGGGACCTTATCGAAGGCCTTCATAAAATCGCAATATACCACGTCTATTACATCACCATCTTCTAGAATTTGCATCCAATCATCTACCACCTTAATTTGCTGTAGTACCGTCGACCTCCCCGGCAAGAATCCGAACTGTCTCCCACTGAAAAGTTGGTTTGACTTCATATGCTCCATTATTCCTTCTCTAATTACCGTTTCCATTAGTTTATACACAACACTTGTCAAACTGACTGGTCTATAATTCCCAGGGTCATTTCTCTTTCCCTTCTTAAATATAGGCTGTTATGTTCACCTCTCTCCAGTCCATCGGGATTTGTCCTGTATTAAACGATACCTCAAATAACATTTTCAATGGCTCTACTAACATCTCCCCCTCCTTCCTTTATGATTCTTGGGTGTATCCCATCCGGTCCCGGTGACTTACTTCTGTTCATTTTTTCTATAGCCCTTCTTATTCTAGCATGGGAAAACTCTATTAGTTCTAGTGCCGGTGCCTGTTTGATGGGAATAGTAGGCACTGCATCCTCCGACTCCACTGTTAGTACCCCCCCAAAGTATTTCCCCAGCACCTCTGCTTTCTCCTTATCAGTCTCCGCTCTACTCCCATCATTCAACCCCCCTACCAGCTCTGGGATCCCTACTCTTCTCGTTAACTTTTCCTGAATGTACTTCCAGAATATTTTTGGATTATCCTTCACATTTCTAGCTATCTCTCTCTCCCTCTCCTTGTTTCCCACCTTATTTTATTGTTTATTTGTCTGCATTCCAGATCCACTTCTTTAGCTTCTATACTAGACCCCCTGTTCTTTTTTAACAATTTTAATCTTTCCCACAATCGTTTCTTTCTTCTAATCAATATCCAAAGCTTTCTTTTCATTGGCAATTCTGGGTTAGTTCTTTTCCTTAATTTTGTTTTATCCTTATATTCCCTTACTGGTACACTTTTGGATACAGCATTCTCCAGTTTGACTCTAATTTTCCTCCACATTCCTTCAGCATCTTCACCGTTCAAGTATTCCCCCCAGTCAATGTCCAAACACCGTCTCAGCAGCTCATAATCTGCTCTATCATACATGTATATTTTTCTATTGCTTCTATTATCCCTCTCTGATTTAATGTTACAACTAAAGCTTATACAGGCATGGTCACTACGACCTATAGGGCTATCCACATTAACATGTTCCACTATATCCTCTTCATTGCTAAAAATCAAATCAAGTACACTCCCCTGCGTCCCATCTCTATATCTTGTCATCTCTACAATATGTTGCGTTAAAAAACAATCTCTCACTTTCTCTATAAACTTATTTTCTAGGCTACCCTGTCCCGCTGGAGTAGTACAATTTGCCCAGTTGATCCTTGGCAAATTGAAATCTCCAATCAAAATTTTATATTTGTTCTCTCTATTATCTATCTCCTCCATTGCTTTCAGTAGGTTATCATGCTCTCCCCTGCTATTATTTGGGCTTCTATATATAGAGGCAATTAGAATTGATCCTCTTGCACATTTTACTTCAATACACAAATACTCACAATACTGCTGTCTCATATCCACCTCATTAACCTTGAGCTCTTTTTCTTACATAAATAAACAGTCCTCTTCCAACCTCTGCTCTAATAGCATTTCTCTCATATAACTCCAAACCCTCCAAACTATATTCCACCAGTTCCCTTTCAATTCTAGCATTTTTTGGTCTTACTTCCTGTAAGGCTATGACATCAGGTTTTTCCTCTTCATCCTGCAACCTACATATCAGTTCTCTTTTCTTGTCCTTGGTAAACACATCCACATTACTAAACATAATCCTTAATCCATCTACCATTCCTTCAGCAATTACACCATCCCGCTCCTCCAGTCCGTACCCTACTCCCCCGTTAGCACTACTGGGTCTGCGTCTTTGTGTCCTGTCTCTCCCTGTGACACCTCCACCCCGTTCTCCTCCTCCGTCACAACTCCCACACATTCTCCTCCCTCCCTGATCTCCCCGTCCCTTCTACTCTTATAAACCACTTCCTCACTTTTCCGTCCCTCACTCTCCAGTAAAAATTTCTCTTATCCTCCTCACTCAACTTTCCATTATTTTCATCAGCCTTTTCTTGTAATTCCTTAATTTTGTTTTCCTTTGTTCTATACTCAAATCCTTCTTTAGTCTTATGTGTTTCAGTTTATCATTTGTATTTAGCCTCCAACTAAAATTTGTCACAGTCTCCGCCACTACCCTAGTTTTAAACTGTACCCTTATAGGTAGGTATGGAGGAGTGATAGGAGGTATAGGAAAAAAAAAAAAAAAAAAATTGTTTAGTGCTACTGGGGCCATTTACATTTTTTTTTTAGGCCTTCCCGCTTAAGAGCTTTGCCGCCCTCGCCCAGTAAAACTTCTTATGAGCTTTCTCGCCGTTGCCGGGTTAATAATCTCTTCTACCTTCTTATCTGTGCTCCTAAACCCACGAAACCGTCCTAACCTTTCTTCCGTCTCCGAAATTCCCGCCGTTCCGTCCGCCATGTTTGTTTACAATCACTACAACTCCAGCTGACCCGTTGATTACACTACTCTTTTCACAATATATATCACCCCTCCACCACACCAATTTATCTTCCAAACACTTCACTAGTCCTTCCTCTCCTCGCTCGCTCAGTATGTATTCGAAATTCCGTGATATTTAATCGTGCCCATGATAATATGCCGGAGCCTCAAAAAATGCGTCCGCCTCCCACCATCGCCTCGACCGATACGGCAGTGTGTACATGATGCATGGCGAGATGAGTGGAGAGCTCAACCGATAACTGGGCACCTCCGCTCTATCAAGGATGACATATACATGTAGCCCTCTTCCATTGACTCTAGTCGCGCAGATCAAACTCTTTTAACTCGTTTGCGCATTGGGCACACACGCCTCACCCACGGCCACTTAATGTCCACCCCCCGAGAGCAGCCGCCGGAATGTCAACATTGTCGTATCCCTTTGACCGTACATACCGTTTCCTTTGCGTCTGTCCTGCGTATGATTTAGAAAGACGGCGACTACTGCAGAGCACCTCATTAAGTGATATCCTTTCTGACTCCGATTCCTTTAATTTGCCTCACTTCATCAGTTTCTCAAGTCTATAAATGTAAATGATGTTATATGACCTTCTTGACTTTTGACTCCTTTATTCTTGACTCCTTTTCCTGGAAACTTCTGTGAATCTTGGATATACGTAGAACTCTCTGTCTGTGGAGTCACAAGGTGCTGGCTTTACCAATTTCCAAGTAAGACTAATCCACTTGGCAGTGTAAAAGTCTATTTATACATTACTGTACTGTATATCTAATTATGTTCGTATATTTTTACACAGGGACTTGGAAGATGACTTGGAGACTCTGAGTTTCCATGATTTAGAGGAGAGAGAGCCTGTGGAGCCTCCAAGGGACCGGGCCGTGTTTCAAAGCTCTTCTATTGATATACCGGTATTCCCTAAAAACCTAACATTTGGTGGAGAAACTTCAACTTCAACAGGTAGGGTGTTAGCAATTTGTTGGTGGATTTTCTATCATAACCATCATTTGTGAAGGATTTTTTGTAATAATGATGCCTAAAGGATACAAAGGTGCAATGAATATATAAGAATAAATAAATAAACCAAAAAGCGCAATACAATACAAAAAAATCGTAACTGCAGCATAATAACAGTGACCCTTTAGGAAACAGAGACTGACACTGTTCCCTTACCAGCTGATCGGTAGTATGTATTAGAGATGGAACGAATATCAATTTTCCATATTTGCGAATGCGAATATTTAGTTGTAAAATTCGCGTATGCGAATTGCGAATATTTCAATAAAATAGTCAATTTTTTTTTTTTTTTTTTTTTTTTTTTTTTAATATTAGGCTAGTTTACGTCACTTTAACCCTTCCTACCCGGGCTCCCTTAGGTAAGGACAGCTCTGCAGAAGGGCCGCTACCCAGCCGTCCTTACCTAAGACAGCAGCTTAATAGCCTAATTAAGCTTGGTCTGAACGCTGTGCGTACGACGTATGTCAACAAACCCAAGCGTTGCGTCACCGCACCTCCGAAAACAAGAAGGAGAAGACTCTTCAATATTATTGTTCTGACGTCAGACGAAATTAGTGTCTGAAAAGCCCCCATATTGGCAACATCTCTGCAATATTTGCTCCACTGAAATCGTCATCACAACTGAACCAGTTGACTTACAGAGCTCTACTCAACGCCAAAATACAGATTGAAAACCGCACTACGATTATAGATGAGTGGGAAAGTTCTAGCAGTGAAAATAAACATAAATACGGTAGCCTAGGCCTAGACGTTTTTCAGCCATTTCGCCCGGGTACGGGCGACCGTCCTTAGGTAAGACAGGCCGGGTAGGAAGGGTTAACCAGACCACTGAGCTCCATAAAAGAACTCTCATAGGGCTGGCCCGAAGGATTCGATCAAGATATATAACTAAACGAGTCTAGATAGATAGGGAAGGGCAGTAGGGGAACAAATCGAGGAAGGTGAAAACACGCAGACATTTCTCGACATTTCATCAGTTCAGCCGGACCACATGAGCTCCACATCAGAGCTCTTATAGGGCAGGGCGGAAGGATGAGGCAAGAACTGCTACACCGCAACACCAACCAAGAAGTGATCAGGGTGAAGAATGAAAGATCAGGTCGAAGGTAGAAAAAATCACATCGAGAAGCAAAAAATGCATTACCGAAGGGAATCAAGTCAGTTCGGCCACATCAGCAACCGAAGAGACAAACAGGTCAGGAGTCAACCACCTAGCCAGGCCAGGGAGACATGAGATATAGGCTGCCCGAGGACAGCCGGATGGGACAGAATAAGAATAGAAGGGGAAAAACATAGAATGAGGAAAGAAAAACTACTCAAAATTAGTGAAGCTGAGGACGAAAGCTCGAGGAGAGATAGGAAGGGAAATGACCACAACCATCCCCCATCAAGCCCCAGTCGCCGGCCCCGATGCCCCCCAACCGCGTCAAGGAGAGTAGTAACAGGGGGGGTCAATATCTGGTACTAAATACGAAATCAGTGAGGAAATATGATGGCATATTCTTTATTGACATGCTATTATATTAGATATGTCTGAAACTGCAATATTGTGACGGTTCAACTGTCCAGGTCCAGCACACTTTCGTTTACCGGGCAGTGATGCCATTTTAGCTATTTTTCCTCTAAATCTAGCATATCTAATCAGTAATCTAACAGAAGATTTAAAAAAAAAAAAATCTATTAACCAAATTTCGTATCAACCACCAATCACATTTACAAATATGAAATTTATTATATAACGTCAATAATAATTGTCCCTGTTGGGCTTTCAAATCCAAACTAATGGGATATATGGAATATATCCCAGTTTAAGGGTTTGGAGAGATCAGAGAAATTCATTTAACCGGAGTGTAAATGACAACACTGTCGCTTAATCATCTAGAGATTTAATATAAGGTAATTTATGTATTCACTGTTTGGTACTTTTCACTGGTTCGATCTGGTACTATTAACCCCTTTTGTACCGGCGACGTATTTTTAATTGCATTCTAGCTATATTTAGACAATTTTGTGCAGTTTAAGAAGGAACTGTGGTAGTAAAATGAGTTAAGTGAGATAGTTAGGAGCCAGTTAATTGCTTGAGGCCATTTTTAAACTGAATTAAATCGTCTTATCGTAGCCAGAATAAAGTTAATAAGACGTCGCCGGTACAGAAGGGCTTAAATAAAGTTAAGTGGCATCAAGAAGTGGGTGAGGAGAGCGGGAGGGAGGCGAGAGGAGGGTGGAATGGTGAGGAGGGTGGAGAGGTTGCAGGAGGAGGAAGTCAGGGAGGAGTACAGGAGAGCAGTGGAAAGACGACTAGGTGGGTTCGACCTGGAAGTTATGGAGGAAGTGGAGGAGATGAGCAAGGTGTTTAAGGATGAGATCTGTGCAGCATGTGAGGAGGTGTGTGGAGTGAGGAGAAGAGGGAGGGGAGTGAAAGGTACAGCATGGTGGACAGAAGAGGTAAGAATAGCTGTGGAAGAAAAGAAGAAAGCATATAGAGAGTGGTTGGGTAGTAGAGGGAATGAAGATTCCGAGAGACAGAAACGAGCGAGGTACGTGGAGAGTAAGAGGGTGGTGAAGAGAGTAGTGAAGGAAAGTAAGAGAAGAGTAGATGAGGAATTTGGAAGGAATCTGAGTGTAAAATGGAGGGAGAGTAAGAAACTGTTCTGGAAAGAAGTCAAGAAAGTTAGGGAAGGTAGCAAGGGAAACAGTAAGGGTGTGAAAGATAAGAATGGGAGAATGCTAGCCGAGAAGCAAGAGAGAGTCGAAAGATGGAGGGAGTTCTTCAGTGAGTTGCTAAATGAAAGGAATGAAGAGCCAGCAAACATAGCTGGATATGGTATGGGAGGGAGAAGAAGAGAAGTAGTGGAGGAGGAGGTGGGGATCAGGAGGTCAGAAGTGTGGGAAGCCATGAAAAGAGTGAAGTTGGGGAAAGCACCAGGAACAGATGGAGTGTGTGGGGAAATGTTGAGGTATGGTGGTGAGATAGTGATAGAATGGGTATGGAAAATGTGCAAACTAGCATGGGAGAAGGGGAGTGCACCCTATGACTGGAAGACTGGCATAATAGTCCCCCTATATAAGGGCAAAGGGGAAAGAGGAGTGTGTGGTAACCACCGAGGAATATGTCTTCTAAGCGTAGTAGGGAAGGTATACAGTAGGGTAGTGATTGAGAGAGTGAGAGTGAGAACGGAGAAATGGATAGGCGACGCGCAGGGAGGTTTTAGGAAGGGAAGAGGATGTATAGATCAGATTTTTACCCTGAATTGTGTTGTGGAGAAGTATCTGGAGAAGAAACAAAAGGTGTATGTTGCCTTTATGGACTTGGAGAAGGCCTATGACAGAGTGGATAGAGAAGGTTTGTGGAAAGTACTTAGAATATACGGAGTATATGGCAAGTTGCTGAAAGCAGTGAAGAGCATGTATGAGGGTGCAAAGGCGGCAGTACGTGTGGAGAGTGAGCAGAGCGAGTTCTTTGACCTGAATGTTGGTTTGAAACAGGGGTGTGTGATGTCCCCGTGGTTGTTTACTGTATATATGGATGGAGTTATGAAAGAAATACTGTCAAGAGCAGTGGATGTTGGTGTATCGCTGAAAAGGGAGGGAATTGAGTGGAAGCTACCTATACTGCTGTTTGCGGATGATACAGTTCTGATGAGTGATAATGAATGGGAGTTGCAGGGTCTGGTAAATGAGTTTGGAACAGTGTGCGAAAAACGGAATTTGAAGGTAAATACGGGGAAGAGCAAGGTTATGGTCTTCGAAAGGGGTGAAGTCACAGAGTGTGAGGTGAAGCTGAACGGTCAGGCTATGGAGATCGTCAACTCTTTTAAGTATCTGGGCAGTGTGTTGAGTAAAGATGGGACTATGGATGAAGAGGTGCGGGAGAGGGTACAACAGGGGAAGAGGGTTGTAGGAACGCTAAAAGCAGTAACAAGAAATAGGGTGGTCAGTATGGAAGTGAAGAAGTCCTTGCATGACAGTGTGGTAATCCCGACACTGACTTACGGAAGCGAAGCATGGACGTTGGTTTTTTTTTTTTTTTTTTAAGAGACAATGAACGGAGGAAGGAAAAACACAGATAAAACAAAAAGGTCCATGTGCCTAAAGGCATCCTCCATTCATAAAATGTTTGTAACAACTGGATTTAAACATTTGTTGATTGTAAGTTTGTGGAAAGCAATTCGAGGGAAGTGAATTCCAAAGAGTAGTAGCTCTGGGGATAAATGAATTCTGATAAGCAGAAGTTCTGCATTGTGGAGGAGAAAGTGTAAATTCATGGGCGCTCTCAGCTGCCCTAGTTCTACGGGGAAAGATGTGGAGAGGCGGCACAATTGAAGCAAGTTCCTCGGAACAATTGCTGTGAAAATATCTGTAGAATAATGCAAGGGATGCAACGTTTCTTCGTATGGCTAATGTAGGAAGGTCCTGTGTGATTGCAGGATTATTGATTAATCTAATAGCTTTATTTTGAATTTTGTCCAACTGCCTCAATGCAACCACTCCACTTCCACCCCACAGAGGTGAACAGTAATCCATCTGAGAGCGCACATGACTTTTATATATTACGGCCAACTGCTCGTCAGTGAAGAATTCTCGAACTCTGTACAGGAGTCCCAGTTTTTTAGAGGCATTCTTAGCAATGCTTCTAACATAATGTGTCCAGCTCAAGTTAGTAGTTAATGTTACACCGAGAATGTCAATACTAGGGGAAGTGGGAATATTTACATCATTAAAAATATATGGGAGTCAGTGAGATTCTGTCGGTTAGAAAATTGAATGTACTTGGTTTTCTGTGCATTAAAGGAAACTAGATTCTCTTGTCCCCATTCATTAATTCTAGAAAGGTCCTGGTTCAGAGAAATTGCAGTGTTTATTTTTGAATTTATAAGATCGGGTTGGGTGAAAGAATTGGTAAATGTGAAGGAACTGTGGAGTGTTGAGTCATCTGCGTAGGAATGTATTGGATTATGAGTGGTAGATATGAGATCATTGATATGAATGAGGAACAGAGTTGGGGCCAAAACTGATCCCTGGGGAACACCAGCATTTATTGAGTGAAATTGAGAATAAAGGCCATCTACCATTACACGTATTTTTCTGTTATGAAGATAAGAAGAAATTAGTGGAACTAATGATGCAAGGCCGTAGTGTGACATCTTTGACAATAAGGATTGATGCCAGACTCTATCAAATGCCTTTGATATATCCAGTGCTATTGTATGTGTTTCACCATGTTGGTCTGTAGCTTGGTTGATTTGATGCGTAAGAAGGCAAAGAATGTCTGCAGTTGATCGACATCGTCTAAAACCATATTGCCTATCACTGATTAATTTATTATTCTCCAGATGCTTAATTATGTGATTATTTAATATAATTTCAAAAACTTTGCCAAGAGTGGAAGTTATAGCTATTGGTCTGTAGTTTGATGGATCTGAAGAGGCACCTTTTTTAGGAACTGGATGGATGTTTGCTTCTTTCCAGGGTACTGGGAAGCATGAGGTATGAGTACACAGACGGAAAAATTTTGCCAATACAGGAGCGAGCACCAAGGAGCAATTCTTAAGTACTATTGGAGGAATTTCATCTGGACCAGGAGCCTTATCTACTGAGAGATTCTGCAAAATAGTTGAGAGACTCAGACCAAGAGTGAGAGCAGTGGAAATGAATTACTTAAGGAGTGCGTGCGGAGTTACATGGAGGGATAGACAGACTAATGAGGAAGTAAGAAGGAGGTGTGGTGTGGAGGTAGATGTGCTGAAAAGTGTGAAAAGGAACAACTTGAGATGGTTCGGCCATATGGAACCTATGGAAAGCGAGAGAATGACTAAGAGGGTGTACGAGAGCGAGGTGGAGGGACAGAGGGGGAGAGGTAGACCGAATATGAGGTGGAAGGATGGAGTGAGGAACTACATGAACGAAGGCGGTGCTGGTTGGGGGGAGGGGCGTCGACTGACTGGGGACAGAGGTGCATGGGGGCGGTTCGTTCGTGGCCACCCCTTCGGGGATCACGGCGTCAGGCAATAGATAGATAGATAGGCATCACTGCTCAGTCCTCCTTCATTCCACTCTAGCGCCCCAACGCACATCTACATATTTATTTATTCGTTTGTGTTGTTTTTATATTTTCCATTGGTTTGGTGAAAATATTTGCATATTCGTAGATAGCTATGAATGGAAATGCGAATACGAATGCGAATATTGAAAACATAGCGAATATTCGCACATGCGAATGCGAATACGAATATTCGGTCCATGTCTAGTATGTATGTATATGCCCAGGCACATAACCCATAGCTGGAGCTGGTCGACTCGAGACAGATCGGTAGTAAATTTCTTAATATTTTTGGCAGATATTATTACAGTAGTCATATACAGTCAATATTCAACAATATGTCAACAATAGGGTGAGGGCTGGTCCAGTCAAGAGTGAGGTTTGGCATCCTCTACCCAACCTTAGCCATTTCTGTCTGTCTCTTTTCCTGTACTGTACTGTACTACTTTTCCTACTTCGGGGTCGGGAGGCTAGAACTCCTCCTCCCCTTGTAAAATTCACCTACTTGACGAGACAGAGATAGGGGCGAGGGAACGCGAAAGTGGTCCCCGACCTTAAAAATTGGAACTTTAAATGTGTTTCTGTTCAGGCTCTGTCTCGAGTCGGCCACCCTCAGCAATGGGGTATTGTGCCTGAGTATATGCAGACATACATACATTGTCAATATTGATTCCCACCGAATAGATAGAATACAAAATATTAATGATATACTGTGTATATAGGATTCACTGACCTTTTATCTGATTCTCCGTCATTTTCCTTCCCCCCCCTATCGTCCGTTTTTTGCGTCGCCTTAAGCTCCTTTCAGTAATCTGATCCAATCCTTCGGGCCAGACCTATGAGAGTTCCATATAGAGCTCAGTGGTCTGGTTAATCTGCTCTACATAACTAACTAACTGTATATAGGCCTATGCTAATAGTATCTAGCAAAAAGTATGTGAAAGGTGAGAAATCTCGGAATGAAAGCTAAAAGTGCAATGTATCAAGGGATAGTTTTACCAACAGTGATGTATGGGGCTGAGACATGGGCTCTGAAGGCAAAAGAGAGAAGAAAGCTGGATGTGATGGAGATGAGCTGCTTGAGGAGTATATGTGAAGTGACTCGTAGAGACAGATTGAGGAATGAAGAGGTACATTGGAGAGTGAGACAGCAGGAACCGTTGTCGACCAGAGTGGACAGAAGGGTGCTGTGCTGGCATGAACGAGTTGAGCGAATGGGAGATGAAAGGCTTACAAAGAGAGTATATGAGTCAGATACAAGGGGAGGGAGAGGGGTACGAATACTTCCGTTGAGATGGAGAGATTGTGTAGTACAAGCGTTGGAAGATAGAGAGATGACGGTCGAACAGGCAAGAGAAGTGGTAATAAATAGGAATGAATGGAGAAGGCTTGTAAATAGATGAGTGATAATGCGGTCGTTGGGGAGAGGGGGTTGGGCGCCAATTGGACTAGATATAGTCAGTCAGGCGCCTGGCCCAGGGAGCCGGTATATATGAAGGGTCATACCTGGATGTGAGGTGGGCGGACATTGTGATGTGCTCCGCTGCGTGTCTGCCTGCTGAGATTGGAACCTCTCTGGGAAGTCTGGGGCCGGGGAAATGCTGGAGGCCCCCTACTGATTCTGGGTCTCTGGGTCTTCTCCTGGGCACCCTAAATGTGTGTGACTGTATTTATTTATATTTTTTTATGTTGTATTGTGTTGTCTCTGTTCGGGCTCAGTCTCGAGTCGGCCACCCCTAGCTATGGGGTATGTGCATGTGTATATACATTTACATCTATCTATCTATCTATCTATTACCCGATGCCGTGATCCCCGAAGGGGTGGCCACGAACGAAACGCCCCCATGCACTTCTGTCCCCAGTCAGTCGACGCCCCTCCTCCCAACCAGCGCCGCCTTCATCCATATACTGTACTTCTTCACTCCATCCTTCCACCTCTCTTTCGGTTTACCCTTTCACTCTTTGTCATTCCACCTCACTCTCATACACACTCTTAGTCATTCTCTCGCTTCCCATACGTTCCATATGGCAGAACCATCTCAAGGAGTTCCTTTTCACACTTTCCAGCACATCTTCCTCCACACCACACCTTACTTCCTCATTCGTCTGTCTATCCCTCCATGTATCTCCGTATGCACTTCTCAAGCAACTAATTTCCATCCTTCTCACTCTTGGTCTGAGTTTCTCCACCAACGTCCATGCTTCGCTTTACATACATCTGGCAAAAATATTAAAAAATTTACAACCTATCGGGTGGTGAAGGAGCACTGTCGGTCTCTGTTTACCCAAGGGTCACTAGCGTAATTTTTCCATTACATGAATTGTAGCAGCTCAGATGGGGTTGCCTTTCAGTAGTTGGAGTGTACTGTAGTACAATAAAGTCTCGCCACAGCACTGCCCCACCAATTCATCACTGTGGCTGATATTGGTATAGTGCTAACCGTGCCTCAGCAAGACTCAACAGAGTCCCCCTGCAGCACTTGCACCTGCAGTATCTGCAACCACACCAGCCTTAACAGTGTTACAAAAAGACATCACCATAACAAGACTCTACTGTATATTAGGGAATTTGGACTATAGAATAATAAATTCCTGCCCGAACACTGCTCCAACATGCAAACACTGTTGCCGACACAGGTGTGGTGCCAAACACCCCCCAGGTAAGACTCAATCCCTGTGGCACCTATCTGCACCCCACCAGCCTTGGCAGTGCCATACCAAGACAGTGCTAAGATTTTTTTTTTTTTAATTTTTTTTTTTTTTAAGAGACAATGAACGGAGGAAGAAAAACACAGATAAAACAAAAAGGTCCATGTGCCTAAAGGCATCCTCCATTCATAAAATGTTTGTAACAACTGGATTTAAACATTTGTAGATTGTAAGTTTGTGGAAAGCAATTCGAGGGAAGTGAATTCCAAAGAGTAGTAGCTCTGGGGATAAATGAATTCTGATAAGCAGAAGTTCTGCATTGTGGAGGCGAAAGTGTAAATTCATGGGCGCTCTCAGCTGCCCTAGTTCTACGGGGAAAGATGTGGAGAGGCGGCACAATTGAAGCAAGTTCCTCGGAACAATTGCTGTGAAAATATCTGTAGAATAATGCAAGGGATGCAACGTTTCTTCGTATGGATAATGTAGGAAGGTCCTGTGTGATTGCAGGGTTATTGATTAATCTAATAGCTTTATTTTGAATTTTGTCCAACTGCCTCAATGCAACCACTCCACTTCCACCCCACAGAGGTGAACAGTAATCCATCTGAGAACGCACATGACTTTTATATATTACGGCCAACTGCTTGTCAGTGAAGAATTCTCGAACTCTTTACAGGAGTCCCAGTTTTTTAGAGGCATTCTTAGCAATGCTTCTAACATAATGTGTCCAGCTCAAGTTAGTAGTTAATGTTACACCGAGAATGTCAATACTAGGGGAAGTGGGAATATTTACATCATTAAAACATATATGGGAGTCAGTGAGATTCTGTCGGTTAGAAAATTGAATGTACTTGGTTTTCTGTGCATTAAAGGAAACTAGATTCTTTTGTCCCCATTTATTAATTCTAGAAAGGTCCTGGTTCAGAGAAATTGCAGTGTTTATTTTTGAATTTATAAGATCGGGTTGGGTGAAAGCATTGGTAAATGTGAAGGAACTGTGGAGTGTTGAGTCATCTGCGTAGGAATGTATTGGATTATGAGTGGTAGATATGAGATAATTGATATGAATGAGGAACAGAGTTGGGGCCAAAACTGATCCCTGGGGAACACCAGCATTTATTGAGTGAAATTGAGAATAAAGGCCATCTACCATTACACATATTTTTCTGTTATGAAGATAAGAAGAAATTAGTGGAACTAATGATGCAAGGCCGTAGTGTGACATCTTCGACAAGAAGGATTGATGCCAGACTCTATCAAATGCCTTTGATATATCCAGTGCTATTGTATGTGTTTCACCATGTTGATCTGTAGCTTGGTTGATTTGATGCGTAAGAAGGCAAAGAATGTCTGCAGTTGATCGACATCGTCTAAAACCATATTGCCTATCACTGATTAATTTATTATTCTCAAGATGCTTAATTATGTGATTATTTAATATAATTTCAAAGACTTTACCAAGAGTGGAAGTTATAGCTATTGGTCTGTAGTTTGATGGATCTGAAGAGGCACCTTTTTTAGGAACTGGATGGATGTTTGCTTCTTTCCAGGGTACTGGGAAGCATGAGGTATGAGTACACAGACGGAAATTTTTTGCCAATACAGGAGCGAGCACCAAGGAGCAATTCTTAAGTACTATTGGAGGAATTTCATCTGGACCAGGAGCCTTATCTACTGAGAGATTCTGCAAAATAGTTTTGACATGTCTGGTGTGGATCTTAAGTGAGGGAATTTCAGGCGAATTAAAATTAAGTACAGGGACATCTTGATTTATTTCATCTAAGGTTGAGTTGGTGGAGAAAATATCCGCAAGAAGGTTAGCTTTACCTCGTGGGTCACTTACAAGATTGCCAGTCGGAGATTTTAATGGTGGAATGGATGAAGCAGTAGTGAAGTTGGATTTGAATGAGTTAAGAGTAGACCAAAATATTTGTTATCATTTGGATTATTTAGAAGTTTATTTGCCTGCTTGTGGAGAAAGTTTGATTTAGTTAGGTTTAATACAGTTTTGGCATGATTTCTGATGTTTCTAAAGTAATTAAAGGCTTCATGTGTTTTTGATCTTGTGTATGCATTGTAGGCTATTGCTTTTTGTTCAGTTACTCTAGCACAATTATGGTCAAACCATTTAGGTGAATTAGATCTTTTACTGTACTTTTGATGAGGAATAAAAGTTTCCATTCCAATTTTTACAAAATCTTGTATGTGGCTCAAGGTGGAGTGTGCATCATTAGAAAAAAAAGTGGTCCAGGGAATATCAATAAAGAAACCTTGAAGACCCTCCCAGTCTGCCCTATCGTAATGCCATTTAGTCACCAAAACAGGTTCAGAGTGGGAAGGTGTGGTAGGTGATAGACAGGTGGTCTGTATCAGACAGTGATCAGAAGATCCAAGCGGGGACCTCACTGTAACATCATAATTTTCTGAATTGGTTGTTAAATATAAGTCCAGTAGGTGGAAATTATGATTAGGATTATCTGGTACACAGGTGGGTTGGTTGACTAGTTGAGTGAGATTAAATGAGTCTGCAAATAGCTCACATTCAAGACCAGCATCATCAGTCCTGGCTGAATGAGTGAGCCATTCAACATTATGGACATTAAAATCACCCAACACAGTGATTTCAGAAGAAGCATTTAAGTTGAGGACACTGAGTTGTGAGGACAGAGAATCAAAAAGACTTTGCTCTGGAGGAGTATTTGGGGAACGGTAGATGCAACATATGTATTTAAATTTACCAGCAGAAATTAATTTGTATATAGAATAATCAAAATAGGGACAATTGAAACTAGTAACCTCCTCCAGAGCAATTTCAGATTTTGCGAAGCAACATACACCTCCTTTAGGTCTGAAATTTTGGAGCAGTTGATAACCTGGAAAATTAAATCTAGACGTGTCAGATGTGGATGTTACTTGAGTCTCTGTCAAAAAAAGGAGAGTAGGGGATTCTGCTTGAAGAAATTGGTGTACAGAATTGATGTTAGAGTGAAGTCCCCTTATATTACTAAAGAAAAAGCTGCACCGAGCAGCTTTGGGACGTTGCAATGCTCTTGACACAGTCGCATGATGATGACCGGGAGGGCCCTGTGTCAATGACCCAACCCTGCCTGGGGTGGATATCCGAGGGACCACCAGGTTTGCTCTTAACAATTGTACTGCCATATTTATTAGGTAAGTGTATGGTGTTACATGTATGATATGTAGTGGGAAGAGTAGTGTTTTATGGATAGAGGATAGCAATGTAGGGCAATGTCGTGAAGTTGGATGTGTATGTTATATAAAGAGGGTTTTCTTGATACCCCTGATGTGTGAGGTAGAAAGATATGTATCCAGCTACCAAGGCCTGGGAGAGAAAATGGAATTCAGGCTATTCCCTGAGTCTCCCAAAACCTTGGCGGTAGTACTTCCCTGGGCGGGGCTGCCTACCCCTACTACCTCCAAATAAGATAAAGATAAAGACTTTATTGCATAGTAATGGCTGTTGGTTCACAAGTCTATCGCCATCCCCCCTATTAGTCCCCTTATACGACAGGCAGTAGGATGCGTGAGGCATATTCTTTTTTTCCTCCACCCCCTGCCGTAAATATCATATTTTTGTGAATTGTGGATAACAAGGGTTATAGATAATGTTGGTGGCATAGTTTTGGGTGAATATTTAGTGTTATACGATAATTAGGGTAAATTAGTAGAGGGTGCCCTAATTTCGCCGATATTTGTTATTTATTTTTGTTGTTGTTGTTGTTGTTGTTGTTCCCTAAGCTGCCTGGCCGAACAGCCCCGAGTCCCTGAGAAAGGCCATGGCCACGATCGGGCTTTCCCACAGAGCTCTCATTGAGTGTAGATTGTGTTGTTGGCGTAAGTGGTTGTGTGAAATGCAGTCTTCTATGATGTGTTTAATGGTATGGGGTGCTGTGTTACATCCCGGGCAGGCGTCGACAACGGAGTCATCCAGTCTCTTCTGATAGCTCAGGAGAGCTGGATGGTGTCCGCATCTCAGCCTGGCCAGGTGGACTCTGTCCTCGCGAGGAAGGGAGGATTCGGAAGGATGGATTTCGGGAGGTCGTGCATGCAGCTGTGTTGTCTGTGAGTGAGTGGATGGATCGGTGAGAGATATGAGTATGGATGTGCTTCTGGATGTTGGTTCGGGGTGGGCAGGGAGGGAGAGAGGACAATAATTGTGTGTGATACCGTGTGCTGGGTGTTGTTTTGATATTTCTTGGTGTCTGTGGGTGTGTTGCCATGTAGTTTAGTGGGTGGTCTTGGTTCGTGGAGGCTGCTGCCAGGAATTGAGTGCCTCTCATGTCCAGATGGTCTTTGACTTTGAGGATTTGGTTTCTTGATGTAGGTGATCTGTGGGTGCAGTAGCTGTGCAGCCTGTAATGATCTTCAGGGCTTTGTTTTGAATAGTCTGTAAGGTCTTATGATGTGTTTCAGCTAGGTTAGAAGCCCAGGCTGGGCTTGCGTATTCCATCACTGATCTTATGTATTGTTTATATACTGTGGTGGTAGTTTCTTTGTTGTGTCCAAATTTTGTGTGAGCAAGTGACCTGAGGGCGTTAAGTCTGGGTGTCAGTTTCTTTTTAATGTTTGTGGTGTGCTGTTTGAATGTCATATGAGTATCATATGTTACTCCTAGGATTTTGGGTGTGTGTGTATGTGTTAGGGGTGTGTTGTTATGGTGAGTTGAGGGATGTATTCGTGTTCTCCTGTCCAACTTGTGAGCAGGGTTGCGGTGGATTTGGCTGGGGCTAGATTAAGTCTGTTTGTAGTGCACCAGCCATGTAGTGTGTTGAGATAGGGTTGAAGGAGATCTGTTGCTCTTTTGGGTCATGGTGTGTGCATGTGAGTGTTATGTCATCTGCATAGGAGGCTAAGTTTATTTGGGGCGTATTGGGTGTAGTTATATCGTGCATGTACAGATTGAAGAGTGCGGGCGATAGGACGGATCCTTGTGGGACTCCGTTTGGAAAGTTTCTGATTTTAGATGACTGACCGGCAAAAGATACGTGTGCACATCTGCCTGCTAGGAAGTTGGCCAGCCACCGTTTTGTGTTGTTGTGCATGTTTGTGTTGTAGATTTTGTTTGTTAGGTTGTGGCGGGGGATGGCATCGAAGGCTTTACTAATGTCGAGTGTGGCTAATAGTGATCTGTGTGGTGGTCTAGCTGAATTGATGCCGTCGAAAGCTCTTTGTGTAAGGTCTGTGAGAAGAGTGTTTGTGGAGTGCAGTGGCCTAAAGCCATGTTGTGTTGGAGCTAGGGGTAGGTCAGGTGTAATTAGTTGTAATACTAGGTGTTCCATGACTTTGGAGGGGGAGCAAAGGAGTGTGATGGGGCGGTGCGAGGAGGGTAGCGTGGGGTCTTTGTTGGGTTTGGGGAAAGTGATGATGATACCATGCTTCCAAATGTCTGGTATTGTGTTGTGTGAATAGCTGTAGTTTGATATGTTAGTGAGTGCTTGTATGCCTTGTGGTCCCAGGTGTCTGAGGTGTATGTTGCTTATGTTGTCTAGGCCACAGGCGGGTGAGTGCTTGAGATTGTGATGATATGCTTTGTCTGGTGATTGGTGAAGGGTGTATAGTCAGGGTCTGTGGGGAATTGTCTCTTACGTCGGATGACACGTCGGTCGTCTTTGTGAGGTTTTAGGTGGCTGACATGTGAAAAGTGATTGATGAGAGTGTTTGCTTGTTGTTTACATGAAGGAGTAGAGTCTGTTGTTGTGATTGCAGCATGTGATTGTGTTGTGTTGCTGTTGGAAAGTGTGATGCTGTTTAGTGTTTTGTATAGTTTTTTGGGGTTTGTTTTGTGATCAAGTGTTTGTAGGAAGTTATTCCAATTTAGTTTTTGTTGTTCTTGTATTTTGTTGTTAGTTTGGGTGTTGAGTGCTTGAATTTGTTGTGTGATGTCTTGTGTGTGGGGTGCTGGGGAGTGTTTCAGTATGTCGCGTTGTCTGATGAGGTTTTGAATTTCTGGTGTGAAGTTGGGGTTGTGTCTTTTTCTGTTACCTCTTGGAATGTGTTTCTTGTCAGCGTTTTGGATAGTTTTATTGAGTATGTGTACAGCATTGTTGATGTTAGTGATGGGTGTACTGTTTAGAGTTGTGAAGTGTTGTTCTGTCTCATTTGTGAATGCTTCCCAGTTAGCTCTTTTATAATTGGTGTATGTGTGTTTGTGGCTAGCTGGGGTGAGTCTGGTTTTGGTGGTGATAATGATCGGGAGGTGGTCAGAGCCTAAGGTTCTGACCACCCTCCAGGATGTTGTGGGGGCGAGTTCTGGGGAGCAAAAGGTGATGTCTGGAGATGATGGGTTATAGAGGGCTTGGTGAGGAATATGGGTATGTTGATGGATGTCGTTAAGGATGATGAGGTTATCGGTTTGGTTTTGTAGTACCAGCCCTCTGTCTGTGTCGGGGTTGTCGACAAACCAGGCCGACGTCTTGGCGTTGAAGTCACCACCCAGGATGATGTGTGGGGTGTGTGGGGTGTTTGTGATGTGTTGTAAGTGTGGTCTGTATTCATTTGGTACTGTAGGGGATGTTTGGGGAGGGATGTATGTGTTTATGATGGTTATGTTGGAGTTGTTGCCAGTGCGTATTTTAATTGACTGTATTTCTGTTGTGTTATCATTTGGGGGGAGGAGTGATTTGGTTTGTACACTGGTTACTATGTATGATATTTCTTTGTGTACCAGGGTGATGAGTCCACCGCCCCCGCCGACAGCCCGGTCTTGTCTGATGGTGGTGAAATTATGAAATGTGGGTGTTTTTTTGTGTTGTGCGGAGTTTTGTTTCTTGTAAGATGGCAATGTGTATGTTGTGTTGTTTGATGAAGTGTGAGAGTTCGTGTTTCTTTGTGTTGATGCCATCTATGTTCAGTTGAAGAATGTTAATGTTATGTGCACGATGTACGTTGGGTGCTGCTGCACGAGGATGGGGTGGGGGTGGGGGTGAGCTGGGGGGGGTGGGGGTGAGGGAGGGCTGGGGGTTGGGATGGGTGAGGTGGGGGTGGGGATTGGGGAGCAGGAGATGGGGGTTGGAATGGATTAGGATGGGGTGTGGTGTGTTGAGTTGAGGATGTGGATGGTATGGGAAGGTTAGGTGGGTTAGGGAGGAGAGGTGGACGGGTTTTAGGGGGGGGAGTGGATGATATGGGAAGGTTAGGTGGGTTGGGGAGGAGAGGTGGAGTGGTTTTAGGCGAGGGATTTGACTGGGAGAGGGAGGGGCATGAGGAACAGGTCCAGGTGTTTGTGTAGTGTTTCTTGGAGGCAAGTGTTGTGCAGGTGAAGTGGGTCCAGTTCCCACATGAATTGCAGAGAACTGAACCCTTAGTATGGCGACTCGAAGTGATGGGTTTTGAGCAAGTTGGACATATGTATGTGAACGTGGGTCCTGGGTTGCTCTCAATGTCTCCGGCTAGAAGAAGTCTTCGAGAAATGACAGCCGGAGAGTCATTTCTCGGTGTAAAAAACTGTGTGATGTGTGTGTGTGTGGTGTGAGAGGTGTGGAAATTCCCGGCGCGACCGAAGCCGCTCCAAGGACCCGTGCCCCCAGGGAGGGGGCAGGGGATGGTTGTGACGGTTTGGCTCCCGAATCCGGTTTTTCCTCCTGGTCGTTGATTTTGTCTTCGGCTGTGGAGGGTCGGCAGCCATCCGCGGTTGGCAGCCTCGGGAGGTGGCCCCACGGCGTAGACGCCGCCACATCAGGACTCAGGACATTTATTTTTGTTGTTTTCATTAATTCTGATCTTAAGATATATGGACTATTGGGATATTTTGATTATCTGTGTTTGGATTAACAAACTTTTACTGTATAATAAATAAACTAAGAAAATATTGGGATGCTAATGTTCTTTCAGCATGTCCTGGGTGGCAGAAAGTGAACCGTAAGAGAAGTACCTCTGGTGCCATTTCTCCCCAAGAGCCACCAGAGGAGATCCCTCAGAGTCCAGTCAACAGAGTGGTGTCGCCAACTGTACAGCCTGCAGATCCTGTCCAAACCCACAAGAGGTATGCAGACAACCTGATAATATTCCTTCAGTATATACATTTTATTTTTTTCTCATCTGATATACGTTGCGTTACATAGGCCCATCCTGACATCCCATATATGAGGACAAAAAAATCATTAGGATGCTTCAGTAGAAACTATGTTTGTATATATGTACTGTATATAATCAGGTACATACCCTATAGCTGGGGCTGGCTGACTTGAAACAGACTTGATAGTAAAAGGTTCATGTTATTGGGAATTTCTTTAAAGTTTGTATTATTATTATTACTGGTAATGTACTTTTTAACTAAATCATTAATCATATCTTTTCAGAAGTGTGGAGACATCTGAGCCTTTGTTCCCCTCCTTGCAAGACTCCGTAACTGCCACACAAAAAGCAGCTCACTCAATAAAAACCAGGTGAGATTGGCTTTGCTTATGAGAGGTACAGTTGTCTGCAGTGACACCTTATCCAGGTTCATCAGTTTTAGTGAAAGCTAGCATTTCTGAGATAAATATTACTATATGATATTGTATACTATAACGGAGCTAATTTTGGTGGTCTTGTTCAGTCAAATAAAAAAACTATCCTCACAACCAAAAAGACTACCGTACATTTCACTAAGTTGAACAGCCCTGGTGAAGGTGAAAGTTCAGGCGACTGTACAGTTGGTCACATGAATTCATACCCACTCCATAATTTTATAAGTGAAAGTAAATGTAGTATGATTGACTTACATGAACAATTTATTATAAAACCATTAACTTATCATATAAATAAAGTATTCCATAATAAACTACACTCCTAATTTAACCTTACTAAATGTGTAGTACAAGCATTGGAAGATAGAGGAATGAATATAAATCAGACTAGAGAAGTGGTAATAAATAAGAATGAATGGAGAAGACTAGTGAATAGATGAGTGAAAATGCGGTCATTTGGGAGAGGGGGTCGGGCACCAGTTGGACTATATAATAGTCCGTCAGGCACCTGGCCCGGGGAACCGGTATACAGTCCATCCTCCTATAACGCGAGTTTAGGGGCGGCACTGCGCCTCGTGTTGTAGGTATTTCGTGTTGTAGGAATAACACTTTAAATGGCGATAATTCTATATGGGACTGGGCCCCCCAATTTTGCCACTTTTCCGTATGTGTTTTAGCTTAATAAATATATAGGCTAGGCTATACAACTTCCATTTCATCGGAATAACATTCACTGCCAAGCATAGTGACAGCTGGGGTTTGTTGTTGTTTCGTGGACAAAATCTAACCAAACGTACTGTCCGACATTAATTTATTATCAACAATTGGATATTCGTTACTGTGGGCTCTTATTACTCTACTTCCTAATAATAGGCAAGTAAATTATAAGATCATGTTTGGATAACAAATATACCGAATTAAATTAGAATGAAGAAACAGTACGTTGAGTGAGATGTTTCAGCTTGCCATCAACCCAGCTGGGCCAGCTCCGAAGCTCTCTTGCCGTCGCGCTGTAGGTGGGGGGGGGGGGTCGCGCAGTAAGAGGCGCCGGATTTGAAGCACTCGGCAAGGCCATTTCGCGTTATATGTTTTCGGCTCGGGTTATAAGAGGTTTAGGTAATTCGGGATCCCCCCCTCGTGTTGAAGGAGGATCGCGTTGTAGGAGCTCGTGTTATAGGAGGATGGACTGTATATGAAGGGTCATGCCTGAATGCGTGGTGGGCGGGCACTGTGGTGTGTTCCACTGCATGTCTGCCTGCTGAGACCGGAACTTCTCCGGGAGGTCGGGCGTCAGGGGAGTGCTGGAGTGCCCTTGGTGATCCCTGGTCTCTAGGTCTTCTCCTGGGTAACCTAGACGTGTGTGAATTTGTACAGAAAAATCTCGCCCATCCAGACTAATTGGGGGAGAACTTTGTCTGAATCTGCCAAAAATCCGGATCTGCCTAAAGTCCGGACATATATTCAGATCCAGACAAATCCGGATGGCTGAAACATGAGTCCGGATATCTAACTTAAACAACCAGACTTAGGTTTCAGCCATCCAGACAAATCCGGATGGCTGACATACAAGTCTGGATATCTAACACTGGATGTAAATAATATGTGTGGAAACTTGTATTCGTCTTGTTCGTTTCCGGATTGACTTATATTTTTCCCAAGCCTTCCAGACAAGTCTGGTTGGCTGAAACATGAGTCTGGATCGAAATGCCTGTCTGGTTCTCTTGGGTTTCCGGATCTGAGAGCGCCGGATCGGAGGGGTTCTACTGTATTTTGTTTTTTGTGTTGTGTTGTGTTGTCCCTATTTGGGCTCTGTCTCGAGTCGGCCATCCCCAGCTATGGGGTATGTGCCTGAGTACAGTACAGTATATACTGTACATATATGCATACAAATGTCCTTCAATACTTAAATTTACAGAGAGTATGCACAATCATGTGGGTAAGTGTACAGTACCCCAATAGGTGCGGTCAATGTAGACTGGGCAAACACAGTGTCCTTGGAAATGCGCTTCATTGGGACTTAAGAATAAATGGGGAAAATTAGACCGTAGTCTGCCAACTCGACCGCCCGTACATATTTTTCCCTAATAGGCCTAGCCTAACACCTAATACATACAAAAAGTACAGTTTATGGTTAAATACAGTTACTTATATGATATATTAATACAGGACAAATCCCAATGGACTGGAGAGAGGCGAACATAACAGCTATTTTTAAGAAGGGCAAGAGAAATGACCCAGGAAATTATAGACCAGTCAGTTTGACAAGTGTTCTGTGTAAACTAATGGAAACGGTAATTAGAGAAGGAATAATGGAGCATATGAAATCAAACCAACTTTTCAGTGGGAGACAGTTCGGATTCTTGCCGGGGAGGTCGACAGTACTACAGCTAATTAAGGTGGTAGATGATTGGATGCAAATTCTGGAGGATGGTGATGTTATAGACGTGGTATATTGCGATTTTATGAAGGCCTTCGATAAGGTCCCACATAAAAGGTTAATAGAGAAAGTTAGAAGCTATAATATAGGGGAGAAATGTGTGAAATGGATAGAAGCCTTCCTGAAAGATCGGAGACAGAGGGTACTGGTGAATGGAATAGGCTCGGGGTGGAGGGAAATTACAAGTAGGGTACCTCAGGGATCTGTGTTGGGAGCACTACTGTTCGTTATATTTATCAACGACTTACCTGAAGTTATAACTATTGGAAGTGAGATATACAGTAGGGTCTCACATAGAACGAGAAATTGGTCGATAAACGAGGCCGTTCTATGTGATCGCGGCATTTTGGTGGCCCAATATGGTCAATGTTCACTGTAAGCGTAAATTTCCGTCAGGAGCGTACGATATTTTGTACGTTTTGTACGATATTTCGGCGCTCTATATGAGAACTCCTCGGATTTGCCCTGCTTTGATGGTGAAATTGTTCTATATGATCACATTCGTTCCTAACGAAAATTTTGGAACAATATTTTAGGTCGGTCGTTCTATAAGCGACTCGTTCTATGCGAACACGTTCTATGTGAGACCCTACTGTACCTGTATGCGGATGACACTAAGCTGTATAGAAGAGTGAGGAATAAGGAAGATGTGGGTCTGCTTCAAGGAGATGCGGAGGGCATGAAGAGATGGTCTGAGCATTGGTTAATGCCTTTTCATCCAAAAAAATGCAAGTACAGTAGGGTCTCACATAAAACGAGAAATTGGTCGATAAACGAGGCCGTTCTATGCGATTTCGTTTTATGTGAACACGGCATTTTGGTGGCCCAATATCGTCAATGTTCACTGTAAGCGTAAATTTCCGTCAGGAGCATACGATATTTCGTACGTTTTGTATGAAAACTCCTCGGATTTGCCCCACTTTGGCGGCGGACTCGTTTTATGTGATCACATTCGTTCTTATCGAAAATTAAATATTAATATTTTAGGTCGCTCATTTTAATCGAGACTCGTTTTATCTGAACACGTTTTATGTGAGACCCTACTGTACATGCGGATTGGGACAAGCAAGATAGACAAGGTAGGATACAGTATGTATGAAGCGATGGAGGAAGTTAATGCAGAAAAGGATATAGGAGTAGTGATAGACAATAAGTTAAATTTCTCAGAACATTTAGCGGAAAAGATAAACAAAGCCAATATAATTGTAGGGCTGATAAGGAGGACATTTGTGTCACTTGACGAAGAAATATTCAGGAATCTCTATACAGCGCTGGTTAGGCTGCACCTGGAAGACGCGAACCAGGTGTGGGCTCCATATATGGTAAAGGATATAGAAGCAGTGGAGAAAGTGCAGAGGAGAGCTAGCAAGCTAGTACCAACGTTGAAGAACGCGGGCTATGAGCAGAGGTTGAGGACACTGGGGCTTCCGACACTGGCATATAGGAGAAAGAGAGGGGATATGATAGAGACTTAAGATAGTGTCAGGAATGTATGATGAGGATGTGTGTGAAGGTATCTTCTTGATGCGGGAGGGAACAAGAACGAGAGGACACTCTAAGAAAATTTACAAAGAAAGAAATAGGCTTGAAAAGGCAAAGAACTCATTTTGTGATAGAGTGGTAAATGAGTGGAATGCACTGCCCCAGTATGTAGTCGATTCCGAATCAATAAGGAAGTTTGAAAGTAATCTTGATAAAGCATGGAGAAGACAAGATTTGAAGTTTGATTATAAAGCAAAAATACAGAATAGTAAAAAAATTTCGTCTGCTACCGCCGCCGCCAACACCGTGAACGACCGCAGCAGTGCAAGTACTGGCATTGAGCTGGATACACAGGCCTAGTTTGCCTTTTTCCAGAGGATTTACTGTAAGAAACAGTAAGAAACTAATATTAACAGTAAATGGAATGGGTACTAACTTATGTTGTTGTTGTTGTTGTTCCCCAAGC